>OZ023256.1:20494966-20599625 GCA_964007305.1 Netelia melanura | reverse complement strand
CTCATTCTTCTTTTCCTTTCCTCTCTGGTCCTCGGGATAGTCCTGTTGCGTATTTTTCATTTTAGATTATGGTCGCGCCGTCGACGGTTATACCGACGACGACGACGACGATGATCGTGGCAACGACGAGGCCGACGACGA
Organism: Netelia melanura; assembly: GCA_964007305.1. Lineage (NCBI taxonomy): Eukaryota > Metazoa > Arthropoda > Insecta > Hymenoptera > Ichneumonidae > Netelia > Netelia melanura. Next base: position 20,599,484 of record OZ023256.1, on the reverse strand, counting down.
CGGTGACGACGGGGACGACGATGACGGTGACGATGAAGCTGCGGAGCGGCGGGGTGTCCATCGCAGCGTTCGTAAGTGCTTGCACGTTTACATTCACTGGGGGGGGGGGGGGGGGGGGGGGGGGGGGGATTTTTATGAACTCTAATTAATTAATTATTTACTTACTTTTCAGGTTTGTCGTGGAACGGTCACCTTAGAGGACCACCGGCGTGGGAAGATTGTGCACAATGTCACAGTATATATATGTATATATTGTCACGCCGTTGGAAGGGGGGTAGGGGAATTTCGCTGGTAATGATGAAAGAGGAAAACAAAATAAGAACAACAATAACTTTATTTTTCTACTATCATGATCGATAACACGGCGGACTATCTCCGGGGTAAAACGCAAAAATATATATCAAAATTTTGGGCGCCAGTTAAATTTTAATACCAAAAAAAAATTTAACAAAAGTAATAACATTTTTTTTTTATTTTTTTTTTATTTGTCTTTTCCAGCCTCTAACTATGAGCTGCCACTGCTGTGGCATTAAATAGTTTTGGTGTCATTTGTTTTATTTTACAGTTCGTTTAGAGGGTATATCCGCTGGTATACTCTACTCTATTTTTCACTTTTTGCTTGATACGCACCACACATTCATACTTACATTCATACATTCATTCTTACATGCTTCGTATTTACGGGCCGACAGCCGTGTTTATGTAACGCGGAATCTCTGCCGTAGGTCTGTTGGTTTGAACTTTTTGAGCCTTCGGGTGATATTGTCTCTATTGAGGAGGCTTCGTGCTAGTTCGTTTGGGTGGTTCATGAGGCGTTGTTCGTAGCTCGCGCATAGATTAGAGGCTGTGTTCTTCACTGTTTCGATCTCGAGGTCTTTGTGGAGATTGGCATTTGTGACATACCAGGGCGCGTTGGCGATTATTCTGAGGGTTTTCGATTGAAATCTCTGGAGGATTTCTATATTAGAGTTACTTGCTGTTCCCCATAGCTGAATGCCGTATGTCCAGATGGGCTTCAGGATTGCTTTGTATATCTCGATTTTATTTCTGAGCGATAGCTTAGACCTTTTGCCCAGGAGCCAATACATTTGCCGAAATTTTATATCCAATTCTTTCCTTTTTTTCCGGATGTGGTTGGCCCACGTGAGCCTTCTGTCGAAGTGCAGTCCAAGGTATTTAACTTCGCTGACTCTTGGAAGAGGTTGGTCGTTCAGCGTGACTGGTGGGCACTCTTTTTTTCATGGTGAATGTGATATGCACCGATTTGGTCGCACTGGCTTGAAGTCTCCATTTCGTTAGCCATATTTGCACATCGTTGAGTCCTTTTTGGAGTATTTTGGATGCTGCAACCTCATTTCTGTGTGTGGCCATGATTGCTGTATCGTCAGCAAACGTAGCCACAACAGTATTGCGTCGCACTGGCAGGTCGGCCGTAAACAGCGTGTATAGCACCGGTCCTAGCACGCTTCCCTGGGGGACTCCCGATTTTATTGGATAGAGATCCGTGATTTCCGCTCCGTGCTTTATCTGGAATGATCGGTTGTTCAGGTAAGATTTTAAGAGTAGGTAATATTTTGACATGCCTTGTTTGATTGTGTACAGTAGCCCTAAGTGCCACACTTTATCGAAGGCCTGCTGAATGTCTAGGAATACTGCTGAGCAGAATGTTTTCTCTTCAAGGGCGTTGGCAATGGTGTTATATACTCTGTTGGCCTGTTCCACGGTCGAGTGTTAGGTTCTGAAGCCAAATTGGTGATTTGGTATGGCATTCTGTTCTTCTATTTGGCTTTTGATTCTTCTCAGCAGCAGTTTTTCGAAGATTTTTGATATTATTGGCAGCAGGCTTATAGGCCTGTAGGAGGAGACATCATTTGGTGGTTTCCCTGGTTTTTTTATCATGATAATCTGCGCGACTTTCCATTGGCTGGGTATGTGCGCTGTTCTGAGGATTGCGTTGAATAGCCTCGAGAGGAATACGACGCCTTTGGTTGGCAGCTTCTTCAGTACAAATCCTGTTATAAGGTCGTAACCAGGGGCTTTCTTTGGATTCAGCTCCTTCTTGATGATATAGTTTATTTCCGCCGGAGAGATGGATTTGATCGGCATTTCCATTGGTAGTGGGCTGTCGAGGAATTCTTCGACTTCTAGGGTGTTTTGCTGCGACTGGTTTGACGTAAATACCCTTTCCAGATGTTCCGCAAATGCTATTGCTTTTTCTGTGTCAGTCTGTGCCCATTCTCCGTCCGATTTTCTTATTGGAGGATTGTAGTTTTGTGTCGTGTTGATTTTTTTCGTTGCTTTCCATAGTGAGTATTCGGTGGATGCCGTGTTGGTTAGTTGGGATAGGTACGCTTCGAAGCTGCTGTTGTTGTGTTGCATAATTAACTTTTTTAGCTCTCGGGTTTCTCTGTTGAATCTGTTTTTGTCGAGGATGTTTCGGCTCAGCTGCCGCTGTCTCCTGGCTCGCCGTTTTGTCGCTATTTTTTTTTGGATTTCATCCGGAAGCATTACCGCGGCGTGGCTGTCCATCGTTGTTGTTGGAGTAGAGTCCCAGGCTGCTCTCTGAATTAGCCGCGTAAATTGCTCAGTAGCGTCGTCTACGTTTGTTCCGTTTTTTAGGAGAGTTTTTAGGTCCACATTTTCGTTTATTGTTTCCTTGAATGTCGTCCAGTTCGTTTTCCTAGTGTATAAGGATAAGGGTTTTTCTTTAGTTAAGACTTCGCTACTTAGTGTAAGTAATACCGGTATATGGTCTGATGACAAATCCAGGCTTGCTTCTACTCTCGTATATATACTCGCGATTCCCTTGGCTATAAAGAAGTCTAGTACGTCTGGGATTTTGTTCCTATCCGTCGGCCAGTATGTTGGTTGGTTTGGAGATAAGTGAGTGTAGTTGTTATCTGCCATCGCTTTCAGTAGTTCGCACCCTCTGGTTGTAGTTAGCCTCGATCCCCATGCCTGATTTTTGGCGTTGTAGTCGCCTCCTGCGAGAAATCGTGGAACCAGTCTCTGCAAGAATTCTTTGAACTTGTTGTTTTTAATATTATGTCTCGGTGGGCAGTATACCGCTGCGAGAGCTGTTGGACCGATTTTCCGGTCTTCGACTACAATTGTTGTCGCCTGCAGGTAGTCTTCGTTGAATGGGCGTAGCTCATGATGTTTAATGTTTTTTTTTATTAGTATGGCCGTACCTCCATGCGCTCGGCCATCCGGGTGCTCAGTGCTATAAACATTGTAGCCGTATATTTTCAGGTGACTTTTGTCCGTAAAGTGACTCTCTGCAATAAGCATAACGTCGACTTTGTATGTTTGCATAAATACTGCTAGTTCCTGCCGATGTTGGGCCAACCCATTGGCATTCCATAGCGCTATTTTGTACGAGGTGAATTTATTTGTCGGTGAACTTCGTTAGAACTGCTGTTAGCAGGTTTAACATTGTTTTTACCAGCTCGTTTTGCTGGGTTAGCTCAGTTCTGAATTCGTTGAATGAGTTCTCGAGTATATTAATGATTGTCGCATTATCGTTTGAAATGTTTTCGTTGTTATTACCTGGTCTCGCTGTTGTCACCTGTGCGTAACTGCGGGCTGGCCGGGTTTCCCATGTCCGCTCGGTAGTCGATTGCTGGTTGTGTTGTTCACCTGTTTGTTGTGAGGCTTGCCTTGGCCGGGATCGAAGCCAGTGCGGCTTTTGTGCGCTCGAATTCCTTTTTTCCAATATACTTTGGTATACGCGGCAGCCTTTATAGCTCGCCGGATGATCGCCTTCACAGAGCACGCACTTGGCTGGTGTATCGCTTGATTTCCCGCACGATGTTGTGTTGTGCTCACCCCCGCATTTCACGCATCGATATTGTCTACGGCAGTAGCTCTTGGTGTGGCCATAGCGCTGGCGTCTAGTGCATTGCGCTATCATGGACTTTTTCCTCGGCGGTTCGATTTCGATTTTGGCGTTAAGGAGCGCATCGACAGCGTATATGTCCTTGTTGTTGGCCTTGGGCTCCAGGTCCACAAAGAAGAGGGGTAACGGCTGTTTGGTTTTTCCGTGTTTGACGTTCATGACATTACGCACTTGGTGCCCTAGTTCTTCGATGGCATTTTTTATTTCATCGATTGGAGTTGTTGGGTGCAGAAATCTAATCACCACTCGGTATGCACGATTTTCTTTTAGTTGGTATGTGTGGTATGCGGCATTTTCTCCGTTCAGGGTGTGTATAATTTTCCGGAATGTGTCAGAGTCCTTGGCTATTATTTTTATTTGCCCGTTGGCATCGATTGTCTTGTGTGTGTAGTCGCTTCTGTTTATGTCTTTGTCGAAGCATGTTATTAGCGCTGTGATCGATCCAACGCCTGGGATGAATATCGGCAGCGGTTTTGGAGTTCTCTCCCTTCCCTCGTTTGTATTAGTGTCGTCAACGTTCATATCGTTATTATCAATTCCATTTGCGCTGCTGAGGGGCGTATACCTGTTGTTGTTACATGGGATTAAGTTATTTTCCTCTTCGGTGTCCGAGTTAGAGTATCTTGGTCGGGAGGAGCATGATGCACTGGCGTTCCGGAGGGCCCTGAGGAAGGATTGTTGTTTTCTGCCGATTCGATCTGCTTATTGGCTGGGTTCGTTGACATTTTGGCCGATTGGTCGTTGTTCACAGCACTGCACAACGTAGCTATGCCCGTTGCACTACACACGCGGCTTTTGGAGTTTCACATCTCCGGTGCACTTTGGACGCACCGTCTAGTTAATGATTCTTTGTATTTCGAATTCACCGATTTACTGGGGTAATGTTATTACACTCGCTCAAGCTTGGTATTTCACAGGTAATTTACTTGTTCATCTCACTCGTAAACACGTCTACACTCGACGATGGTTCGAGCTGAACTAAGTAATAACATAAGAAAATTTACACTGTATAATACACGACGTATGTTCTGAAAGGGAAGGATGGCTAGCGTGTAGGGAACGGGGGTGGTCGAGCGGGAATGTATCTCAGGGAGAGGATTCGCCGACTCTACGTCCTCTTAATAATTACCACTGGCGTTACTATTAATTATATTCAGTCTTATCGTTTAACTTAGTTTCTCACAATATGCGTAATACGGTCAGTAGCGAGGAAAGGGCGGGCGGGGAGAAAGGCGTTGTTGTCCGTGAAGACTTCGGATGATTGAAGGACGGGGGGGGGGGGGGGGTTATGGTTGATTGCGCGACTCGCGCGAGCGAATGTTCTCGACGGCGGTCGAGGTAATAGGTAGAGGTGGGAGGGGGGTCAGGCGGGTAGGAAAGACCGTTACTAGAAATTTGGCTAAGTTTTAATTTCTAAGTTTAACTGCCGTCCCACACGGCGAATACAGAGAGAAGAAAAGAAAAACAAAATGTATGATTTTCCGATATTCGCGGACAATGGAATGACGGGTACGAAGTAATTTTAATGCTCGCGGATCTCTCAAAAATGAGTCGGGCGGTATTTCCGGGGGGGCCTGTGCAAACACTCACCGTTACAAGTTTCCTTTTTTCCTCGCGTATCCGTGTCGTTGCCTGGTCGTTTGTATTTCGCTTCCGTATTCCTTTTCGTTGCCTGGTCGTCTATATCTTTTATCTCGCTGTCCTTTTTCTCCGTTCCTTTTACTCGTCTCCCTTTTTCGTTTCAAATCGTATCCGTTAATTGTGTCGCTATCTCCTCTCTCTCTCTCTCTCTCTCTCTCTCTCTCTCTCTCACTCACTCGTCACACTCTACTCTATACTCTATCTCACTCTTTTACGCACGCTCTACTCTTTACAATTTCCTCTTGACTACACGGCGGCTCGTCACGAAGTGACGACCGCATGGCCGGCCGGAAGCTCGCGAAATTTTCGCGCTCGCTGATTGGCTACCGGCCGGCATCGATCATCGAGGCAGCAGCGACACGGATCGATGGGAGATGGGTCAAACGTATAATTTATTCGGGACTATCGCGAGCGGGATCTATTGGGGAAAGGTAGGCCGGTCGATAAGTATGGAATAATTGCAGACGGGAATTTATAATTGTGGGTAACGAGGAGGGTAGGGTAATCGCCGTGCGCTGCTGCCATCTTCTTCTTTTCTCTTCGTCACCGCTTGGCCGATTGATGGCCGGTGTGCGGGGACGGACGGTTGCAGTGTTTGACAGGTGGTGATTGTGAAGTGTGAACGAGTGAGTTGTGAGTGATTTATTTATGGACTTCTTCATTTATTTCGGTGGGTGAGCGGCGGGGGATGTTCGGTGCGATGGGGATGGTCGTCGGGTCGGCCCAGGTAAGTGTTTCTCCATTAATTTATCGATAATTTTCTTCTTGTTAATTTCCTCCTCTTCTTCACAGGTTATGGCGGTCTGTCCTGGACGACGTCGACGACGACGATGGCGACGAAAGTGGCTCAACGGGGGTGACGACACCGATAACGACGACGACGACGACTCTGGCGACGAAAGTGTGAGAGGGAATTTATAAAGTAAAACAACGACGACGAGGACGACGACGCCGATGACTCTGGCGACGAAAGTGTGAGAGGGAATTTATAAAGTAAAACAACAACGACGAGGACGACGACGTATAATTTACTTAATATAATGCGCATACTTACTTTTCTCTCTGTTGCAGGTGGGGGACGGCTCCCCTGTACGAGCCGGCTGCAGGGGAAGCTGTGCCCCTTGTGGCGCATGGCGTCACAATATATATATACGCGCGATCCGTGCGGTAGTCAGGCCGGGCGACAGTCGGTGACGGAGGAGGCAAGGCCTTGCGGGTTAAACATATATAAGTATATATATGTAGGATCCGTGGATCGTGACAAACGGTCGTCGAACATTCGGGAAGCTTCGAAAGAGGATTAGCACTGTCGAAATTTCTCGAATGACGATAATAACGAACTTTCACGAAGGATCGCATGATGTTGACAATCAGATTGAGCGCGACAATAAGAAGAAGAGTCAGTCGAGATCAGTCGAGCGAGCAAAGACGAACGAGCTGGCGTCTAAGGAGTCCAAGTCAATTTATCGTCTAAATCCTTGTGCGCATTTATATTCTCTTACACTGATCATAATTTAATTCTTTTTTCGTTAATAAAATTCTTTCAACAAAATTGACTACTCCTCATTTCCCACATTGTCGGTTTCGACAAATGGGGGCTCATCCGGGATTGAGGTAAAACAAAAAAGTTAGTCAAAAGAAAGTTGAATTGTTCAAGTATAAGAGCGCGCGTATTGCGAGAGTGTAAAGTGAATTTTCGGCTCGATACCGCAAAACGAAGTTGACAACGATTAATTGAAACAAGAAATGGACGCCATAAACAATATGAACATAGAAGAATTGCGGAAAAGGCTGGAACGGCTCAATCTACCGATAAGCGGCTCAGTAACCATGCTGAGGAAGAGGCTGGGCGAAGCCTTGGCAAAAGACGAAACAATGGAAGACGAAGGTGCTATGAGCGCCAAAACGGCAGGATCTAAAGAAGGAAAAGATATTAAAGACAGAAAATCCGCCAATAACGACGAAGATGAAGACACCGATTCCGAAGGTGACGATCCCGAGGAATACGATGATGCTGACGATGATGATGGTTCCGATGGGGAATTGGCGACTAGAAATTTAGCGACGCAGAAACGACTGACAAAGACGGAGCGACGAAAGAACCGAGTTCAAGCTCGGAATACCCAGTCGAGAAATGAACGCGAAGACGAGGGTGAGCGTTCAAACAGTGACGAAAGGCGAAGACGAAATCTCAACGATTCAAGAGGTTCGGTGATGACCTTCAAAGACGTTGAAGACGCGCTAGAATCTTTCTCTGGTGATGGAAACGAAAATGTCGTAAGCTGGATTGAAGACTTCGAAGAGGTAGCAGATATATGTGGATGAACTAATGTACAAAAAGTCATGTATGGTCATCGACTACTACGAGGTTCGGCAAAGCTATTCGTCAAATTCGAATGCATTGCAAAAACGTGGTCGGCAATGAAAACGGCGTTACGAAAGGAATTCTCTAGAACCGCAAACAGTAAGCTGATCCATCGCAAGCTCTGTACCACGAAGAAGAAACACGACGAATCATACGTTGAGTACACCTATCGTATGTTGGAAATTGCCAGTCATACCGACATCGACACCGAATCGCAGATCCAATACATTATCGATGGGATACAAAACGACGAAGTAAACAAAGCAATATTATACGGTACTAAGACAATCAAAGGTCTTAGAGAAAGGCTGTTACAGTACGAAATGTCTCGCAGTGCCGCGGCAAGAAAAACTAAGACCGAAAGGCAGGCGAATAACGATAAGACGAGAAAGAGTCAAACGAAGACTGAGACAGCAACAAGACATTGCTATAACTGTGGTGGTAAAGACCATCTGAGTGGTAGTTGTCCGGATAAATCGAAAGGTGCGAAATGTTTCAAATGTGATAAATTCGGTCACATCGCGTCGAAATGTGAAGGTGATATACAGAAGAAAACGATGAAGACGTCCCGATGCGATATCGCGGCCGCAACCGACAAAAAGACGTACAAGACGGTAAACATTCTTGGTCAGAACATTGTCGCAGTAATAGACTCCGGAAGCGACCTGCACCTTGTTCGTTCGACGTTATACGTAAAGTTGGGTGGACCCGCACTGAAAGCTATGCAGATATCATTTGACGGCATTGGTTCGAAGGGCGCAAAGACCATTGGCAGATTCACATCAACTATACCAATCGACGGCATTCCCGTTGAGTTGAATTTTGATGTGATTTCCGACGAATATACACGACATGATTTATTAATCGGCGGTGAATTGTCAGATTTCGTCGAAGTTAAACTGAAACAGAGGCAAGCAACGTTGTCTAGGTTGACAGAGTCGATCGATGATAATACGGATCCGAATTGGCACGCGGTGTTGTGTATAAACGTAAATGACGAAGAAACAAGTATGAAGGATGATAAAGTACGGCTTTCGATTGAACAGTGCGTCGTAGTAAACGGAATAATAGAGAAGTGGCTAAAAGAAAACGTGATAAGACCAAGTATATCCACGTATGCCAGTCCAGTGATGGTGGTACAGAAGAAAAATGGTGAACCGAGACTTTGCGTAGACTATCGACAACTAAATAGAAAAATAGTGCGTGATCGATATCCGTTGCCGGTAATCGAAGACGAGATCGATAAGCTATCGCGCGCGAAGGTATTTAGCTGTTTAGATCTCAAAGACGGCTTTTTTCACGTACCGATCGAGGACGACAGTATCGGCTTTACATCGTTTATCGTGCCTGACGGACAATACGAATTTTTGCGCGCACCGTTTGGACTGAGTAATTCCCCCGCGTGTTTTCAGCGATTAATACGAACAGATTTTCGTGATTTCCTGACTGATGGAATAGTGTTGGTATACCTCGACGATATTATTATTCTTGGTGACGATGAGCGCGACGGCTATATCAAGTTGTCACAAGTATTAAAAAGAGCCAGCGAGTACGGGCTAAACATAAACTGGAAACAGTGTCAGATATTAGTTAACCGAGTTCAATACCTTGGTCACGTGATCGAGAACGGCACGGTGAAACCATGTGAGCGAAAAATGACAGCCATAATGAACTTTCCAAAGCCTAAGACATTAAAACAAGTGCAATCTTTTTTCGGACTCACGGGATATTTTAGAAAATTTATTCCGCATTTTGCTTCGATCGCTAGACCATTGTCAAAATTGTTAAGATCTGGTGAAAAGTTCGAATTCGGAGTTGAACAAGAGATAGCGTTCGCGACGTTAAAGAGATCGCTTGCCGAAGATCCCGTATTGAAACTATACCGAGTGGGTGCCACAACAGAGCTACATACAGACGCGAGTATGTATGGACTAGGAGCAATCTTATTTCAGAAGGACCCCGACGACGATTTGCTACACCCGGTATATTTTGCCAGTTGGAAAACAACACCGACCGAAGAGCGCTATACAAGTTATGAGCTCGAGATATTGGCAATTATAAAATCCTTGAAAAAATTTAGAGTTTACCTACATGGTGTTCCAGTGAAAATAGTGACAGATTGCCGAGTTTTTACGCTGACGATGGCGAAAAAACATCGCCTCCGCATCGCGCGTTGGGCATTGACGATAGAGGAATTCGACTACACAATCGAATATCGACCGGGTACGTCGATGAAACATGTCAATGCGCTAAGTCGGAACCCTGCTGACGTTTTGACGATTCAACTGAACACTAACTCAGTGAGCGCGAAAATTCAGAAAGCTCAAGGAGACGAACCATCAATCGCGAAGTTAATCGAAAAAGTGGAATCTGGTGATGAGACAAATTTTGTAATGAAACACGAAATTTTATATAAAAATCTAGGTAAATCAACGCTGCTCGTAGTGCCGAGAGTAATGGAAAATGAAGTAATTCGACAAGCCCACGAAAGAGGACATTTTGGTTATACAAAGACGGCTTATCTACTATTACGAGAATTCGGTTCCCTCAAATGCGCGATAAAATACAACGAGTGATAAATAGCTGTGTGAGTTGTATTCTCGCCGAAAGAAAAGCCGGTAAAGGCGAAGGATTTCTAAATCCTATTGATAAAGGAGATTCGCCGCTAGATACCTACCACATCGACCATTTAGGACTGATGCCTTCGACGAACAAAAACTATAAACACTTGCTAGTAGTAGTAGACGCATTCACCAAGTTCGTATGGCTGTACCCCACCAAGTCAACGACATCCGCCGAAACATTAACAAGACTGAAAAGGCAAGCTACAATTTTTGGAAACCCACGACGGATCATATCAGATCGAGAAACCGCGTTTACGGCGCATGTTTTTCAAGACTATTGTCGTGACGAAAAGATCGAGCATGTATTGATTACAGCTGGCGTTCCACGAGGGAACGGACAAGCAGAAAGAGTCAATAGAACGATAATTCCTATTTTCACAAAATTGTCTGAAGCAGACCATGCACAGTGGTTCAAATTTGTTGATCAGGTGCAACAAATTATGAATTCGACGTTCCAGCGTAGCATCAAACGGACACCGTTCGAGCTATTGGTCAGACGATGCGTTGCAAAGATGATTTGAGACTGAAGCAAATCATTGAGGAAGAATGTTTGGCAGTATACGATGAAAAACGAGTTGAAGTGCGAGAAGAGGCGAAGACAAGCATCGCAAAGATTCAAATCGAAAATAAGAGGCAATTTGACAAACGACGTAAAGCAGCTAAATCCTATAAGGACGGAGACCTCGTAGCCATTCAGAATACTCAGTTTGGCCCAGGACAGAAATTCGCTGCAAAGTTTTTCGGACCATACAAAGTGACAGGTGTGCTGCGAAATAATCGGTATAAAGTCGAGCGAATTGGTAAACATGACGGACCGTTCGCGACGAGCACGTCAGCTGATCATATGAAACCATGGTCTCAGCCAAGCGAGTATGAGTATGAGACGGACACAGATGGGGAGGCACCGAGTGAAACAGCAGGACTCGATGAGAGAGACACGGAGTTTGACAACGAGAAAAGCGACGAATGATATCGAGGGGGATATCAATGCAGGATGGCCGAGTGTAGGATCCGTGGATCGTGACAAACGGTCGTCGAACATTCGGGAAGCTTCGAAAGGGGATTAGCACTGTCGAAATTTCTCGAATGACGATAAGAACGAACTTTCGCGAAGGATCGCCTGATGTTGACAATCAGAGTGGGCGCGACAATAAGAAGAAGAGTCAGTCGAGATCGGTCGAGCAAGCAAAGACGAACGAGCTGGCGTCTAAGGAGTCCAAATCAATTTATCGTCTAAATCCTTGTGCGCATTTATATTCTCTTACACTGATCATAATTTAATTCTTTTCCGTTAATCCATTAACGCCGAAGCGAACACATTTTTTCGGTAATAATTGGGCTCGAAACTTAATAGGAAGAATGATGTGACTATAATTTAAAACCATGTAATAAACTATTTTCGGATGTGCTCTTTCGATTTCCAGTGTCAAAATTGCATTTTGACAAGACTGAAAAAAAATATGGCGGGTTTTAAGGCAAAAAGTACCGAAAATTACGAAATATATCATTTTCACATTTTTTTTTAGTTAAAAAAATGCTCGGACTGAATTCTAACTATGATCAACGGTGATCGGAATGTCTAAAGTGCAAGGAAACATTTTTTTAACATACCTCCAATGATTATAACCTTTCCAAAATGGCGGATATAACACGAAATTCAGTAAAATTCAACATTTTCTTTCATAATTTTTCCAGACACAAATATAAATTAATTACTGCTTATCAAAGTATATTTTTGTGTCGAATACAACATTACAGCATAGTTTTCATGTATTTTTCCGTACTTAATTCAAGATGGCGGCAAAAAATGTGAGAAATTATGACTTTTTTCGTAATCAGAAGTAACATAGTTTCTAAATTTATTACTTTTAAGCATTTTTTCATAATTTGAAAACCTTCGAATCCGGACGTGGCAGCAAATTTTGCAAATTAAAGATGGCGGATCCAATATGGCGGATTCACTTTAAAAATGTTGCAATTTTCTAATAAAAAAAATACTATCGTTATTTTCATAAAATTTACAAAGGAAAGTATTCTTGACAAATTTGACGCAGGATGCGTTGTTTTCGAGAAAAAAAATCATCAAATCAGTCAAATATCTGTAATATTTCGCCATGAACCACATGAAAGATCTCGTATAGATGCACTGAAAACCTGTTCAAATTGCCCAATAAGAACAAGAATTTTGTGTAAAAAATGCAATTTGAGATTCTGTGATAAATGTTTTAAAGAAAGACATTAAAAGGCATCATTTACCCGTGAGAGGCAAGGGGACTCACGATAATCAAGCACCCCGAAGGAGGCAAAATTCTACCACGTCCACGCCGTTGTCTCTGGGTGATGCTAAGAGTACAATGCGAAATAGAATTGTGTTCAAAAACATAACCTAATCCATATTGTGTCAATATGTAGTATATATATGCATTGCAAACATATTGGGAGCTAAATATTACAGATATTTGACTGATTTGATGATTTTTTTTCTCGAAAACAACGCATCCTGCGTCAAATTTGTCAAGAATACTTTCCTTTGTAAATTTTATGAAAATAACGATAGTATTTTTTTTATTAGAAAATTGCAACATTTTTAAAGTGAATCCGCCATATTGGATCCGCCATCTTTAATTTGCAAAATTTGCTGCCACGTCCGGATTCGAAGGTTTTCAAATTATGAAAAAAATGCTTAAAAGTAATAAATTTAGAAACTATGTTACTTCTGATTACGAAAAAAGTCATAATTTCTCACATTTTTTGCCGCCATCTTGAATTAAGTACGGAAAAATACATGAAAACTATGCTGTAATGTTGTATTCGACACAAAAAATATACTTTGATAAGCAGTAATTAATTATATATTTGAGTCTGGGAAAAATTATGAAAGAAAATGTTAAATTTTACTGAATTTCGTGTTATATTCCGCCATTTTTGGAAAGGTTATAATCATTGGAGGTATGTTAAAAAAAAATTTCCTTGCACTTTAGACATTCCGATCACCGTTGATCATAGTTAGAATTCAGTCCGAGCATTTTTTTAACTAAAAAAAAAATGTGAAAATGATATATTTCGTAATTTTCGGTACTTTTTGCCTTAAAATCCGCCATATTTTTTTCAGTCTTGTCAAAATGCAATTTTGACACTGGAAATCGAAAGAGCACATCCGAAAATAGTTTATTACATGGTTTTAAATTATAGTCACATCATTTTTCCTATTAAGTTTCGAGCCCAATTATTACCGAAAAAATGTTTTCGCTTCGGCGTTAATGGGTTAACGAATGAGTTATTACTGATTTTATTACTTAGTTTGTATTTAATACACATTTATTGCCTCTTTACTTCGAAATTTGCGACTAAATTATTGCCAATTTTTAGGTCCCAAACTTAAGGTTAATTTAACAAAAATTGGATACGGTTGATTTTTTTCTCGAAAGCGCAAATCTTCCCCTTTAATATTCTTTTTTGACAGTTTCGATATCTTTATTTGTCTTAAAGTTATGATTTTTTGAGTGAACAAATGCATTGATACCGTTTTTAATCATTTTTTGGATAAATAATATATTAAAAAATAAAATTTTTTATAATTTTATGATCGATACTTCAACTTAAAGGTTTAAAGAAACTCCATGAATTTCTTTACATTTTTAACCCCACTGAAACTGGTTGAAAAACCGTCAGGACGCCAACGACCCCCCTAGGCAGACTGAAGGTGCCAAAAAACCCTAGGCAGAGTAAGGGTTAAAAGATGTTTCGGGTGTTAAAGGAGCTTCGTCATTGATCAAATATGAACGCCCTCCTCCGGGCAGGCAACCCTCTCACGAATGAGACTTGTGGTAAGGAATTTGGGCCATAAACGAAAAGTACGAGCCTGGCGCGTGATGCATCATTCGAAACAAATGTAAAAAAGGACAAGCTTGACTCGTGGTGCTTTATTCGGGATAAGCAAAAATAAAACGAGTTACACTCGTGGTTAAACCGTCGCCAATATTCTCTTCCTTTATTTAAGCGTAATGCTTCGATGCGTTCTCATGTTTCTGTTATATTTCTCTTTCCTGCTTACTTTGACCCGAGTTATCGGGAGAGGGGCGGCATAGGCTAAGGAGTTAAGCGGAGTGAACGACGAAAGAGACTCCCAAAAAGATGTATTGCGTATGATACATTCATCATCCATATTTATTACGTCTTGTGGATTAAAAACTTGCTGCGCTTTAAGTCATTGTATACCATGAATTGAATGACAGTCTGTATTATTGTTCATTAAATTATTGTACCATTGGTATATCCGAAACCGCTATGAAACGGTGACCTCTCGAAGCGGACGACTTCGTATTGATCAACGTGTAATCCTAGAGGTAATTCGTTCTTTATAGCTATAATACTTGCCCACTTGAAATATTCGTCGATAAGAACGGGTTAGAATGTACCTGACATGTCGACTATAAAATCGTCAAGTGAGCCCGCTGTCGATAGTGAAGGAAACACTGCTATGTTATCATCAAACTAGCTTTTCTGACAAAAGTTCGGAAATACTTCACGAGGGGCTGGTCCCTTCGATTGTACTTTTAACCGATCGATCGCAAGCCTTTACAATACAGAGCTGGAATAGACAGTATCCTTAACACATTTGCATTTAAAATAATTTGATACGTGAAACTGGTGATAAAGAATAAATTATGACATCCGCAATTAGAGTTCATTTGGTGACAATATCTTGTAAGTGCACCGATTACGGGATTCTGTATTTACAGAATTCCTTTTTTTTACGTCTTTTCTCGTCATTCATGGCTTCCTATTGTGCGGTGCAGCCGCAAACACTACAGTCAAAGGCATGATTCTCTCAAGTCCTAAGCACTTATTTTTTCATGTCTCCCGATCTTCCATCCCGAGCCCGACATGTGACGTTCAGGGCACTTGAGCTTAAATTTTTTCTCACCTACGTAGAATACCGTGCAATGGATCCCAAATTCCATCCCTGCTAATGCCAATTTTCTCGTATTATCCCTTATTATTGTAGCCATTGTGTACTAGATAAGCAAATCGGCAAGTCACGAAACTTCTGCATAACAGTGCCCCGCTGCCTATCAAACAAAAAGCGTCTTTAGTCGTTCGACCACGTATTTACAAAGTTTATCCTTACATATCAATATCACGTTTTGTAGCAGGGTCTGCTACCTCGAGTAAGTAAGAAAATAAACAAAATGTATTCTGACATTACAGTACTCTATTTTCTATTTTTTTTATTCATTATTTCTAACGTTTCCGTTCGGGGTTTTGCGGTCCGTTAATGTTTCAGTCTTTTCTCTCGTAATTTCCTTCCCTACTCATAACTCACTCATTTAAGAGTCAGTGTAACTGACGACGAGCTACTTGCACTTCGAAAACGGGATCCGTAAATTGTCCTGCACTGAGGAACCGATCGCCTTAAAATTTGGAGGGTTCAAAGAGAATTATGGCATAAAGTGCATGACAGTCTTATTTTTCCAAAATTTTGAAAAAAATTTTGCAGATTCAGTTACCACCGGAAATTTTTTTTCAAAATTTTGGAAAAATAAGACTGTCATGCACTTTATGCCATAATTCTCTATGTACCCTCCAAATTTTAAGGCGATCGGTTGCTCAGTGCCGGACAATTTACGGATCCCGTTCTCGAAGTGCAAGTAGCTCGTCGTCAGTTACACTGCCTCTTAATTCATCTTGGGGGGAAGGGGGTTGCAAAGATCGACATCTTTGATTTTTATTTAAAAAAGAAATAATAAAATAGTAGGATTATTTTTCTGAATAAAAAGTATAGAATGACCTACACGGGCCCCGGGTCTTAGTTTTCGAGATACGATGCGATTGATCAGTAAGCGGCTGCTCCGCGCGGCGTAGCGCGGTGAATTTACTGGCTACCTCGAGCTCAAGCTCGAACGCAGCAGCCAATCGTTGATATATCGTATCGTATCTCAAAAACTACTGCCCGCTCCATCTTGATCATTTTATACATTTTTGTTCAGAAAGAATCCTACTGTTTTATAAGTTTTTTTAAAATAAAAATCCAAGGAGTCGATTCTTTGATAAAAAGTCGTTTTTAACATTAACCTTCAAAATTTGTTATGAAATTATTGATTTTCAACGATTCGATACAAATGTACTTAATCTTGTAAGACATACTAAAAATGATAAGATTTCGGGCACCACGATAAGAATATATCTCGATCTATTAACGTTTCCATATACAGGGCGAATCACATGAGGGGTCGCGCAGCGAATTCTGAGGTAAATGAGGCCATTACAAACAAAAGTTACAAATAAACATTAGGGATATTGTTAATAATTTACGAGGTATAAATTTTTTAAATCGATCCAATTAGAGCGCACCGAGAAGCGTTGAAGGCACCCACCCCCACCCTAGCCGCAGATATAGCATAGATTAGGGCGTTACATTTGGGTTTGCAAAATTCAGAGCCGTCAATTTTATTGATTGTATTAGTACGCAGTCATTTTTTGTTCGCGGTCATTAGTTGCTCTGAATTTTGCCCAACGTGCCGACAAGCGTTGAAGTCACCCAACTCCCAGCCTAAATTCAGAGCAGCCAATGCCCGAGAAAAAAAATGACTGTGGAAAAATACAAGCAATCTAATTGACTGCTCTGAATGTTGTAAATCCAAATGTAACGCCCTAATCTATGCTATATCTACGGCTAGGGTGGGGCTGGGCGGCTTCAACGCTTCTCGGCGCGCTCTGATTGGACCAACTTTACATATTTCTATCTCGTAAACTATTGACAATATCAGTAATGTATATTTGCAACTTTTGTTTCTAATGGCCTCATCTACCTTAGAATTCGCTGTGCGACACTTTATGTAATTCACCCTGTATATGTATGTAAATATCATATAATGAGCTTCGTAATGCAGATAATCACAGAGTCTGTATATTCATTAATGTATATATCAACATACATATACTATTCTCATTTGTACAGAGTGTGCAATCTTCATTTATAGATAAAACTCAAATCACGCGAAGATCACTATTGATATTTCAAGCGAGCCATTGATAATCAATAAGTTTGCCTTCATTTCCTTGTAGGTGAAATAACACCCACAGAACGTAAAACAAGAACAGTTGTAGGCGTCAAAAATGACAAGTTTAGGGAACTTTGATCTTTTGAAAATTGTATACATTTTTTAACAGCGAACAGTTGAGGCTGGCGTAAAATCAAACGTAAGCACATATACAGACTCAAAATGGACTACTGAAAACCACAGGCCTACATAGGCATTATTCATTCAGCAATGCCTAATCAGCAATGAAATCCGACGAGTCGTTCTTAAGGACGTTCGGTATATTCAGAAATCCATATCTAATGTTAGTTGCTTGAAATTGAGACTTTTTTAAAGGTATTCAACATTTCTCGACGATTTTTTTTTAATTTTTGTTCAAAAACACTTTATTGCTAATTCTGTGTAGGGTTTTAGAGGATATTCGAAATAGAAAAATGTTGGGAGCAATTGAAGGTCAAAAAACATTGGCTCGAAGAAATGCCTATTTTCAATATACATACCTTTTCTCACGAACCGTATGTTCGAGGTCAACCTTTTTTGTTGTAAGTGTATATTAAAGTGTTAATTTTTTACCACGTTTTTTATCTTCAAATATATTTTTCTTGGGTCTGAAAAGTTTTTTAAAAAAAATGGCTCGACACATTGTTCGTTTGGATGTACTTGTACCGTCGAACAAAAATATGCTGATACGATGAGTGAATTTCGAGAAAAGTTACATTGCACGTAAAAAAACAGAACTTTTCAGGAGACATGATTTTCTGAAAAAGTTTGAATTTTTAATGAATTCAAACACTAACTTAAAAAAATTGTTTAACATACTTTCACTGTTCATCGTAACAAGGATATGTTTCAACAAACCTTCCAACAATGCACAGGCTACGGCCTGAGTGCGGGCATCCGGCGGGGCGGGAAAACGACTCGAATCCAACTAGCGTTCGTTATTGACTCCACCCTTATGCAATTTACAGATTACAAGGTAACTCGTCTAATAACGAACCCATGATTTTCGAATTGCTGGATTAAGTATTTTTTGTGAAGCCACAACAATAGGTCTGTTATCTAATGGTATCTTTATTAACTGCGCAGACGTCCTTCGTAGTCAGGATTAGGACTGATATGAGGAGTGAGGCGAATATTGTGTGTATGAGGATGCGTATTGAAATTCAGATCACTAGTAGATAAGGAGCGTCTCTCTTCTTCCGACTTCCGGTATAGAAATTATCGATGTCTTTGAAGAACGAAGATGAACCTTGATGAGTACGATGTAAACGGATGAAGAATCAGAGCTGACTTAGGTGCAACAAGGTGTCGTCGGGTTAACACAAAGTAGATGATCGCGAGTGTTGGCACGTGATGATTTATTTATAGTTCAATTGCGGCATTCCAATTAAATATTACAGCAATTACAATTAACCCTTTGAGCTATAAGGACGCACATATGCGTCAGCTTCTGCGTCTGCGGACCGTATAAGCTGAGAGTTCTTAGACGTCTATTGTAAGCGTTAAACATTCGGCGTTTATAATATATGGAGACTATGCATCCGTTGTTCTATCAAAGCGTATGACATTTCTTCTGTATACTTTTATTTTACGTATGTGAATATAAAGAATTTGCTTTAATTAAGAAAATTTCAGGTGGTTGGCTTAACAGAATGGCTTTAGTGCACACTCGGGGTTTGTGTGCGTCGGTCACGGTTTTGTCATGGCGTCGGTGTCACATGATATTGTTGACATGTATAACGGTTTTTTATTTAACACAAGATAATATAATTATTATTTATACCGATCGATAGTAAGTGAACAATGTGTATTCGGCTACGTTTGATATTATCATAGTTATGTTACCCCGCGATCGCCCTAAGGTTGAGAGAGAAATAAAGTTGTAAAGTTTCTAGATTTGATTTCCGCTGATTTTCGGATATATATCCTCTGCAGTTTCTTCATTATCTAGTCGATATCGAGCTGGCTTCAATCTGATGTGTTGGCTATTATTTTTTCTTGACGGTCACCGATTATGCGAGCCTTTGTGATATGTCGCGATCGCTGATCGGAGGAGGGTCCTGACTGTATATAATAATTCCGCCTTGCGAATTTGGGACTGTGCAGCAAGGTACCTCTGCTCTTCTTGTTGTCCACGGTTCAAGTGTCGTCTCGGGGCACCTTCGTTGATTAGGTTCCCCTCCATTTCTGATTAGGACTCGGTTTTTCGAACCGTCTCGAAGCGTCTTCACTCTCTCTCTCTCTCTCTCTCTCTCTCTCTCTCTCTCTCTCTCTCTCTCTCTCTCTCTCTCTCTCTCTCTCTCTCCCTCTCTCTCTCTCTCTCTCTCTCGCTCTCTCTCTCTCTCCCTCAGCCTCTCTCTCTCTCTCGCTCTCCCGCTCCTTCTCGCTCGCCCTCTGTCTTTCATTCTTATATGCTCTATATTCCTACATAGCTATTTAGAAGAAAATGTATGGTCGAAATATGTTTATAAGTCGAGACGAGTTTCAAGAAATTATTAACAAGGCAGTGTGGAGATTTCCCTACGTTGTATAAAACCTTTATGTTGCCAATTCTTTCCACACTTTCGCTTTAACTATTCTATTCGTGCAAAGGGAATGAAGAAGATAAACGAACGACATGATGCGATCCTTCTACAGCCACTGCAAATCACACATTGGTATGAATTAGGACGCGATGCTCCGCTCGACATAAACAAGCTCCCTTCTGCTCACTGCCGCGCCAATCGACAGGCACTGGTAGACACTCGTTTGCATTTGCATATGTTTAAAAAGAACGCCAAGCGTGAGGCCCTAGGCACGTTTTTTAATACGGCAAACGAGTATCTGCCGACCATTCGCCGTATTAAAAACGAAGGCCCCGCCAGACGCTCCGCGTGGACGCTTGCACTCAGATCATGGACTCAGATGTCGCTAACGTTACCTGTGTATGTGTGACCTCATGCACGAAAAAAATATGTTGTTCAACCGACTGTGTTGTTGTCCTGCCTCCGGCTTCTGAGCTAAGCTTCTGCTGTCATTCCTCTCCCACTCACTTTAACCTGGTGACCGTCCTTGTTCTACTCATAGGACATCAAAAGTTTCACGGCGAAATACAGAAAAAACTTACCTCAAGTAGTCAGGAGGTTAAATATCGTGGATACAAATCAATATCACATAGATCACAATATAACCTCCTGATCACCCTTAAACTAGACATCAAAGGTTTCACGGACAAATTCAGAAAAAAGTACTTCCAGAAGTCAAAAGGTTAAGGGGGTTCGACATATTCCACAGTTCAAAAATGCATGTTCTATTTATATATTTTTTCTGTAAGTGCAAATCTTTCTTGATATTTGGTGCAAACCACATGAAATTCTGAGCAGCGAAAGTGGGTTAAATAATCTTTTAAAGTTAGCTTTTCTAAAGGTACTCTCCTTCCGCAAAAAGAAAATATGCGCACACACGCACGCACGCACGCGCTATATATACAGGCTGTTATAAAAGTCTGAAAACAGTCGAATATCGAAAAAAATGGAATATCTAAAGCATTTTACAGAAAAATGTTTCAGACAAAAGTTGTATGGTTCCGAAAGGGCTATAAGATGATGCCATTGAATTGACCTTGAAGAGTCATTTGAAGGTCACGTGAAGGTCACCTCAATTTTTTTAAATGGCACCCCCTATTTTTTATTATATATTCTTGTAGCTGATCTCGAGAGCTTTCTAAAACACTGTAATCAAATCTTTTTTCATCAATTATTTTTCGAGTTATAAGGCTTCAAAAGTACAATGTGTGTGTGCGCGTGTGCGTGCGTGCGTGTGTATGCGTGCACACACCCATATACCGCCGTAAATTTGACCGTGCAACCTTCACGTTGTACATCTCGGTTAACGCTAATGTTGGCATTCGCCATAAATGAGACGCATATCTTCAAACGGATACATAGTACTCGATTGACCGATTTATCGTTACTAATCTTATCATGTATATCTTATCCTGCAAACTTATTAAACTGCCCTTGAAACAGTGTTTATTTTCAGTGAAGTGAACTGTATCATCGCTTTCCTTTACTTTCGGGGATTTTTTGCCATTACAGCGCCATCTGCCATCAATCGAAAAACTTTTAAAAATAAAAGTTACGTATTTTTTTATGGGGAATCCGAATCTGTAATAAAAAATAGGGGTTCTCATTTAAGATTTCAAAGTGAATTCACGCCTAGCTCAGTGGGTGGAGGTGGGGGTGGGTACTTTAGTACCATTAGATGACCCTCTTCGTACTGTGCAATTTTATTTCAGCAAATATTTCTGTGAATCTTATAGTTTCAAAGATAGCTAAGGTACTAATAGTTATTGGGACACCCTGTATACGAATATGATTTATGATAAATGAACAAATACCCATATACTATATGAGGTGTGTTGAATAAATAACGGGTATTTTTGTTTTTTAGAAGAAATTTTATTTAGTCGTCTACACTAATGTTAGCACCGTCAAAGTAGTCCCCATTAGATATTGTAGGGGTAGGGAGGGCAAGATGGAGTAGCTAACTTTATAAAGTTATCTTGTAATGCGCTTTTTTAAAACGTAATTATAAGCAGAATCATTGCAATAACGAATGAACCATAAGTATGATAAATTGAACCTTATCCTGACCCTGAGGGCAAGATGGAATGTATTTTAAATCTTTATGTTTTTCAATTGCAACGGAAAAAAGAACCGTTTTCTGCGTAGGTGAACATCTCATATGCCTAATGTAAACATATTGGGTACTATAGCCAGTACTCCGCATATTCTTCGCCAGAGAATAGACAAAACAAATCATTTTGTAAGGGCTGCTCAGAACGTTGTAACATTGCATCGTTATTTTCTGGTCTCCCTTCTCCCTTTCCTGTATTGCTTTAACTTCATCCATCGCTTTCTGTATTGCTTCTTTACCCCAAGATCCTCTGACACTCTTTCTGTTATATTTGAACACCATCTAGAAAAAAAATGGCCTAATTAGGGGGAGAAATTGAAAATGAATCAAAATAATTACACGCAGGCAACGTGGAACAGTTTTCATCTTGACCTCAAATTCAATTTTCCATCTTGCCTGCACCCGTTACCAATGATGATATCAACGGTTCCACCTAAGCTTTTAATATTGATTCGTACCCTCCATTCCTAGGAGGAATTTACTATAAAAAAAAAATTACCAATATTACTTACGCTGTACAAATAATATCACTTCAAAAAACCAACATTTTCCTACAAATTTGTGCGCAAAACAAACAACACTTACGTAATCTCCTCTTGTTCGAGCGGGACGGACTAAACGCCGATTATACTTTCAAGATGACCGCATGTCTTTATGTATACAGCGACTGGAACATCATGTGACGTACTCATGCCAGCGCTTCTTCCAATTTCCGAAATACTTCTGGAACTCGATATTTGGGATAGCGTTCGACTCTTCTAGCGATGAGCTTTTACTCTCATCTACGTTTGTAAAATGACATCCGTATAAGGTTCTCTTGATTTTTGGGAATAGAGGCATTTCGCATCAAGTCATCCACCCTAAAAAGTGAAAGTCTTTTAATCGGCCTGACATTTTTATAATCGATTATCCTACTGATAGTGAAGCCGCAGTAAAAATTTGAAGACTCTAGCCCAAGTGATTGGCCAGCAATCGGGCTTGAAATTTCTACCATATTGACCGTCGTGACTACATTCCTCGGTCTTTATCTTCCCGAGAAATACACTGATTTAAAAAAGTCAAGCGTAATTTTGAAAGCATTTTTTACGTACCTTAAGAATATGTTATTTATTTTTAATAAAATGAATAATTTCATAAAAAAAAAATGTTAAGTTTAATGTTAAAAACGACTTTTTCTCAAAGATTGACTCCTTAAATTTTAATAATAAAAATTTATAAAACAGTAGGATTTTTTCTGAACAAAAAAGTATAGGACGACCAAGATGGGCCGAGCCATAGTTTTCCAAATACAACACGATGTATCACCGAGCGGCTGCTATACGTTCGAGCTTGGGCTCGAGCGTAGCCAGTAAGTTCAACACGCTATGCTACGCGGAACGGAAGCTCGCTGGTAAATCGTACCGTACCTCGAAAACTAACGCCGCCCCATCTTGGTCATTGCATACTTTTTTGTTCAGAAAGAATCCTACTATTTCATAAATCTTTTTATTTAAATCTAATGGGGCGATCTTTGAGAATAAGTAATTTTTAACATTAACCTTAAAAATGTTTTATGGAATTATTTATTTTGATAAAAATTAATAACATATTCTTAAAGTACGCAGAAAATGTTTTCAAATTCACTCCTCATTTTTTTAAACTGGTATATTTCTCGGGAAGACAAATGCCTGGGAATGTAGTCACAACGGCCAACGTCTTAGAAAGTTTAACCTCTATTGCCAGGTAACCACTTGAGCCAGAGTCTTGAAATTTTTACTTGGGCTTCATTATCAGTAGGACTAACAATTACAACAATTTCAATACGATTGAAAGACTTTGACTTTTCAGGGTAGATGGCTTCGTGCGAAATGCCGCAATAGAAAAAAGTCACATGGGGCCATGTCCGTCGAACATCGAGGCTAGATTATCATTGCAGCGTTGTTTCTGTTACGGCAAAAATTCACAAATAAGCCACAACTTTAGTTTTGTTTTGGACACGCGCTATTGCAAATTAAATCGCAGGGCAAGGGGTAAACATGAATACAAATATTACGAATAGAAAATGAAAATATTTCAACCTATAAAATGACGCAGTGATCGCACTTAGATTTTGTTTAAATAACGCACATCCTTTGACAACGAGGGATAGAGGATCGCGCTAAATCAAATATAATCCCATATGCGAATTCGAAACGTACCACTGAAACCCAATGTAGAGCTTCGAGTTCTTCCAAAATGAAATCATACGATCTCCACGTAGTAGATAATATATCTTCGGTGGCAAATTTTGTATCCAAGTGTGGCTTTATATTTTGCGTCACCCTCCATCTCTCGCCATAAAAAAATGTAGGCTATTTCCGAAAATAAAAATGACCACAATTCCGTAATTTTTAAGGCTAGGTGTATATATTTTTTTCGTTATATTGATCTTGCTCTCTATGATATGATGTACGTAAAATTATAACGTGTATTCATAAACCCGATAACGATCTTCACGTGCTCTTGGTACCTTCATAGATGGGTCAAAGAATCTTAATGTAACCACTTTATATCCCCTTTGAAACCACAAAGCTTTAAAAACTTATCTTAACACTATCTTAAAGCATAAACGTTGAACGTGCCAATTTGCTTTGGACATTTCCTATAGAACATGAATATATCTTTATTAATTGATTTCATAAGATTCCGATCCATTTATGCGATCCATTCCGGCGTGGAGACCGAAAACAGTTTGTACATTGTTTGCAATGCACAGAATTGCGACCTGTACAGCATCGGTATGCATAGCGGCTTGCGCAGATCGTCCAGTCGTAGGTTTTAAAAATAATCTGTGACGATTTCTAGGGACATTTTTCTGTATAAGCTATCTTTGAAAACTGGAACAGTATTCAATTAATCACTTTGAAATTTCACATGTACCTTTCTTGTAAAATATTACGTTGCATAATGCAATCTTTTCTATACGTTTCTATATTCTTTTACCACTTTAATAGAAATGCTGTTCTACGATAACCTTACATGTTTTATTTGCTCACATTTTTTATTCGCTTGTGAAAATAAATGAGATCCGCGATAATCAATATCAACTTAAATTATAATGTACACGCTAATCTCTGATCGGTCGCCAAAATAACAATTGCGAATGTTATGAAGGAAAGAATAGACTTCGGACAAATTCTTCATACTATATAACTATTATGTGTAAGCATTTTGTTAGTGTATTATCGCATAATAATCTCTTAAATGGATCGATGCAGATAAAAATAACATATATTCCATATTCTACAGAGTTCGGTAGAACGAGTTTAACTTTCCTCGGAAGTCTTAAATCAGCTCGAGGAAGATTTTAAGCATTCTTTATAAAGGATTGCTTTTTTTTTGTTATACAAACTAAAGGTTTGAATAATAATAATAATAATATACGCTGAAGAAACTTCTACGTCTTACACAGAAGATATTGAAATCTGAGTGAGTAGAAATCAAGTAGTATCAATTCAATGACTATCCGCATACATACTGTTGACCGCATACTATAGTAAACAACGAAAACGTAATTATTGAAGATGGTTCCTACAATCAGCGGCATATGGAAAACAATTAATTCTAAAAAATGATTGTGAACAATAAGAATGTTCTACAACTTTATAGAAATGTAATAATTTTACAGAAAAGATACATGATTGGTTTGACAATATCAGAGTTAAGCTCAACGTGCTATATTTTATTTTTGCTTATTTCGTAATTAGGCAACGGCATTAGTGTAAAATTGGATACTGAAACTGCCAAGTTTTAAAAATATGGCGGTTTTGTTCGACTTTTCATTATAAAAATAGAACCCTACAAAAATATTGTTGTTTATTGAGGGGTACACAATATAAGGCAAAATATATTTGCGATGGCGCTCGATCGATTGATAAGAAGATATTTTTATTACTTTTCACTTCCCATCTTGAAATAAATTGGAATTTTTATATTTCATCATTCTTGGCGAACTAAACCGTTTCCTAGATATCATCGGTATATAAATTAAAAAACGGCATCGCGTCACTTGCACAAGGATTGGCTGAAAACTAGGTGGCCGTCGCATTTATATCGCATTTAGATTAATAAATAAAAACAACTGTTTCATTTGGTCAGTGGTCCAAGAGAGATTAGACACCTTGCAAGAATTCTCTTTTTCATATGTGATCACATTGTGAATTCACAATGTGAATTTGGAAAGAATTTTCAATGAATGTTTAGCCTCAACGTCATAATTGCAACTGCAACTCATCGGTGACGGATAAAAAATTTCAGTTGTTCCTAGGTTCCTTTTTCATCGGCTCGCGGTTATTTATTTAAGAAAAAACTCGAGGAACCAAATAAGGTAGGTATTGCATCCTGCAACATGCTCTTGAGCATGCGCCAAAATCTATACGTACATTAAGCGTATCGCATCAAGGAACTAATTTACAATACAACGGCAATCAGCTAATCTAGAAGTCTAGACAACAATTGTTGTCTTTGTCTAGACAACAATTCGTCTAGAAATTGCTTGGGGAACGGAATAGGGTCGTTCATTGTATTTTACGCGGATACAGCACGAAATATTATGTAACTTCATTCGGACATTTGTTCTCTACTTACTCTAAAAAGACTTCGGATTCGCTTCGTGGTAAGATCAATCTCGGCAAAACGACGGCCTTCTTTCTTCGGGTCTTCAGTGTCTGTATGGAATATTGTTGAAAGTCGAGAGCTTGCACAGGTGAATGCGGACTCAATATGGTGATTCTTCGATCACTGCCACCTGGGCTAGTCAATGAAAATACTCCGGTTGGCGGTGGTAGACTCAGATTCTGAGGGACCTTTCTGTCGAGTCCCATATTTGCAAATAGACCGCGTCTCACTTCGGCGTTGAGACTTTCGTCGCGCTGAAGCAAATTTTCGCTG
The DNA here is from genome assembly GCA_964007305.1 of Netelia melanura. NCBI lineage: Eukaryota > Metazoa > Arthropoda > Insecta > Hymenoptera > Ichneumonidae > Netelia > Netelia melanura. Next base: position 20,572,328 of record OZ023256.1, on the reverse strand, counting down.
CTTCTCGATTCGATGCTAAAAACTCGCCTAACTTCACGTTTGCTGGACGACGATGTCAGAAAACTACGATAGTGAGTTTTGGAAGCCGATGTCGATGCCACATGACTTCCAGACGAGGAGGTGAGCGAGTCAAAGGAGCGTGAGTCCTCGCTGTGACGATCATCCGCGCTTAAAAAGTTTTTCGACGTGCGTAAACTTTCCATCGATCTCGTGGTAACTTGACCTGTCAAGACACCGGCCGAAAGTAGGTGTTCATGCGGTATAATCTTGATCCCGGGCTCGTAATCCTCCTGACTTGAGCTCGATTGAGGACTTCGATTGGTGGACATAAAGACGTTCATGCGCAGATCCGAGTGCTTGGAAGAAGTACACAATGAAGAAGTAGCTTGACTATCCTCGTCTATAATCTCGCCGGAGTTTAATTGAATTCTTGTCATGGGCTCGTGGCGCGTGTGGTTTCCCGACACGTTGGCCCGAAGGGGGAATTCAGACAATTCCGACGAAGCTCCTTTCTTTTTTTCCGCGCCTTCACCAACGACCTTATCGCTCTTCGTTACGTTGCAAATACGCTTTCCCGTCTTATCGGTCACGATTGGCTCCATTTGGATATCTTCCGGTATATTTTCTACTTCGTTCTCCGATTCATACTCAACCGTGTCCGATTGTTCGGGTGATAGTTGCCGATTAAGGCTTTGACTATCGATCTTTTTTTTTGTCACTTTATTTGTTAGTGTGACGCCGAACCTCATATCCCCCGTATCCTCATCCTCCATACTTCAAATTTTTCTCTATTCTCTCGAGTTTTATCGATTCTATAGACTACGATTGCCAGATCCCATCGAGTTCATTGCTCACTGCACTTCAATCAGCGAGGAAAAACTAAAGAATCGAAAATGAATTCGTTGCCAACGTTCGTCAGAACCTATTTAAACCGTGGTAATGGTAGGTGATCCTGAACAAACGTTGTAGCGATGTTGGGCCCGTAAAACAATTAGCCAAGTTATCTACACTCGTGATCGTCAGGTGTCGGTTGAACGCTTCGGCATCATTGTAACATAGAACGTTGGTATCGATAACAAGCCTCCTTTTTTCTTTCTTGAAATTTCGTTGGATAGATAGATAGCGAGTTCACTGCAAAAGCAAACGATTACAAATTCAGTATTCCCCGCAAAGAGTTCGCATATTTTTGAGCACTTGGAGTTTGATATTCATATCGTTACTAATACTAACTGTCGATAAGAATCAGCCAACGTCGAGAAAACTGTTTGCTTCAACTACGTACGTAATGTATGCTCATGTATACTACAGAACGCTCGTTCGATCATTAACCAAGCTATGGGTACTTCATTTCAGTAATATAACCGTGCCGATTTTTGAGAAATTACTCGCTAATTGCACTACTCGCTTATGTGTATCGGAATTAACATTGCTTCATCAGGTGTCATTTTTATCAATTCTGCGAGTAAATGTCCAATAAATAAGTACGGTTATGCTCCTACGTACGTATACGAAAGGACATTTTCTAACAAACATGACAGCATAATAAGTTTATGCATTAAGTTATTTATCAATCGATTTTTTCATTATAATTTCATTGTTGTGTTGTTGAATTGTTCATAATTTTGCTGCTTTATATATTTATGTTGTACTTTAATAACTTTCTCTAGAAACGTAAATCCGTTACAATATATCTATGGGGCATTTCACGCCAAATCCGAACACCATTCAGCTTTTGTATCTCCGATGTTTTTGGAATGTTTCTATATTCTAGTATCGGTTGAAAGAAGCCTCTAGGATTTTTTTCAGTTTTTTTTGTAACCGTTTTCAAGATATCAATTTTCCAAAAATAATGTTACTTTTTGCTAATCGTCCATAACTTTGTGAAACATGGGTCAAATTGGGGGTTTTTATTTTTTATTTTTCCATTTAAACACACTTTTCATAAAAACATATCGAACAAAGTTTTCAAACCGTATTTCTATAAGATTTTCAGATTTTTTATATAAATTGTTGATGTACAAAAAATACATACCTACCGAGCGATTTTTTTGAATTTTTTTTTGCAAAAGCTGTCATTTATTCCACCACTTTTAGGCTTAGGTAGATAATCCAATTACGAGGGAATCAATTTTTTTCGAATTCGAATTTCCATATTTTCGTTATCCGCGTTGAAAATTAATATTTATCTTTTTTTTTTAGTCTCACCGGCAACGGACATTATTTCTTATAAAATTAACTAGAAATGTCTCAATCATTGAATGAACGATGACCGATAATTTTTATTCGAATATATCACAATATATGATTAGTGCATCAATTATTATTTGATCTTTTACGTCGATATCTAAAGGATAAATCTCATTTTAAAGGAATTTGGTTAATGTACCTGCTTGGTTAATGTGCGTGTTTGTAATACATATGTATATCGCCAAACGTTGTTTAAAATAGTGATCCTCCGTCACATGTCGCGGTGTTTGGTGTTTCTTTTGTTGATTGTTTCTTTAAGAGTTGTTGATATTACGTTATTGAGAGGAGACGGGCATAACATGGGATTAACGATAATAATCCTACTCTTGTCCCAAAACTCATCGAGGGCTGCCGCGTGGTAAGAAACATAAGCTATTAAACCCTTTGACAAGGGGAGGGTCTCAACGTTGGGACCGACTTTGGGACGCCCTTTCAGGGTAATGTAGGGTTCGGTCCCAAGTATCACCTCCTGCTACCGTTCAACCTGGTGGGCCCTTGTCTTTGAGAAATCGAGCAAACAAAATTTTTGTGACGAGTCTGAACCTCGAAAATAATATAGGTTTTCGAAGCAGCGCGATGCTCTAACGGTTAATGTGTTCGGTTAATATGCTGAAGGTCGTAGGATCGAGTCCTACTAACGCAATTTTTTTTTTCAATCGAAATTCTTGCAAACGCTAGTTTTATTTAATTTATATCCAACTTTTGTGTATTACGTTAAAAATTCTTGCTCGCATGATTGTAATCGCCGTTTAAACAATTTTGTATATCCATTTTTATATCTTATATTCGAAAGTAATGTCATTTCTGCGCATGCCAATACTTGATTGTGATTTGTCAGCTCATTGTTTTGTTCAGAGGCGTGCCAAAGAGATTGCGAGGTTATAGTGACTTCTTTACTTATAGACAATTGAATTACAATTTTTTTTGTAATTGTGGGTAAAATGAGCAGCCAAATACCAGAAGATGTACACACCCGTCATTGCATGCTCTTTGAGTTTCGCGAGGGAAGTAATGCAACAGTTGCTACCAAAAACATTTGCGATGTTTATCCAAATGCATTGGACATTCGTAAATGCCAAATGTGGTTTTCCAAGTTCAAGTCGGGTAATTTTGATCTTTTCAACTCTTACCGATCAGGAAGACCATCAACGTTAGACAACGACGTGTTAAGGGCGGAAGTGGAAGCAAATCCGTGTCAGACGATCGAGGAATTATCAAACAGTCTTAACCAACCTTGGTCGGCCATCCAAGAACATTTCAAGCAGATTGGGAAAGTAAGCAGAGCAGGTGTTTGGGTCCCGCATAATCTGTCCGAACAGAACAACGCTGACCGATCAATCACATACAACTTATTGCTTCAACGACACAACACAGAAGCGTTTTTTGACCGCTTGATCACAGGAGATGAGAAATGGGTCCTGTATGATAACCCGAAACGCAAAAGGCAATCGCTCTTTGAAAATGAGATCCCTCGGAGTACTGCTAAGCCAGGTTTATACCCCAAGAAAGCGCTTTTGTGTGTTTGGTGGGGTAGTCGCGGCATTGTTCATTTTGAATTGTTGAAATCTGGACGAACTGTTAATGCAGCCCTCTACAGCGAACAACTGCAGCGAGTCAATCAATCTTCAATTGAAAAGTGGCCAGCGGCGAGTTAGTTGTCATATCCACCATATTCACCCCATATTGCACCATCGGATTTCCACTTATTCCGAGCGCTGCAACACTTTTTAAGTGGCAACACATTTGCCAATTTGGATGATATCCACAATGCCATCTCTAGATATTTTGCCGAAAAACCAATTAATTTTTATCCATCAGGGATTGAAAATTTACTCACTCGATGGCAAAAGGTTCTTGACAATGATGGGAAATACATCATTGATTAAAAATAAAGACTCGTTAAAAATGTATGTGTTTGTATTTAGCGTAAGAAACCGACATCACTTTCCAGTCCCCCAATAACAGTTTGTAATTATTGCTTGTTTTTCAGACCAGTTCCGGTTTCATTTTTTCGCGACGATATGTAAATAAAAACTTTGTAAAATTTAAATCGGGCAACGAAAAATAACTGACATAATATAGTTTCCCACATAATGTGAATATAGTGTTTTGTATTTCCACTAAAACGACAGAGCGATAATTTTTTCATTACCTGATATTAACAATAATAGATGGTGAGAGAAACAATAAAAAAACCGAACAATAATTACGAACTAGATGAAGAATATAAGAAAAAAATGGATATAGACAATGTTTGAAACGGTGATTGCAATCACGCGAGCAAGAATTTTTAACATAATGCACAATAGTTGAATATAAATGAAATAAAACTAACGTTTACAAGAATTTCGATAAACAAAAAACAAATAGCGGTAGCAAGACTCGAACCCAAGACATTCGGCATACTAACCGAACACATTAACCGCTACGTGATCGCGACGCTTCGAAAATCTATGTTATTTTCGAGGTTCAGTCTTGTCACACAAACTTTGTTTGCTCGATTTTTCAAAAAACGAGGATCCACCAGGGTAAACGGTGGCAAGGGGTGATACTTGGGACCGAACCCTACATTGCCCTGAAAGGTCGTCCCGAAGTCGATCCCAACGTTCACACCCTCCCCTTGTGAGCTCTAAAGACCCATGTATGCATCAGCCTATGCATCTGCGGACCGCATAGACCGAGAGTTCTTATGCCTCAAAGGGTAAATAGTAGGGGATTCGGTAGACGAATCTAGATGAGAGCAGTGGCGTAGCTACCTAGGGGCTAGGCGGGGCAGTGCCCCGGGGACCTCAAGCTCAGGGGGCCCGCGAATCCTTATCAGAAATCTCGATCGAACTGAACCTTTGGAAATTTCTCTCATTTTCAAAATAAATATGACAGGTTGCAACCCCACTTTAATCATGACAACTCAGTTGAGAGAAATTCAAAAGTTATGCCAAGGGAATTCCCCTAAATTGTTTCTGTATGTTGGCAGTTCTAGTCAATTTGACGGATAGTGATATGTGCGTTTTATTATTCATCGATGGGCGTTTGTGAATTCGAGTTAAGATTTTTTTTTCGAGAACGGTTAAAAAATGAATGCTGTATCAAGAGTAAGTAAGCTAATGTTAATAAACTTTTTTGTACTGGTCAATATAGTGGTTCAATTTTATTTGATTTTACCACTCATATTGATGTCCGTTAAGTCAATAAATCGTATCAAATCTATAGATTTCGGCTACAGCTCATTGTATAACGCGAAATATTGTGAAAAAATGCAAGTCACCTGCAGTAGGTACATTAATTCAGGTCCGCGGGCAGGAGATCGTTCATGGTCTCCACCGTTAAATGTCGTAACACTAACGGTGATAATTTTTTTTCCGGGGATTCCCCCATGACACTTGTAGCGTATCATTGTGTTTCTCTTTCCTTTCATTTTACTTTTAACGTCGTCAGTGAACAGTGAGTACCTACCTACTCGAGCACAATCTAATATTATATGGTTTAAATAAATTAGAAAACCAAAATTATGGATAAAAAGAAGAAACCCAGTGGTGCATTTAAACGCAAACAACGCCAAGAAAGAGAAGATAGTAAACAAAAATTGCCCAAAATTGACAAGTTTTTTAGTCAGCCTTCTGCAAGTACATCTGGCCAAAATATTTCTATTGATAGTGGCTCAAATAATGTGGTAACTGCAGTGTTGGTTGAGAAGCCTACTGACGAAGATTCGACAATTATTGCAGTTGGAGATACCTCCGCCGCCGATCATGTGAACGTGGATGATGTTTGCATGACACACATAAGAGCGGAGGGTTTGGAGGAACCACAAACCTCTACATTTCTCGAAAATGTGTACGATAAATCTTCTTATGACTTGGGAAACTTCACGAACAAAATATTAAGTGATAACGAAAAACGTCAAATTCTTTATATGGGGCCTTTACAGCCTTCAGGACCTTTTCCAACAGACATCAACGAGAACAATAGGTGTTTTTCAAAATCGTACTACGTTTCGTGTTCTAAATATGGGCCAGTTAATCGTTTTTGGTTGTGTTATTCCAAAATACTAGACGCTGCCTATTGTCAACCCTGCTGGTTATTAGCTTCACAATGGAATAATGTTTGGTGTACGGGAATTTGAGATTGGAAGCATTTATCAGAAAGAATTAAACAACACAGTTGTTCGAGTGGCCATTCGGAAGCATGTGATATGTATGAATTGTGGAAAAAAAAACGATACTAATACTATCGACAAGGAACTTGAAAATGAAATTCGCAAAGAAGCATCATTTTGGAAAATGGTTCTTCAAAGGTTATTCGATATCATACTTACCCTAGTAAGACTTTCGTTTCCGGCGTGGCAGAGAGTGGACGTGTGAGAAGTGTGCGTGCGGGAAAGTGAACAAAACTGACGAAAAAAGCAGGAGAGGTGGGAAAGAAGGTGGTTGGGCTGCAGGGTAGAGTGACAGGAACCAAGGGAAGAGTAGGGAGAAAAGCAAAAGAAGGGATAAAGGTGAGGATTAAGAAGGAAAGGAAAGACAGGAGAAAGAGGTTAGGAAATTGCGGGAGACAGAGAAAGACGGTAGAGAGAGAGGGAAAAGACGTCGCGACAGGTGGGAGAGAGAAGAACGCAGAACAACGGCAAGAAAGGTGCTGCCATCGGACGAGTAGAGAGATAAACGGCGGAGCACAGGAATTAGAAAAAGAAAGTGACAAGTGATAAGGCAGGTAGGAAAGAAAGAGAAGAAAGGAGAGGTAGGGGAACCGAGACAGTGAGCGTAGAGAGAAAGAGAAGAAGATACCGGGGCAGTAGGAGGGAGAAAGACGAAGAAGAGCGAGGCAGCGATGGAAAGCGGGGAGGACGGAGCGAAGAGAGGAAGGAAAACAAACGCGGAACGGCTAGGAAGAGAGAGAAGGGACAGTACGAGCAGCACAGGCAGCATAGGAGATTTAGCAGAATTATGGAAAAGGAAAAGAGAGGAAGGGGAGGAAAGGGACAAAGAGGAGAGGGCAAGAGAGGTAGGAAATAAGAATAGAAGAACAGAGAAAGCGAGAGAAGAGGAGGAACAGGAAGAAGGAACGCTGCAAGAAATGATAAGGGGGATGAGAGAGGAGTTGAGGAAAGGGAGAGAAGAAGCGAAGAGACAAGGAGACAGAGTAGAGGAAGAAATAAGAAGAATAAAGACAACAAACGAACAAATAAGGGCCCAACTAGAGAAAGGAGAAGAAAGATGGAAGATAGAAAAAGCAGAGATCTGGGAGGAAATAATGAAAATGAAAGAAGGAATGAAAGAAAATGAGAGGGAGAAAAAGGAATTAAAAAAGAAGATAGAGAAAATAGAAGCAAGAGGAGGGAAAGGAGAGCAGGGGGAGCAGAGAGGAGAAGAGAAGACAAACGGGATGGAAGAGAGGATGAAGGAGATGGAAAGAAAAATAGAAGCAAAAGAAAAAGAAACGATAAAGAAGAACATAGTAATAAAAAGAATAAAGGTGGAGAGAGAGGAACCAGGAGAAACAGCAAGGAAGCTGATAGGAGAGTTGGGGATAGAAGCAAGAATAGAAAAGGCAACAGCAATAGGGAAATGGGAACAAGGAAGGGAGGGGATGATAAAGGTAGAAATGAAAGACGTGGAAGGGAAGAGAGAAGTAATGGATAAAAAGAAGAGACTAAGAGGACGAAAGGAAAGGATAGAAAGCGAAATGACAAGGGAGGAATTAAAAAGGCAATGGAAACTAAGAGAAATAGGGGCAGAGAAGCGGCGGAAAGGAGAAAGAGTCAGGGTAGAACAAGGACGGATTATGTTGCAGGGGATATGGTGGAGATGGGATGAGGAAAGCAAGGACCTGAGAGATGAAAGAGGAAGGGCAAGGTGGAGACCAAAGGATACGAGGAGAGAGATAAGAGAAAGGGAGGGAGGAGAAGGAATGCAGGGGGAGGAGAGGAGAGGACAAAAAAACGAGGAGAAGGGGGAAGGAGGGAGGAAGAAAGGATAAGGTCAGAGAAAGGAGGAAAGAGGAAGAAAGCCACAAAAAAAGGCAAGGAGAGAGAGACAGGAGAGAAGGAAGAACAAGGAAAGGGAAAAGCGAAAAAGGACGAAAAGAACGAGGAAAGGGAATTGAAGATAGTATTCTGGAATGTGGCAGGATTAACAAATAAAGACAAAGAATTTTGGGAAACGATAGGAAAATGGGATGTGGTAACATTAATAGAGACGTGGGTAGAGGAAAAAGGATGGGAAAGGATAAGAGAAAGGCTACCGAAAGGATACACGTGGGAAAAACAATGGGGGAAAAAGAAAAACAAGAGAGGGAGAGCCATGGGAGGTATGATAATGGGAATAAGAGAAGGGATAAAAGTAGAAGAAAGGGAGAAAGAAAAGGAGACTGAAGGGATGATAACGAAACGAATAGAAGTAGAGAGAGAAGTGTGGGATGTAGTAGGAATATATATAAACAGAGACATAGACAACAAACTAGAGAAAGTCAGAGGACGGATGGAGAAACAAGGGAAAGAGGAAAGAGTGATAATAGGGGGGGATTTCAATGCGAGGACGGGTAGGAAAGGAGGGAGAGTAAAGGGAGCGGAGGAAGAGGAGGAAGAGGAAAGGAACTCAAAGGATAGGAAGGTAAATGCAGAGGGGAACAAATTGATAAGGATGTTAGAAGAAGTGGGATGGGAAATATTGAATGGAAATATAGAAGGAGACAGACAAGGAGAGTTTACATTCACTGGGGGGGGAAACAGTAATAGATTATGTATTGGGGGATGAAAGAACAAGGGAGGGAGTGAAAAACATAATAGTAGGAGATAGAATAGAATCAGACCACCACCCGTTAATAGTAACGATGAGGAAAGGAAAGGTAAAGAAAGAAATGGAGAAAAGAAGAGAAAGAAAGGGGGGAAGCGGGCAATGGACGGACAGGATGAAGGAGGAATATAACACAGGACTAGAGAAAGAGACGACAGAAGGGGAGGAACAGACAATTCGAGCAATAGAAGAAAGGATAAAAAGGGCCATGAAGAGAGGAGAAGAAAACGGAGGAAGGGAAAAAACAAGGAAAAGGCGTGGGTGGTGGGAAGACGAGGAAGGAAAACAGAAAAAAGAAGAGGTAAGAAAGGAACTAAGAAAGTGGAGGAAAGAAAAGGGAACAAGAGAGATGTACAGGGAGAAAAAGAGACGATATAAGGAATGGTGTGAAAAGAAGAAAGAGGAAGAAAGAGAGAGGATAATAAGAGAGATAGCGGAGGCAAGGACAGAAAACAAGGTATGGGAGATAGTGAACAGGGGTAGGAAAATCAGGAAAAGAGTAAACGACAGTATAGGAAAGGAGGAGTGGAAGGAACACTTCATGAGACTACTGGAAGGAACAGAAGTCGGAGGGAACGAGGGGGCAGAAATAGAAAGGGAGGTAGACAGCGAAGAAGAATTGAGTAAGGAGGAAGTAAGGGAGACGATTAAGAAGATAAGAGAAGGAAAAGCGACGGGAAACGACGAAATACCGAACGAGGCATGGAAGTACGGAGGAGAGATGGCAGTAGAAATGGTGTGGGAAGTATGCAAGAGAGTGTGGAGAGGAGAAGGATGGCCAGAGGGATGGAAGGAGGGGATAATAGTGCCAATAGTAAAGAAAGGAGAAGGAAAAAAGGCAGAAGATTACAGGGGAGTAACACTAATGCCGTCACTGTACAAAATTTACACAACAATGCTAGGGAAGAGATTAGAGGAAGAGGTGGAAAGGAAACAGATAGTACCGCCGAACCAAACGGGATTCAGGAGTAGGGGCGATAGACAACATATACACACTAAACTATATAATAGGGAAGCAGATCAACAGGAAACAAGGGAAATTGATTGCGACATTCATCGACCTAAAGGCGGCATTCGATAGAGTAGAGAGAAAGGCGCTATGGAAAGCACTGCAGGAGAGAGGGGTGAGAGGAGGACTAAGGAGAAGGATAGAAGAGGTGTACAGGGAGACGACGAGCAGGGTAAAGGTAGAAGAAGAAACAGGAGAGAAATTCTGGATAGAAAAAGGGGTAAGGCAGGGGTGTCCATTGAGCCCAGCCTTATTCAACCTACTAATCGCGGATATGGAGGAAAACATGCAGCAAGGGTGGCGAGGGGGAATCAAAGTGGCAGGGAGAAGAATCTGCACGCTGGCATACGCGGACGACGTAGTCATGCTGGCAGAGGATGAGGAGAGGATGCAAGGCATGATACGGAGGATGGAGAGATACATGGAAGAAAAGAAGCTAGAAGTAAACGTGGGAAAGACGAAAGTGATGAGATTTAGGAAAGGAGGTGGGAGAAAGAAGGAAATAGAATGGACATGGAGAGGAGAAAGGCTGGAGGAAGTAAAAGAGTTTAAATACTTAGGGTATATATTCAAAAGAAATGGAGGGCACGAAGCACAGATAAGGGATAGGGTAAAAAAGGCAGGAGCGGTAATGAGGCAGGTATGGGGAATAGGGAAAAGGAAATTTGAAAGGAACTGGGGAAGGAGAATGTGGCTGTTCGACACGTTGGTTTGGACGGTGATGGGGTACGGCGCCGAAATATGGGGGTGGGAGGAGAGAAAAGAAATGGAGAAAACCCAAGAAAGGTACATAAGATGGACGATGGGAGTAGATTGGAGAACACCAGGGTACATGGTAAGAGAAGAATCGAAAAGGGAAAAAATAAGAATAAGGGCAGGAAGACGAGCGTGGAAGTTTGAAAAGAAATTAGAAGAAGGAAAAGGAAGCGAGTTGGCAAGACTATGCCTGGAGGAGACCAAAAAGAGAGAAGCAAAAGACGAAGAGGTATCGGAATGGGAGAAGGAGAGGAAGAGGGTAAAACAGCAGGGCAGAAGGGGAGGAGAAGAAAGCAAAGGGGCATACGAGGAAATAGAAAAGAGAGACAAAGAAAGACAAGCGCAGGAGAGAGGAGAAAGAATAACAAACTCCAGATACAACAGATGGTACAGAGAAGTAGTAGCAGAAGAGGTACCAAAATACTTAGCAGCAGGATGGCAGGAGGAAAGATACAAGAGGATAGCGAGGTTTAGACTAGGGAATGAAATGAGAGCAGGACATTATTGGGGAACAGAAGAAGAGAAAACGTGCAGGATATGCGGGGAAGAGGAGGAGACGTGGGAGCACATGCTAGACAGATGTGGAAGAGAGGGGGAGGAGGAGAGAGGAATAGGAGAAAGAATAAGGGAAATTCTAGACGAGAAAGGAGGAGGGGAAGGATGGATGAAGGAAGTGGAGGAGAAGAGGAAAAAAGAGATGTAGAAAGAAGCGAGAGAGGAGTAGGAAGGAATGAAAGAAGGATTGGAATGAATGAAGCGGAAACGGAAGTCGGCGAAAACGGGAGAAAGGAGTAGGAAAAAACAAAAAAAAAAAAAAAAAAAACTGTTAAGAGGCGAGCGATAAATGTAAGGCAATGTAAGCGCGACAGAATAAGGATAGAGAGAGGGAAAAGAGAGAAAAGGAGGCTAAGAAGGCACACAGAAAGAACAAAGAAACAAGAATGCGGCAAAGAGATAAACGAACAAAGATGAGAGTAAGAGCAGGAGCGGGAGAAACTAGAAAGTAAGGTAGTATTAGATAAAATAAGATAGAATAAGGACAATGTAAAAAGTAGATTAAGAAAAACCTGTAAATACGAAACAAAGACTGTAAGAAAATGTACAAACGAGAAAGGAAACGAAAGTCACTGTAAACCTAAGGGGAATCAATAAACCATTATACATACATACATACATACATACTTACCCTAGCAAAGAGTTTTTTGGCTTTGAGAGGACATCAAGAAGACTTAAGTCAGGAAGGATACGACGGAAATTTTCTGTCCTTTGTAGAGCTTGTCGCCCGATATGATCACATTTTGCGGCAAGTTTTGGATATGCCCAAAGGTAATAATAATTATTTCTAAGTTTTTTTATCGTTTTATTTTATTTATAATTATTAACTGTTTAATATTAGGACTTTTTTGAAATTGTGTTTTTTTATGTTTTTAGGATCTACAAGATATCTGAGTGCAACAATTCAAAATGAAATGATTGAGAGCTTGGGGACCAAACTTGAAACCCATCTACTAGAACAAATTAGAGCGTCACCGTTTTTTGCCATCATAATGGATACGACACAGGACATATCGAAGGTAGATCAGCTAAGCATTGTTGTGAGGTATGCAGTAATAACCACATCGGAAAATGGACAGCCAATTGATATAGAAGTAAAAGAAGTGTTTCTAGGCTTTTATGCACCCATGAAACATGGCGCAGTAGATTTAGTCGACCAAGTGACAACATTATTTATCGACAAAAATATTGATTTATAAAAATGTGTGGGGCAAGGCTATGATGGAGCCAGTATGATGAGTGGTGTGTATAATGGTGTACAAAAACATATTAAGGATATCCAGCCTAACGCAGAGTACGTACATTGTGCCACTCATAATTTAAATTTGGTGATAAATGATGCCGTTAGCAGTTGTGTGGAAAAACAGATTTTTTTCGCAACGTTGCAAGATTTGTATAACTTTTTCGGAAACAGCATCAAACGTTGGGATCTACTGTCAAAATTCACTGGCGAATCGGACACCACTCTAAAAAACTAAATGCGACTAGATGGTCCAGTAGGGTCAATACGATATCTGCAATAAAACTTCGTTATTTTGATATTATCAAAGCATTATCATAAATAGTTCTAAAGAGTCCTAATAAAGATGAGCGTAGTGAAGCAGAGAGTATTAAAATAAAAATGCTAAATTTCGAGTTAGTGTTGCTTTGCGAATTCATGCACAGTTTATTGAACGACATCAATTATGCATCCAAAACTTTACAAAAATGCGACATCAATTTGGGCGAGGCCAGTAAAGTTTTAGCAGAGACCAAAGCAAAGTTGCACATTTATAGAAATCATTTCGAATTATTCAAGTGCAAATCCAGTGAAACTGCAAGAAAATATGGTATTGATACCCATTTTCAAGAAAAAAGGCAAAGAAAAGTTAAAAACCATTTTGATGAATTAGCTGCTGATCACCGATTTCCAAAGCGAGAAAAAATATTTAAAATTGACATTTTCAATAATGTACTAGACACAGTAATATCTCAATTAGATACACGTTTTATCGGTATGAGTGCAGTCTGTCATATATTCGATTTTCTAACACCAACATTTTTATTACATGTTGATGAAGCAACTTTATTACAAAAGTGTGACGAATTCCAAAGAAAATATTCAGATATAATAGGCCCTAGTTTTTCACTTCAATTTATTAATATTTACCACCTAGTTTTACCTCAACTAACTCAAGCATGGACTGTTCACCAATTATGTAAGGAAATAATGAGCAAATATGGGGTGCTAGAATGCGACCTAACGGAAGTATTTACAGCAATGTTATTATTCTTTACAATTCATGTCGCTTCTGCAGCAGCTGAATGGTCATTTAGCAAATTAAAAATAATAAAAGATTATTTAAGAAATAATATGGGCCAAACTCGACTCCGACATTTATCGCTAATAGCAATTGAAAACAAAACCGCATCAAGCCTGGATTTAAACGAAGTCATTGATACTTTTGCGAAAACTAAAGCTAGGAAAAAATTGTAAATATAATTGTTATTTAGTCAGTTGGTATGCCCGACCTTTATATAATAAACCCTTGAATCTTCTCTATTTCGTTTTATTAGCCTAACCTACACTAAGTATTAATTGTAATTTATGTTGTTGCCGTTTAATATTTTTATTACCTGCCCTGCAGTGCACAAAAAAGAGCTTAAGTAGCTTAGCGTTTTTAAAGTATTGGTATATTTCATATTTTTATTTGATAAAACCTAATCAGTTTACATAGCAGTGGGGCCCCATTTTTTAATTTGTCCCAGGGCCCTTGGTTACCTAGCTACGCCACTGGGCTCATGTGGTTTTGGACAGTGCGTGAATTATTATATCGGCTTAAAAGCGGTGATTAGTACTGGTATTGGGCAGGCTCATCTCACCCGGGAGTCATAGATCGTGCGTTAAATGAAGCGGTTTGTCAACGAGGTGTCTACGTGTCAGCTAATGAATTCATTAGAGAGCGGTGACTTTTATACCTCTTCTAGTGGGCGCAACTGGGAAATGTTAGTTAAAGAGAATCAATATCGGATAATCGCCTTATCTGTATAAAATGGGTACGCATGGCAGATGGTCTGTCGTTTGGGGGTTAGAACTATATGTCACGTGCGGTTTTCTCGAGTTGTACAAAGTGCGTTAGACGACGTTACTTGGGTTGTGGTAGATAATAAGTTCTGCGATATGCTAGGTGAAAATTGAAAATATTGTGACTTGGTTAAATAAAGATCCTTGGATCGTAACATGACGCTTTTCGATATTAAATCTATAATTACAATATTTGTTTTACTTTTAAAATGCTCACTCAGTAACCGACCGAGCCTCAACAATCATAATTCTCTAAGTTTCGGTCTCAAATTCGGCAATCAAAAGTTTAATCTACGAGTTCCATTAAGAGGCAGTGTAACTGGCGACGAGCTACTTGCACTTCGAAAACGGGATCCGTAAATTGTCCGGCACTGAGCAACCGATCGCCTTAAAATTTGGAGGATACATAGAGAATCATGCACTTTATGCCATGATTCTCTACTTCTTTTCCACCCCCACTGCATCGGGTTCTTTGAACAGTCGCCTTGCCATTGACAAACTTGTAAAAAAGTGCGAAGCGAATGTTCATTAAAAGCCTCAGCAGTTGGAGGAAGAGAACTTAAATTAAAACTGTTTTTGAAGCTCGATTTTGTAAAACAGATGTATCGGAATTTGTCGTAAATCATTGTATTCCAATCACGTGCACCATACATGGCCATTATGATTTTGCTCCCCGATGTTTGGATAGAGTTTTTCAACGATGTCGGATTAGTGAAAAGCTCAGCTTCTCTCCGAAGGTTATGGTCATTGTTTATTAATTTTATTAATTTCGCTTTTCCCTGCTTGTACAGCGAAGATGTTGTATCGCAGCCTGTGAAAGCGTGAATAAATCCGTATGTTAAAGCCGATAACGTGTAGGAAAGATCCTATTCCGTGCGATTTGTTAGAAATAATAAGGTGTGGTTGCGAGAAAAGTGGCTGCACATCCTCGTCGTGTACGTGTCGGAAATTAGGATTAAAATGTACAATCCTTTGTAAAAAATGTAACGGCAATAGTTGTGCGAACGCTATTGAACCAGAAATCATTTTAAGCGATGATGAAGCCGAGGAAGATTTCATTCAATTCCCCGAAGCAATTGACGACGAAATTGAGTTGAGTGATAATGATAACAATTATGAGCCCGTCGAAAAAAGACCGAAAAGAGAATTTTATTGAATAATTTTTCTGACAAAATTTGTTTCTTCATGTTCATTAATAAAACTAATGTAATGAATGAAACAGTGTCTAAAAAAAGATTTATTTATGATACCCTTTCCAATCCACAGTTGAATTATTTTAAAGCATGTTTAAATGTAAAATTCGTAAAAAACTTGGTCATGGATCGGCTATGGGGTGAACATAATTTTCAAGAACACCATCGCGTTCGTGAGAAAAAATCACGTAAAATGAAAAAAAAAAAAATTGTTCTACGACCATTTTTAAGTAAGTTATTACATTTGTTAACTAAAGCGCTCCAGCCTGCTTGCGGAGTGAGAGGGGGCATCCCCATCGCGACGCCCGGCCGAGCGGTCGACACCGCGCGCTCGGCGGCGAGCCGTCGATCGAAATACATCGATAACTTTGATGGCATAATTCCTCGTCAAGGGAATAATTTTATTGAATCCTATGGCCGGAAGCGTAGGGATTGGTAAGGAACTCGAATTTTGCAAAGATCTTGATTACAACAATAGAAAATTGAGCAAACGTAAACACATTCATATTTCGGGCTGTAATCAAGATATTGCAATTTTGTTTCTCAATTGTTCGTTTTCTTAAGACGCGTTAGATGGTCCAAGAATTTCACAGATATCTTTGCAACTGTGGTCAGAATTGTTATTTGTTTATAAGGGAAAATCTACAATCGACGAAAAACAGTATTTATTTTCAACAAAACGTATTGTTTTTTCCCCAAATCGCTTGTGTATTATAATACGAAGATCCTCGATTTTTTTCAACCCTGTTGGCTTTTGTCGGGAAATTCTATTGAAGGGGAAAGATTTTTCGATGATCGCTAATTGTTGCTAAACTATATCCCGCAGATCGATTAATCTTGCACGATTCTCTTGGGGTTTGGCTCCTTTACAACATGTACGAGTTTCAAACCGATATGTTGATAAACAATCGATTGCGGTTGCAACAATGAAATTGACATTTTCCCATTTGCCCCATTACCGCTTAATTGATAATGTTAGCACTTTTTTTATTACAACCTTTTTTATAGAGGACGTTATGATGAACAAATGTTATTGGAAACTTTTTTCCATAGGATGCGTTCCAAAAAAATCATCTAAAAAATATCGATTTTTAAATTTTTAAAAACGTTTCATTGCCAAAATACCCCCCAATTTTGGGGCGAGGGGCACCCTCGCCCCAAAAATTGGGGCGAGGGTGCCCCTCTTGAATAGGTCTTATGCTAAGGTGACTGGACTAGACAAGATAACAAGTTTTTCGCGCAGGTTACAAATATTTTTGCAAGGAAATAAATTTTCTCCTTAAATTAAAAAGAAGCGTTTTCACAATAGAGGTAAAAAAGATCGAGAGAGAGATCGAGAGAGAGAGAGAGAGAGAGAGAGAGAGAGAGAGAGAGAGAGAGAGAGAGAGAGAGAGAGAGAGAGAGAGAGAGAGAGAGAGAGAGAGAGAGAGAGAGAGAGAGAGAGAGAGAGAGAGAGAGAGAGAGAGAGGCCACAAATACTTTCGTGTGCCAATTAAATTAGCGGAATAGCCTTCATCTATTTGTGAAGTTTTTCCCGGGACACATTCGACTGTCGCGGTAAGCGTGTAGCTTCTTTACGACTAGTCCACTAATAATACGACAGAAACAACTTGACGCTACGTTCTGCCTCTCGACGTAGATTCATTATTTACGATAGGACAAAGAAAGTATAGTATGTACATGATAGTCGCAGGTGCAGATGTCTTTTCCGTTTACGACAGACAACAGAAGGCATCTTCGCTGATGAAATATCAAATTCTCGGTAAGTATTTGAATCATTTGAATAAATTTCTGTCAGAGGATACGTTGCATGTGTTTACCAAAACACATGTTCCGTCAACGAACGAATGGAATAATCCAGAAGTTATTAGCGCAGACTTGGTCGGTTTAAAATACATACCAAGAATAATCGTAGTTACGAAATCACGAAACGGTAATTCGCACACGGTTCTTAACAGTTGGTAGCGCAAACACGATGAAAATATTTAACACAGAATTCCGGCGATCTTAAATGAGTTCTTTGTCTCATTATATCCACAATTTGTTTACACTTAACGTTCACACTTAAGGAGGTTCTATCGTTGGGTGGGGGAGGAAAATTTTATTCCCGTTTTTTTTTTCACATTGGAAGTGGACCAAGCGTTAAAGTTCATTAAGAAAAGTTGTTGCAAATCGACTAAAGAACAACATACTCAAAATTCAAATTGATCCTACGGAAAGCTTATTTGTTATATAATAAACAAAATCATGATTTTTTTTCCATCAGATTTGTTATAAAAACTAATCGAAGCTTCTTTGATGTCATATAAAAATGTGTGCAAAATTTCAACAGGCTTTATCGATCAAATGATCGAGATACTCGTTGTATAATGTGGCGATATTTAACACGGGCTCTTATGGAAGATTGCGAAAAGTGACGATTTTCAAGAATAAACAACGTGATTTTGAGTCGATAAAGGCTCCTGAAATTTTACACACATATACGTATGACATGAAAGAACGTTTCTGCAAATTTTCAGTGAAATCTAACGGAAACGCTGTAACGATAGAACCTCCTTAACGTGACGTCGTTATCGAAGTTCTAGTTAAAGAAAAAACTGTTTATACTTATGTACGGGCATAAGAAGGCTATACTTCTTTGGCGTGAGTAAAAAAGAATTGTTCACCTATTCGAACCAATTTTAACTTACAATTAGTCAAATGATCGATAAACGACATTAACATACCATGAATACAAGTTTGAATAAATACGACTTAAATTAAATTAATGAACTGACTGAATTAGACACTACATGCATATGCGTGCAAGCTACACCACTTGGGTCTGCGGAAATTTTTGGTAATATTTAATTATATGCTACTGTACAATAGAGCTGATATAGTATATGCCATATTCGCACCACTCGGACCAAAAAGAAAAGACAAGAGATTGTCACTCGTAACTAAATTCATGGTGTATGACGCGCAGTTCATGACTTCGAGAAAGTACATTTCCATGAGAACTGCCTAACGCGCCTAAAGAAGTATAACTTCAACAAGTCACCCAAGGTAACATCGAACTCGGATAGCCCGCGTGCCAAGAGAGTTCGCTACCAACTTGGCATGGTGTAGAAAACGACCAGTATATGAGCTGCACGGTAAACTCTAGAGCCCTTTCTCTCGTAATTTTCTGTCTGGTGCGATTTACTACTTTACGAAGACACCAAATAAATGCTCTGGTTTCGATTTTATCTATATATCTTTGGGAAACAGCGTTAATTACTGCTTTTGTTTTTTTTTTTCTGACGATTATCACGGCAGTTTTCGACGTTAGTTTTCGGCATACTTGAAAAATGTGTTATTCAAATGAAAAATAAAAAAAATGATAAAAATATTCGCAAACGTAACAATGGACCACGCTGGCGGCGTTTCTCAAGGTTTCGTAATACGCAGGCGCATGCACACACATACTAACACACGTACAAACATTTACACGCAGACAGTTGTACCAAAGCAAGTATTATAGGCAGTGCAATATTAGTACAAGATTAACTATCTTGATCAAAAGGTTAAAAATATTTACACAAAACAAATGGGCAATCCAAATTTTTTAGGACAAGAGTAGGTTATTAGTCTAAATCCACCGGAATCCAACAAAATTTCCTTCTGATTTCTCCGCCATCTTAAAAAAAATTGAAAAATAGATAATCGCCGATATCGTGGCTTCTAATGATTGGATTTTCGTTTTATAGGAAAAAATATTTTCTATTTTTGTTTGAAGAATTTTTTGATATCTGTGTAAGAAACAAAATAACGATAAAAGAAGTGCGATAGAAGAAGTGACTAATTAACGTTTACAATTGTTTATAGTTAATTATAGCGCGTTCTTTCGATTTTATCGTAGATTTTTAAAATAAATTTTTAAAATAGATTTTGCGAGAACTCGGATATTACCCGAGATAGATACCGCCAAAGTTGTCTTTGGTCATTATAATTGCAAGAAATCGAAACGTAATCGACATCCAACAATGCAGGAGAACCTAAGAATATTATAATTTTATTACCATTATTATTATTTATTATTATTGGCATAATATATATAATTAAATAGTTAATAAAAAATTAATAACGATAATTAGTTATGAATTAATTATTATTATTATAAACAATTCGTCGTACATTTATTCATCTTTATATTAAAGCACATTATACGTTTGATGTGTTATTATAATTTTTTAAATAATAATAATAATAATAAAATTATAATATTTTTAGGTTATGCTACATTGTTGGATGCTAATTGCGTTAGGATTCCTTGAAATTATACAAATACAACTTTGGCGCTTTCTATCCCGGCTAATATCCGAGTTACCGCAAAATCAGTTCTACAGAAACTATTGGAAATTGAATCCTCTACAAGTTTTATTTGCAAAAAAATTTGATAAAATCGAAAGTCCGCGCTATAATTGACAATAAACGATTGTAAACATTAATTAGTCGTACTTCTATAGTAACTTTTTTTCTTACGCAGATATCAAAGAATTCTTCGAACAAAAGTGGTAGGACATATTTTTCCCTGCAAAACTACAAACAAAAATGAAAATTCAACTAGTACATGCCGAGATATCAGCGATTATCTGGTTTTCCAAATGGCGACGAAAGCACAAGGAATTTTTGTTGGAGTGCGGTGGTTGTAGGCATCTCTAATGGCCCTCTACCTGTCCTAAAAAATTGAGTTTGCCCATCCGTTTTGTCATTTTTACGTCTAACTATGCAGTACTAGTATGAAAATCCGAAATTCATTACGCGTCTTGCAAGGGTCCCCGACTCAGTCTCTCTCTTTCACTCTCAACGCACCCAATGACTGATTGTGAGAGAGATTTTGATTTGATGGTGTATATTTATGCCCTAGCAAGCTATGGAGCAGAGCATTCTCACAGAGTAGTCTGGTGAGTTCCCACGAGATAAAATATAAAAATGTACAATAAATAAACCAGAACTAGGGTGAAAAAAATATAACAATAAAAATAACGTGGAAATAACATGTGTCATAAAATAAAGAAAATAAAATAACAGCTTGGAAATACCATAAGCCGCAAGATTAATCAAAATAATCATAACGCATATCAAGATAAATCAAAATACATCAAAATAATCAAAATAATCATAATCATGACGCATATCATAACGTATACCGCAACACACTTATGAAGAAAGTATTGAATAAGCAAAAAACAAAATAAAATAGTATAGCGTCAGAACATGCCAGGCTGCTGCTTTATAATTGGGCGCGCTCGATAGATAGCAAGTGATCGTGCAATAACGCTTTGAATACAGATAGTAATAGAGTTCGCGTTATTGAGACAGGAAGAGCATGCCAGAAATGAGCAGCTGAAACACCGAAAGAGCCACGAAATACAGCCGTTGAGTAAAGTGGAATCGTGAAGGTTGAGTGTAGTCGTCGCTCGGAGCATCAGATTGAACGGTCGACTAGCTGTAGAAGCTCCCGCAAATAAGCCGTTGATCTGAGGTTGGCTACGCGATACGTGACTGAGCCCAAAAAATAAAGACGCCGATTCGAGACTGACATCTATCCTAAACGATGGCGAAACGGAGTAATGTGCTCGTCACGTCTCAAATTGTATACGAACCTGATACAGTAGTTCTGGAGGGTTTGCAATTTAGTATTAAGGTAGTCGGACAGATCGAACATGAGAAGGCAGCAATAGTCGAAGAACGGGAATACCAGCGTTGTTATTAGTTTGGCTGTAAGGTCGACCGAAAAACAGCCCTTGTGAAATTGAAGGCGGAAGAGAGTGTAATGAACTCTTTGGGAAATGGACGAGGCATGAGAGTTCCAGGCGAGAGTATTGGAGAAGTTAGCACCAAGGTTGCAGGCCGTTTCACAGAAGGGTATGACTGATGTCCCAATTGTAACCTGAGGCTCAGTTCTAAAGTTGAGAGAGCGGAGATAGCTGGAGCTACTAAAAATCAGAGTCCTAGTCTTTTTAGGGTTCAAGGCGAGACCGTTGGAGACAGGGAGAGAGAGAGAGCGAGAGAGAGAGAGAGAGAGAGAGAGAGAGAGAGAGAGAGAGACAGAGAGAGAGAGGAGAGAGAGAGAGAGAGAGACAGAGAGAGAGAGAGAGAGAGAGAGCTTTAACTTATCATTTATTTCCCTACTCGAATAACCCATCGTATATATTAATGCATCGTCCGCAAACAGTCTTATTTCGCAATTATCGCTTACTACCTCTACAATATCATTTATATATATTAAAAACAATAGCGGTCCCAGAACTGACCCCTGTGGAACTCCTATATACCTTAATAGACTCAGATAATACACCATTAAACTTTACTCTTTGGCTTCTATTTTCCAAATAACTTTTAAACCAATTAAGCACTAATCCATTTATTCCGTACCATTGTAACTTCTTAATCAAAATTTTTCTATCAACTACTTCAAAAGCTCTTTTTAAGTCCAAGAACACTACTCCTATTATTTTCCCTTCCCCTATATTTCTTTTCCATTCTGACAAAACCCATTGTAATGCCGTTTCACATGAATGTTTCACCCTAAAACCCGATTGACAATCCGTAAACAATTCATTTTTCTCGAAATATTCTACCAATTGGTTCTGTACTATTATCTCCAGAACTTTCTCATATATCGGCAATTTATTTATTGGTCTAAATTCTTCAATTTTATTCGTTCCTCGCACCTTGGGTATTGGAACTACAGTCGCTTCTTTCCATTTATTCGTAAACATTCCTGCTTCCAATGATGAGTTAAATACGTAACAAATTTTATCTGCTGCTACTTCAACTACACATTTCATTACTTCTACATTTATACCTTCTTCTGTACCTGCTTTATTCTCCAATTTCCGTACTATTCTATATACTTGTTCCTCTTCAATTGTTTTAAATACTTCCCATACACTATTATTATATCGTCTATTCTCTATACCGTCTTCTACATGATCTTTGCTACTTAATATCTTAATACTATTGACAAAATAACAATTTAATTTATCTGCCATTTCCTCTACCTTGTAAATTATTCTATTCTCAAGTTGCATTTCTTTATATTCTTTATCACTTCTTTTACCTTTTATCATTTCCTTTAGCACACTCCACATACTCTTTGGATTCTTTTTGTTTTTATCAAGTTGTTCTTCTAAATGATCCCTTTTCGCTTTCTTACAACTATCCACCGTTTTATTTCTCAACTTTCTAAATACTTCCCAATCCTCTTCTCTTTTACTCATACGGGCTACTCTATATGCCTCATCTCTTTGCTTTCACATTAGTCTAATATCCTCACTAAACCATCTTTTTCCCTGCCTTTTCTGTCTTAATGTTATTGTTTTCAATGGCGCCATTCAATCAAGACAGCTAATAATCACTTTAACCATTTGATTTCCTAATATATTAACATTTTCTCCTGCAATCACATCCAACTTAATACTTATCATTTCTTTAAACTTTTCTCTATCCATTCGCTTATAATCTCTATATGTAATCACTCTACTTTCGTCCCTTCGCTCTTCTAAATTCCAATATACTACTATTGCAGAATGATCCGTTATCTTGGGTTCATGCCATACTTCAACTTCCATTTCCACATTACCATAAACCAGATCAATCAATGTTTCTGAATTTTGTATAACTCTAGTTGCTTCTTTTACCAGTTGTCTTAATCCTAATGAGTTCATTACTCTTACTAATCTATTTCTAATATGATTATTAACATTCATATCTATATTAAAATCACCCATTATTGTAACATTATCATTCTGCATTACATTTATGCATATTTCCTCCAAAGAATCTATAAAACTTCCAGCTTTACCATTCGGCGAATGATAAACTATCATAACTATTCCTGTATAATCTTTATCTTTAATTTTTATTGTTACTGCCCACCAGTTTCCTTCACATCTTTCAATCCCTGTCACATCAAATCTAATTCCTTCCTTTATATATATCAACACTCCGCCTGTCCTACTCGACTCGGAATCACCTCGTACACATACATATCCATTGATATGCAATTCATGTTCCTCTATTTGTTGTGTTACGTGAGTTTCCGTAAATCCTATTACTCTAGGTTTATGCTTTATTATTAATTCATTTTCTATCTCATCTTTATGTTTTAAAAAACCTTGCGCATTCAAACAAATAACTCTACTTCTTCACTTTACAAGTTTTGATTGCTATACATTATTACATTGAGATCTTTCTCGCTGCTTCTCTACCTCTTTTTTCAAACAAGGACACTTGCTATCATACGCCGAATGATCAGACCTTAAATTCTGAATCTTATAATTCTTAATTTTTTCTTCACAATTTATACATTTCTTTGTTTCACTTTTACATTCCTTCGTCGCATGCTGATTTACACAATTTCCACGCGCTTCTTTTTTTGTACAATCCTTCGCAAAATGATAAAATCCCCAACACTTATATCACCTTATACTCCCTATATAGTCTTGTACTTTACACATGTTCCATCCTATTTTTAGCTTCTCCATTTGTAGAAACTTCTCTCTTGTCTCCATATTTACTTCTGCTATAACCACCGTCTTTTTAATATTTTCCTTCGCCACTTTCCGTATTATCTTCCCTTCGATGGTGTTTGTCTGCATTTCGTTTTGTTCTTCTATCTTCTCCCAGAAATTCAGCTCATTTTCACAATCTTTACTGTCCACATCGTATATCTTCACCTTCGGTTTCTTCTTCTTTGGTACTTGTATGTCGTATTTTTTCCCCAAGTCCTTTGCAACTTCTTGCTTCAGCTTCTCCGCTTGTACTTTATTTTCACATCCAACTACAATTGCTCCTCTTGTTACTTTTTTCATTTTTGTTATTCCTACTCCTAACTTTGTGATATCAATTTTTCTGACCTCTCTTTTCGTATCCTCACTAGATTTATTCTTTTCTCCATCCTTAGGTTTAATAACCATCACCGATTCCGTCGGGTTTTCTCTCGCAACTCCACTATAGCTCTTCTTTATTTCTCCTCTTTCCATACTCGTGTTCACCATTTTTTGTAACTCATCTTTCATGACTTTATTAAAATTTCCAATCATTCTCTTCATTTCTTCTATCTCTTTCTTCAAATTGTCTGTTTTTTTAACTATGTCTATCATCATATCCTTTATTTCGTTTTTGTTGATCATTTCCTCCTTGATTCTGTCCACCAACCAATTTATCTTCTTCTCCATACCAGATTCTTCTTGTTGACTTTCATCCGTCAGCACTGGGTTACGTCTCATCGCCGAGCTAGCTTCACCACTATTATCATCCTTTACTGTAAGCACCTCGTGTTTTCCCGGACAAATTATCAGTTCATTATCCGCATTGTACACCTTATGTAATCGATGACAACTCGGATGATATTTCTTGTCACACGGTATACATTTGATCAACTGCGTTTTGATCTCCTTTCTACACTGCCTACATTGCTCTTTCATTCTGCCTTATCGATCTCCCTATCAATCGATACCTATCTAGTTTGATTTGTCGCCACCGTTGGCGTTCTCATAACACCACGTGTCGACGCACTTGCTGACTCAGCAAACTCAACGTCTCCTTGAAATATCTCATTCACATTTATTTCACTCCCATCTATTTTATCTTCTCGAATTAACACTCCCACTTACTCTCCGAGAGAGAGAGAGAGAGAGAGAGAGAGAGAGAGAGAGAGAGAGAGAGAGAGAGAGAGAGAGAGAGAGAGAGAGAGAGAGAGAGGGAGGGAGGGAGGGAGGGAGGGAGAGAGAGAGAGAGAGAGAGAGAGAGAGAGAGAGAGAGAGAGAGAGAGAGAGAGAGAGAGAGAGAGAGAGAGAGAGAGAGAGAGAGAGAGAGAGAGAGAGAGAGAGAGAGAGAGAGAGAGAGAGAGAGAGAGAGGGAGGGCGGGGAGGGAGGGAGGGAGGGAGGGAGAGAGAGAGAGAGAGAGAGAGGCGCACGGCGGCGAAAAAAATTCAGGTGGTTCGATTCACCAAGTATTTTGAAGAATCGATCGACTAGAAAAAAAATCGTTAATAAAAATGTTCGTTTTCGGACGATTTAAAATTTTTACTTATAAACAAATAGGAATAACTCCTTAATCCGTTGACGTAAGTAGAAATTTTTTTAGGGATCGTATGCATATTTGCGAGACGCGCAATTAAAAAAAAAAGTCAATATGTCAATTACAAACAAAGATATGGATATTTTTACGTTTAGTCAATTTAACATTATTCTAAACAACATTTTTGCAAAATTCAAGTCTTACAGCTTTGTACGCGCTTTTCTAGACAATATCCAATTGGATGCAAACTCTCCCGAGCGTTAATTTTGTTGCAGTGACCGAGTCATTTTAATCGGCCGCGCGCGGATCTACACCCGCCGTCGTCGACGCGATCGGGCGGCGTGGTGGGGGTCGCGCTCCTGGCCCCGTGCCTCGTCTGGAGCGCTTACTCAACAATTTATATAACTTCCTTAAAAATTGACATAGAACAATTTTTTTTTAAACCAATGTTTTTTCCCCCTCAACTCGAATATGATATTGAAAATGAAAGATCTTCAGTATTGTTGCACGTCTCAATTAAAAGTGGCTGATAATAATTTTTGCATCGTAATTTTCATTGCAATCTTTCACGCATCGTAATATTCAACATTTTGCATTGTTATATTATCATGCCAAATAAAATAGTACATGTAATGGGGCCAAATATATGACGAAAGTATTTTTTGCGAAATCTCATTTATTACAGTGTATTATTTACAAAACTATTAACTGAAATTTGATTACAAAACTGTATTATATTTTATAATTAAACCAATTTCGTCCTTTTTCGTTTGTTAGATATGATATCGTGCGGTTGCGTAAAATTGTATAATGTAAAAAAACAGTACATTCAAGATTATATCGTATAAATAAGTATATAAAAATAGGAAAATCTTCGAAAAGAAGGAGGTCGCGCAATTATGAACAAGAAGAATACAGGCTATTCAGGAAACTTCGAAAAATCCAGGGATAAACGATCTAAGAGCGATCCCCCACAGCATTTCGACACCGAAAAACGACAAAATACTAAATGTAGTTGCTGAAATTGAACCTCAGGGTAAGTAAAAAAGGCACGACTAAGCTAACACGAAAGGTTAGACATAGTTGATGAAAAGTTTTGGTTCGAACTTGGACACGAGGTGACACATAACCAAGTAAACCACACGGTGGGCCACCCTCGCCTCCGCGACGAACCACAACGAGACAAAATAAGACATTCGTATATAATAAAGATGTGAATTACAAAATAAAATACGGACCGAGTTCATCCAGTAATGCGAACCAATAGTCTAGCTTTTACCACGACATGATATGTCGAGCAAATGCTGGCGCATGGGAGAAACATAACCTCGCTGCGACTATGGGGCATAAAAACGTTTTTCACGGTTTTTTCAGGTGAAAACAAAGAAAATGAGGCGGCAGCAAATAAACCTGATTCGAATGCGAATGAAAATACGTAGAATTAAGAAATCGAACCAGAAATGGAGCACGGGAAAGATGCCTCGGCGGAACAATGAAGGGAATAGCCAATTCATTCACAACTTGTGTCACGGTGGAACATATGGATAACGGAAGGACTACCGAAAGATGAGAAGGTCGACGTATTATCTAAATATTCTCGAAAAGGTTCTTGTAAACTAAAAGCGCCGGGATCGAACCCAGAGGTGGTCGTTTCTATGAATGAGTCCGCTATAAAGCATGACAAACATTTTTTGGTCATGCAAAATACGCTTGGATCTGCGATTGCGGTCTTAGGCGCCGGTACAACTCGCATTATCATTCAAAAAGAGTTAAATGACAAAATACGAATATTAGACCATCTCTCCAATGCCGGGAAAATACTTACTGATTTTGACCATTCAATGATCCTAGCGAGGAAATGTTTCATTTCACCAGAATTGCCAAAGCAAATAAGAGACGTTTTGGAAAACGTTAAAACAGATTCTCTCCTGTCTGGAAAAAAGTGTGTGAACGCATAAAAAAAAGCCAATCTATCGAAAAAAATTGAACAACGTATAAGACGGCAAGAGAATGCTAAAAACCCTTCTATTCGAAACATAGTTTCTTTAAACCGAAATGGCCCATCTGCGAAAGCAACACCAAACAGTGCAGAGTAGACCTCGAAAATATTAAATACGCCACCTCCACCAGGTAAGGAATACGTCGTTCAACAGCAAAACGTCAACGTACTCGAGGAGGAATTTCAACCCAACGAGGAATCGGAGTTCATTCCAACTCTACCGTCATCGTCGTTGAAAATACAAAAATAGTAAGACGGCTACAAAAATTCATAGCGAACTGGAAAACTATCACAAGAGTTAAATTAATGCTTCAAGCAGTAAAAGAATATATCATTACTCTGAAATTATCGGTTTCTCAAACAATAATACCATCGGAGACAAAGAGATCGGAAAGGAAAAAAATTAAGATGAAAATCGCCGTTGAAGAATTCATTTTAAAAAGGCTATTGAGCCATGTAGATAAGTAGCAGGCTAATTTATTTCAAAGCACTTTTTGAATCGATAAATCTGAGGGAAAAAGCGGTTCATTCTGAATTTGATAAAGTTCAACAAATTAGTCGAAAAAGGCCATTGTAAAATTAAGGATATAAGAACTGTAGTCAAATTATTGACTCACGAATATTTTGTGTGTAATATAGATCTACAGGACGCGTACCTACTCGTATTTTCTTATACCGATACACACCGAAAGTAAAAAAATATTTGAGATTTTGTTTTGAAGGGAAACTTTTCCAATTTACTTGTATGTCTTTCGAACTTCCGTCGTGTCCCTATGTTTTCACAAAGATAATTAAATCAAATTATTGGATCGCTCAGAAATACTAGGTGCGCAACAAAATTCCCAGATTTCAAACATGGATGTCGTTAGCGACATTCGTACTCGGAATACTGTTCTGAAATTGGTTGTATTTATAGCTTGCACATCTGTTTACAATACCTGGTGATAATATCAATACATATCGTAACACAACAACCTTTTTTCTAACCTCTATGATATGAAACTTTGTGCCGAAAAAACATTTATTTCCGAAATTTTGCCTTTGCGGTAGAATAGAAAAAGTTTCCTGCATCGAATTATTACTGGCGAGGAAAAATGGATATATTTAGAGAACCCCAAATGCGGAAAATCGTGGTTTTCACTTAGGGAAGCATCAATTTAACGTCGACGGCCTTTGGTGAAACTGTCAATAGGCATCGCTACCGACAACAGCTGATTAATTTAAACCACGCATTGCTCGAAAAACGGCCAGAATGGGATACGGGACACGAGGATGTGATATTGCAGCAGAACAACGCATCGTGCCATCGCAGTTCCATGGTCCAGGAAACCATCAAAACGCTTAAATAGGATCTGCTACCGTACCCGACGTATTCATCAGACCTCGCCCCTTCTGACTACCACCTGTTCCGGTCGATGGCGCATGGCTTGGGTGGGCTGCACTTACATTAGCCAATTATGAGGCAGTTCAAAAATAGTTGTCGGAATGGTTTTACTCGAAAGCCGCGTCCGTTTATCGTCGCGGAATGTATGTATTGCCCGAGAGATGGGAGAAATGCGTGAACAGCGAGGGACAATACTTCGATTAAACCATGTTTGGTAAAGGTAGTATGGTTAAAAATCCGGAAATTTAGTTGTGCACAGTGATAGATATAATTCAATAAGAAAGTTCCGATTTGCAATAGAAATTTTCACAGAAACCTCACGAACAGGGTGGAGTGGCTTTTGTGAAAGACGTGAAGCTCGAGGGTTTTGGTCCGATGCTGAACAAAAATATCATATATATTACCTATAGCTCTTTGTCGTGTGTGTTTTTCATGTTAAAATGCTTTACAGGAGAATGCTGCAGTTGCAAGATAGTATTGAGAATCAACAATTCAACAGCAGTTTCATATATAAACGGAATGGGAATTATTGCAAAACATTGAGACGGGATTCTCTTTTTCCCTCACCTGCCGCGGCCTGGGTCAAGGGCTGGCAGGGCTCTTTTGGAAAGTTTAATAAATATTAGTAAATTTAATTAACAAATAGTTGGGGGCCAGTTAGCCTTATGAAGCTAACACTCATAAATTTTGAATATACTGTGAGATTCACACTGGGACGCTTTCTCTCCGTTTGCACTCATTTCAAAAGTCTTGTAAAAAAGTCGGACAGATAAAGCAACAGGAATAGTAGTTGCGCCACAGTAGCCAATACAGCTATGGTATCCCACATTAAAATCAATGCTAATCAGAGATTCAATTGTTATTGAACCACATCCATTTTCAAGCAAAATGTCGCTAATTATAGACAAATTATCAGGGCAAAGCTTTCAGACTAAAAGGGACACAGGAAATTATGATTGCATCGCTAGCTGAATTTACGCTCAAACAATACAGTGGATCTATATTTAGCTGGATAAAATATTGTGATAAAACGAGTGTGAAATAGTTTCAACCATCTGTAAAAGAAATCATGTCATATTTAACGGAAAAATTCCACGAGGGCGTTTCCTACGAAATTCACACAGATGGTTAATTATACCGCAAGAAATATTAAGAAACGAATCGTTACGACGTTCCTTCAAAGGACTCTCCGGACTATGGCCACCGAGGCCAAAATCTAACGAGGTGTAGAACGTGGACCCGGTTATAAAATATTTAAGTTCATCAAACCCCTAATCAGAGATAAACTTAGAAAAACTGTCATACAAACTGGTAGCGTGTCTGGCTTTAGCGATCGGATATCGAATATAGATATTTTCCCTGATAAATATCGAAAAGCGCGAAGATTTAGTTTTCAAAATTAATGAATACTTCTAGACCCGATTCACATCAGCCGCTGTTGATTTTACCTTTTTTTCCGAGAAAAGAAAAAAAATACACTGCCGACGAAAAGTTTCTGCACAAAAGTTGAAAAAAGTGCTGGAACGGTTTTGTATGCTATTTTGTCGGTAGTTAGCCTAGGCCAATTTAACCAACGCCATTTTGAAGAGGAGCGATTTACCTTCATTTCGTTTTTTTTTATTTTTACGTTTTTTTGTACGATTAGCACCCAGTTTTGAAAATGACCATCGTTGGTCGTTTTTTTGTTCGTTTTTGAGTGAACCCCGTTTGTGGTAAACATTTGTTTAACGTATTTCTTTGACCAAAATCATAAAGGGAGAAGTCTAAGGTTCAATTTTGGTTTTTTAGAAAATTGTCTACGGTTTGTTTTCCAAAGACATTTCGTTTTTTTGAAAAAAAAATAGATAATTTGAAAATTGCTCCGAAGGACGAAAAAGATGAGGTTTACAACAAAACCTCACGATGGTAAAAAACTGTGTTACTTCTTTTGTTGAGTCCGCGAGAATGTTTTCAATTTTTTTTTCGAAATCGTTTTTCCATCTCTTTCCGGTGAAAGTTTGATTGATCTGAATATCACAAGAAATATTACTTTACCAAAATATATTTCTGGTAAAGTCTGTCATTTCAGGCTTATTGATTGACCTATTGGGGCGCGTCTGGAGCGGACCGTTTATTAAATGGCCGAGCGCGTTCAGTATACGGACGAACGAACCAGAGATATAATACGGCCCTCAACCAAGGACACGAATATCCATGCAACTATTAATCTTGTTTACGAAGAGATGGATTGGCCCGAGAGTTTTCGTTACAGATATGCTACAGTGCGCGAGAATAAGTATCAAATGGGCCGTGCACAGGACATCATAACCGAAAATCGGTAGCATTGCCACTATTTATTAGAACCGTACCTCGGATGTCATACCGATTGGACATTTTTTCCCACAAACACTAACGCCTACCGTTGAAGCTCACCCTTTTGTATCGTAGAGGCGTGCGAACCAATTCAATATTAATACTAATAAATCGAGCAACAGATTATAATAAGCCAAACATGTTTCTGATTTGATAAAAACCAGTCTCGTATGCTGCGGTCAATTAAAAGACGTCTTCATAACTTCTATACAAACGGCATATACACCATTTTACCCAGTCTCGGAATACCTTGTTATTCAATAGACTTATTACGCGATATTCTAATGGACATCAGCAGAAATATTATCGCGAAGCGTTTGTAAAGATCTCACGCGATTGAGTTAGCATTTAGTAGAGTTATCGGTACTCCATAAATTCTAGTAGAGATGTTTTTGAAGAGAGCTAAAGCAACAAATATCCGCTGTCCACAAAGCTCCACTATTTTTTTCGGCGAATTCGCAGACGCCGAGATATGCCAACGGTGATGCCCGTAAACTTTCACGTAACTTCAACCATCAGAGGAAATACTCCATTTATGTGTTCAATACAAAAATGGTCGAGGCACTACCAATTAACGCAAAATCCATAGTATTTTTTCCGAAGGATTATACGTTTATCCCGCGCATTGATTCCTGTACTTTATGTTCCCTAGACTGCAAAAACGGACGTATTTGCTAAGTATAAGGGAGAGCGGGGCTGAGAGTTACTTTTTTAATGAACATAAAAAGAGGACTTACTTCTAGAATTAGTATTTTGAGATAAAGATTAAGGGGTTAGGTCATTCAAGGATGTTAAAAAAATCGATTTTTTTGTTGTTTTAAATGGCCCCTTAAGACCTTAAAAATTATATTCCAAAAGATTATGGCTGGGAAATATCTCTGATGTAAGTACTTGTTTTTCAAAGTATAATATATCAGGTAGGCAACGGGTCTCTTGCAACGGTGACGGCGATTCTAAGACTTTTAAAAGCATTATTGATGCTAAGCCCTATGAGGATGTCACAGTACTCAAAAAAGAGTGTACCTATAGGTCACGTTCAAAAGCGAAGGGGTACCCGTCTACCTAACTTGAAAAATAATATAAAAAGTCTCGGTGGAAGGGGCGAATTGACGGGAAAA
This sequence comes from Netelia melanura, assembly GCA_964007305.1. Lineage (NCBI taxonomy): Eukaryota > Metazoa > Arthropoda > Insecta > Hymenoptera > Ichneumonidae > Netelia > Netelia melanura. The sequence goes on along the minus strand of OZ023256.1, from coordinate 20,539,806 downwards.
ATAATAGACGAACTCTCTATTCATTGTGGATTAGCCATTCGTAAAAACTATGATTCAATTGAAAATATGAGCAACAGTATATGAGCTATAACCGATCATAAATTATCTACTGATGCAAAACCGCAGCACGATAAATGTCCGGTCGAAGAGAATTCATGGTGTTCATGGCAAAGACTAAAGCTACAAATAGTTTGGCTGAGTTCGGCTGACAAACATAAACCAGCTCGTTCAATCGAAGTGTATGAAGCTATTAAGCCAGTCTACGAAAATTTTACCAGAGACGATCTTCTTACTTGATGCATCGGCGGTTATACTGAAAACTGGAATGAAAATTTCAATTCGACCGTGTGGGCATTGGCCCTAAAATCCATTTATAGTGGTAAAACGGTGTTGGATATTGCTATGGATATTGTAGTTTGCGTGTACAATGATGTCGTTGCTTCAATTTTACTTATAAAAAAAGTGATGGATTTAGAAATTGGTCTGAACAGCTGCGAAATGTGCTCGGAGATTGATCAAGAGGGTATAGAGCTTGCAGAGAGATCGCTGTCTGAAGCTGCAGAATAGTGGAGAATCCCTTTAAAATCCAATCGAAAAGAAATCAACGAGCAGGTCACTAATCGAGAAGGCCAATTATAAGGTAGAGTCACCAAACGTCGTCCCCTGTTTGCTGAATCGTTGTAAAACTAAAACTATGTAATATACATGGATAATAAAACTCGGAATGGTTAAAGTACAATACATCAATCTTTACTTTATAAAATAATAAATCATCAACAATCTTTGTCATTACATTACATTATACTCTTTTAACCGAGTTTTTACGATAAAGTAACATTTTAATCGAACATTATAAAAAATTATGAAAACTTCTTAGAATTATATTACAATCAAATCTTTGTCAGTCATTTGTTTTGTTAGACAAATTTTAATTATTATAACATATTGAGAATGTGAATTTTCGTCCTTAATTTTCAATACAATCTTCATGCATACATTGGAAGCACTAATGCATCGGATCCAATTTTCGTCCTTCCTATTTTGGGAGTAAGTTGGGTGGCAAATGGGGCATTCAACGTCATCATCGTCGCTATCTTCATCATCAATGGTAACTAAAATGAACTCGTCATCAGCTTGCTTTTTTGACGCTTGATAGTTTTTCTTTTATTGAGTAACGACAATTGAAAACAAAATACTTTCAATAGTTTAGTTACCTAATATCACCCCGGAACGATATTAGGTAAACAGCAAATTCTTAATAACGTTGATGTAATATCGTCCCGCAGAACGATATTAGGTCGATGTTGGGGGACGATATTAGAAATTTGCTGTTTATGATAAAAAATTAACATTACTTGCAAAATACGTTACCTAACCTCAAATTTCCTTAATCATGTTTAAGTCCGTGTAACTAGCAATCGCTTGAACAGAATTTTGCCCCAAAAAGTCGATCATTCGCAAGATTTTCAAAGATAAGAATATTTGAATAAAAAAAAAAACTCTACTTTACACGTTTATTAATTATTGATATATCTCGTCGCAGGAGTGACTTTCGACATGCAATTCTTTGTAGTGATCAACTGACACCTAAGACTATTGATTTCTTATGTCAATAAGAGGTGATGTTAGTATCGAAAAAAAACGACGGGGAAGGAAATTAGTCGCGGGGACGAAATTTGGCGAGTTTATCTTATGGTGTAGGCATCGCGGATTAAAAGTATGGCAACATTGTTCATGATTTTCTATAACGTTAAATGGGTTTACGATTAAATAGAGTGAGATTTACGTATGATTACTATTTTATTTTCTGTAGTATTATAGATTTTTATAATGGCAATTTTTTAATATTTCGTATGTACCGTCATCTCAGAGGGCAAAGTACCCAGTAAATACAGTTCTGTACCGGCAATGTAACGGCAAAGTAACCGAAAATAACGAGTTATGTTAACCGGATACTACATGCAACTTACATGTAAGTTGCTATTTCCCACTCATGAGCATTACTCGTTATGTAATATTTTATGTAACCGTTACATTTTTCTTATGTTACTTGTTTGTTGTACAATGTAACTGCTATGTAACACAAATGTAACGGTAACGTTACCGAAAGTAACAAGTTATATTACTTGAATATTACATGCAACTTACGTGTAAGTTGTTATTTCGTACTCATAAATATTACTGACTAGCGGTACCCGGCCTGCGTTGCAACGCCGTTTTTATGTTATCAATTATTTTACAGCAAATGTAAATGAAACAAATTTTTTTTTTTAAATTATGTTTATTCTAGTACTGTTGGATATACAATATTTTTTGTTTTTCCGTCTGGTGCGTGCACAAATAAATCCGAAGCCTTTCCTACGCGTGAGCAGGCCACATATAGCTGTCCATGTGTGAAGCATGGATTTTTCAAATTTAATCCACACACTTGTAGCGATTGTCGCTGTGATTTGTTGATGGTCATTGCAAATGCGAGTCGAATCGGAAACTACAAACGTTTGAAATCGAATGGCATATCTGTTGGTATCATTGGAATACGCGGCAACAGTACATCTTCTCCTTTAAATTTTCCATTTAATATCGTAGCTTCGACGATATTATTCATCATCTTTTTCACTGAAAGTCTGGTACCGTTGCAAAGTCGTGGTGGATTGATGTTTCGTAAAAGAATGATAAGCACGCCAATTTTCAATGTTAAGACGTGCGGCGGTATGTCTGGTAAATCAAGTGAATTTAAGAATTCAGTTGGATAATTTACAACGTCTTCTTGATTCATTATAGAATCGATGGACTTATACGTTCTCGCTTCTCCTGGTATTTCGTTTTGAATCCTGAAATTGATGTCATTGACGTCGTTGTTTTTTGCTGCTAATATAGCACGTTCACTGAGCTGTCGTTGTCATTGTGCAGAAGTTTGTTGGTAATGTGATACATTGCGTGGAACCATCAATTGTCATTTTGCCATTTCCAATATCCAGCAATTGTTTTTCAAAATTTTCGGCCGATGCATCATGTTGTAGTTTTATACGCATATTTGTTTTCAAAGTCAATTTATGAACGCGTCGCCATAAAAATGATGATTTCAGACATGCATTAATTTCGTCAGCAGATGTTGAACGCCGTATAACTGGTAGAGTTTGTCTAAAATCACCAGACAATAAAATGAGTGCTCCACCGAAGATCTGCTCATTTCCTCTTAAATCTTTTAGTGTACGATGAAGCGCTTCCAATGCTTTTTTGTGCGCCATAGTACATTCGTCCCATATAATTAGTTTACATAATTTGAGTACTTTTCCCATTCCTGAATTTTTGTTTATATTGCATGTTGGTGTGTCAGTGATTTGCATATTCAACGGCAATTTTAGTGCTGAATGCGCTGTTCTGCCACTATCCAAAAGAGTTGCTGCAATTCCAGATGATGCGATCGCCAGTGCAATATTTTTTCTTGATCGTAATGTTGCCAAAATAATTGAAAGGAGAAAAGTTTTTCCTGTTCCTCCGGGCGCATCTAGGAAATACAATCCGACCCTTTGGTTTGTAATCGCATTCATAATTGTGTCATACACTACACGTTGTTCAGGAACCAATTTCTTAAGATTGTTGTTAATAAATGTATTCAATTCGTCTACATCGAACTGTGTTTCTCGTTGCAAATCACGATCAAAAATTTCGTTTGTAGATCTATTCGGTGAAGCAATTCCCAACTCTCCCAGTTTTTTGTTTGTAATTGCTAAACATATGTCCTCGATCAAAATCAATGCCTCATTGTACACGTTTATTGTAAATTGAATTTCCGGGTTTTGATTCGTTGCACGCAAACGATGTAGGATGTCTTCACTCATGTGGTCTTTGTAGTTTTCCCAAAGATCTTTTGGATTTGATGGGAAGCACGTTGTCAATATTATTGCAAATAACGTTCGTATTTGGTGTGGTTGAGCAGTGTCCGATGCATCAGCGAGTGAAGTGTTCCAATGTGCATCATTCTCAAGAAGATTTAATTCTTGGCAAGCTTCACGATAAGTGGTACATAATTTACCGTTTACTGTTTTTAAATCGTTGAATGATGACGGTCCACGTACGTTTATTAACAGTAAACTCAAGTAAAAGCATTCCGCATTGTTTGGGTGAACAGTGTACAATCGGCCTAACGCGTCAGTTGAATATAAATTTGTATGCCCTTCGACTAACTTCCCTTTTTTCTTTCGATGAAACTTTTTTGCTGATACATTCCATGTGTAGTATGTTGGTACTTCAGAGTAAAGTAGCGTCTTTGCAAACATATCATCCCCGCACAATGTAAAGTCTGCTCTAAGGACAACTTTGTAGTCATCAGCTGGCATTTGTTCAAGGGCAGTTCTAAACAATTTAATCAATTCGGTATGTTGATCGAATAAATTTTGTAATTCCGCGACGATTTCTCGTTTTGTTCCAGTGTTAAGTCCACAACGTTGATCAATTTGTTCATCAGTATTTCCCATGAAATAAATTTGAAGAAATTTGTGATCTTCATTTTGCAATGGTAGTAATGATCCTGTACGATGATAAATTTGGCCTTGCACTTTGAACGTTGGCATGTAATTATCGCGCACGATATTTGTTGCACCAAACGATGTCATTTGAAAACACGAATTATACTTTCGTATGTTTTCCAAAAAATGTTTTGATTGGCTTGTTTCTCCTGATACTAATATTAATAATGGTTCTGGTGGTGAATCTAATTCTGGCAATTTAACTTTACCACCTGCGCAGCACATTCCTTGTGTTTCATTCTTAAATTTTAACGCATTGCAATACTCGCATAATCTGTCCATTTTTCCAATAATCACACTTTGATGAAGATTATAATCATAATTAGCATCATAGCGGAACGCACACAGATTTAAATCAGCATTGAGGATTCGTCTAGATCGATCAACTCGTAATCTAACTGTTTCCAGTCTTACCTGTCTTTGATCGAGGGTTTCAGACGAACGGACTTGAGCAGTGCGTATACGAACAGTTTCCAGTCTTACCTCATGTTGTTCGGGAGTTTCGGCCGAACGGGCTTGAGTAGTGCGTACCCGAACGGTTTCCAGCCTTGCTACTCGTTGATCGAGGCTTTCAGACGAACGGTCGTGAGCAGTGCGTACACGATTGGTTTCTAGCCTTACTTCTCGTTGATCGTCTGTTTCTGAAGCTCGTAATGTTTTTCGTTTTTCTGATTGACGTGTAGATCTGCCAATAGCTTTTCGTTTTGGTGCCATGATTAATGCGACATTAGCTGTCAAATGAATTATTTCACCGAAACGAAAAGCGAAATAAAAGACACTCATCTGTTTTAAATACATGTACATGGTACCGAGTCGATCGAGTCGTTGAAACAAATGAGTATCTTTTATTTCGCTTGTCATTTTGGTAGCATACTTTGACAGCTGTCAAATAATCTAACACAAATTTTTCTTTTGACTTACTCGATAACAGATAAACCTCCTTAATTTGACATTAGCTGTCAAATGAATTATTTCACCGAAACGAAAAGCGAAATAAAAGACACTCATTTGTTTTAAATACATGTACATGGTACCGAGTCGATCGAGTCGTTAAAACAAATGAGTGTCTTTTATTTCGCATGTCATTTTGGTAGCATACTTTGAAAGATGTCAAATAATCTCTATATATAGATATACATAAATGTTAATTTTGTTTTGCCCCGTACGCGTTTATTTTGGCAATTAAAATTATTCTACTAACGCAGAAACCTTCTCGGGAGTGCGGACTACAATTCACCAAATTTTCATCGCAATCGGACGAATGGTATAGGAGATTACTCGTGACACACAGACAAACAAACATTCTTCCATTTTTATATATAAGATTATGTACCATTTTATGTAACTGTTATACTTCAGTTACGTTGCTGGTTCATTGTGTAATGTAAATATAATACATCAAGTAGCAAAACAGTTACGTATCAAGCAAAGGATGACTGGCAGGTAGAGGCTTACCGAGAAGTTGGAAAAATCCTCCTTTAATCATATAAAATAGGCAACGTTTCGTAACATTTACATAGCCTGAATATTATTAATGTTAAAATCACATGGTTACAGGTGTAATATGTAACAGTTATGATATGTTAGTTACATTATGATATGTCGGCAACATTTTACCGTTTTAGAACATTCACATTAGATACGTATTACCATTGTTATACTCACATGGTTGTAACAATGTTATGTGACTGTTGCAAGTATTGATTATACAACTTCAATATTGCAATATTTCATATAACATATACACTACTTGAATATTATCAATGTTACATTCACACTGCAACATTTTACCGTTTTAGAGCATTCACATTAGATACGTATTACCATTGTTATACTGACATGGTTGTAACAATGTTATGTGACTGTTGCAAGTATTGGTTATACAACTTCAATATTGCAATATTTCATATAACATATACACTACTTGAATATTACCAATGTTACATTCACATTGTTATTAGCATAATGTGTAACAGTTACAATATGTTGGCTATGTAACTGCAATATTTACATAATGTTTACATAACTTTCATAATGTTTACATAACCGGAATATTACCAATGTTATACTCACAATATTACACACATGTTATGAGACTGTTATAGATTTTGGTAATGTAATGTTACCATGGTTACAATGTTACATGTATATGACATACAGGTATCACAGTGAAACATTGCGGTGTTATTTTCATATTATATAGCAGTTATACTACACTAATGTAACATTGTGATATTGATTGTAACTTCCACGTTATATTGCTGTTACACGGCTGGTTTACTGGGTATCGTTGGCGCTCGTGATTGAGAATCTCCGTTAGCTAAAATCGACGGAGATAAAAACGCAGTTTATGAAAAATGTTAATAAAATAATATGCTTCCGGAAAGAAGAGAATTCTTTTATTATAGATATGTGTTCGCATACAGTACCGGCGGAAAGTTTCCGGACAAAAGTTGAAAACAGTGCTGGCACGGTTTTTTATGCCATTTCGCCGGTAGTTGGCCTAAGCCAATTTAAGCAACACCATTTTAAAGAGCAGGGATTTCCCTTCATTTTGGCTGTTTTAAAAAAATTTTACGATTTTTTTTACAATTGGTATCTAGTTTTGAAAACGACAATGTTTGGTCGTTTTTTTCGTCTTTTGCAAGTGGACCCCGTTTACAGTAAACATTTTTTAACAAATTTCTTTCACAATGCTGATAAAGCGGGAAGTCTAAGCTTCAAGTTCATTTTTTAGAAAATTGTCTGCGATTTTTTTTTTCAAAGATATGTCGTTTTTTGAGAAAAAATAGATGTTTGCACTCGCCCTTCGAAACGCGAGGAAGCATAATTAAATATAAAATTTTTATTTTTGTTGCCGGTTAGCATGGGAGAGGAGGGACGAACGGTAGTTGGACTGATGTGATCGGGTCAGAATAATTGTTAACTGTCCTTTTTTCCGTTGACGGATAGTTTTATTATCAACGCGCGTTCGCGGATCACACAAGACGCGCATTCACTAAGCTCCACGACGTGAGGAGGTTCTTTGGTGCACAAAAGCCGTCGCGGCGAATTAAACTCGGTCTTTACAGCGGTAGCGCTTTCGACTCGGAGGATCAGCTGAGAACGACTGACTTACTTTTATAATTTGACGCGATGGTTGACAAAATGTGCGGGGAAGTGAGGACAGGCGGGATTTTCTAATATATAGAAGGCGAGGCCTTTACAGGTGGTCGAATACGCTCGAGTCGCGTGGACTCCCTTTTTTTTTATTTTGAGTTCGATCGACGCCGACTACGAGCGCTTACCATATCTCTTAACTTTGAACAATAGACAATTTGAAAATGTCTCCATAGGACTAAAACGATGAGGTTTACAACAAAATCTCAAGATGGTAAAAAGTTGCATTACTTCTTGCTGAACTTAGGAGAATTTTTTCAGATTTTTTTTCCGAAATTTTTTTTCCACCTATTTCCGGTCAGTTCGCTTGATCTGAATACCATGAAAATAATAGAATTAAATTTTTTACTTACATCGAAGAAACTCCGTCGCCGAAGAAACCTCCGAAGAGACCAAAGTTTAATATGTAAGTAAAAAATGTAATTCTATTATTTTCAGAGTATTCAGATCAATCGAGCTGACCGGAAATAGGTAAAAAAAACCTCTTTAAAATGGCGTTAGTTAAATTGGCCTAGGCCAATTGCCGGCGAAATGGCATAAAAAACCGTGCCGGCACTGTTTTCAACTTTTGTCCGGAAACTTTCCGCCGGTAGTGTATATCTGGGTGTACATATACACATTCGTATATATGTATGTATGTATATACAGTAACGTTGTACAATATTCTGCTCTGCACACGGCTCGTGCAAAGGCAGCCGTCCCCACGAAAACCCAGCAAACAAGGTAAGTAGATAAATATTAGTTTTTATAAGAATTGTAAAGCCTGTGCAAACGCGTATCGTCAAGAGGACTGGCCCCGCTAAGCCCGAAGTCATCGCCATTGTCATCATCATGCCCGTCCACATCATCACACTCGCACACACCAGACTCAGTCACCCATCAAGATAATGCACCCGTCCGTCTCTGCCCCGACTCCATCCATCGGCTGAGCGGCGATAATCAAGGACGAAGATATCAGCAGCCCACGGTGATCCCCGAAAATTCCGATTATCTGCAATCCTACATTCCCATATTAGTAACCCTGAAGTATCGACCGACCTAATTACCCGCCTCTGCCAAGTAGATCCCGGTAGCGATGATCTAATATCGATCATACGCTTGACCCTTCTCCCATCGGCCCGTGACGCTGCTGCCCCAATGATCGACACTGCCAATCAACGGCAAGGAAAAATTCAAGAGCTTCCGCCTGGCCACGAGGAACTTTGCGACGAGCCGGGGCCGATAACCAACACAATTAGCGAAAGAAATTGGATAGCGTTAGCGAGAAAAAAGTTTGCGTAAAGGAGTAGTACGGAAAGAAGTACGAGTAGTGAGTGTGAGACAGAGAGAGTGTGTGACCGAGGGAAGAATTCGACGACAAGGAGAGGACAGGAGAAAAAACGACAAATAGGAAAGAAAAGGATCGAAGACGGAAACTTTGCAACGAACCGATAAGTGTTTGCACAGGTCAACGTTATCGGCACAGTTCGTTAGAGTTATCCCCCATTTATATTATTTGAATTATATAGGGTACCCCCCCCCCCCCCCTATTGCTTGCGTCTACCCTTGTTTTGGTCAGTTTTCTTTTTGTTCCTTTTCGCAAAATAGTCGTGTGGGACGGCCGTGAAAATCAGAGCAATTATAAAGAGCAAGTACTTTATATTCGAGTTAAAATTAACGGTCGTGTTTTGCCTGCCAGCCCTCCCTTGAAATCGGGAGACGTCATCGACTAAAATTTAGACTAGACAAATGTTTTTTCGTAAATCGAGATCACTTACTTGGGGTATTTAATTGACGAGTGTGAAAGTCGATCGAGTACCCAAAATGTTGAGAGCGTGGTTGATTATCTGACTCCACGGAACGCGAAAGAAGTTCATGGATTTGTTCCATTAGCAAGCTATTTTCATCGATTTAGGTCTGACATTTTCAGTCCTCGCGAAACCGTTATATGACTTAATAAAACAAAAGGGCGTACAATTTTCGTTCGGTCAGAGAGAAAATGAAGTCAGTAAAACCTTAAAAAAATTGTTTGCCTCTCAACCGATGCTGGCCATTTATTCTCAAAAGTTGGAGGCTGAACTAGACTGTGATGTCAGCGCAAGTGGATTCAGTGCAATTTTGTTGCAACACCAACAAGACAAAATCTTTCGACCATTGTTTTATTTCAATAGGCGAACCACTACGGTCGAGTCATAATATCACAGCTTTGAATTGGACTATCTAGCCACCGTGTACGTATTAAACGCTTTCACATCTATCTCGCGGGCATCCCCTTAAAATTATAACCGATTGCGATAGTTTCCGCCCAACTTTAAGTAAGCGAACGGTTAATCCACGCAGTGCAGCCAGATCGCGCGTAAAACTTACCCCCTCTCTAGTCCTTACGCGCCCAGTGACAATCATACTAGCGCGTGTCCGTGAGCGAGCGACGCTCGGATATGTTCGGAAAGAGCCGAGTGCGATCGTAGTTTCCCGACCGTGCCCTTCGGCAGCTGCACCAATGATGGATGCTGCGTACGTTCACATCCGGCCATGTATTGGTGTAGCTGCCGAAGGCACGGTCGGGGAAGTTCGACCGCACTCGGCTCTTTCCGAACATATCCGAGCGTCGCTCGCTCACGGACACGCGCCATTATGATTGTGTACTGGGCGCGTAAGAGACTAGAGAGGGGGTAAGTTTTACGCGCGATCTGGCTGCACTGAATCCACGGATATACCGTTGTACTTTATTTCAAGAACAGCACACGTACGAGATCATGCATCGACCTGGGTCGCATATGAATCATGTTGACGCGCTCAATCGTTGCCACGACATCCTTATTTTGAAAGCGAACTCGAACGAAAGAACTTTATCCATTCAGAAGCCTCGAAATCCCAAGATTATAAAAATTCGCAATAGGTTCTAACTCACAATCAGAGAAGAAAACTTGTATGATGTGCGACGGTCTTGTGTACCTTAACGGGCGACGGTCTAGTGGAAATTTTCAAAAAATCGATTTTTTTTTCATTTTCTAAAAGTACAATCTTACGAGTATTTTTCGACTAATTGCATTTAAATCGGACCATTATTCGCCGAAATACATAACTTTAAAGGAAGCCGTGTTAGAGCCATACAAACTATAAGTTGGTAAAACTTTAAACTCGTTTTTCTCGAAACCAGGTTTTCGAAATCGGTGATCACTGTACCTCGACAACGGCTTTACCGATCGGGTTGAAATTTATATCACTTCTTCTATATATAGTTGTCCTCTGGATGAACGAACCGCCGTTCATAAAATTCTTTGTGTGTAAATCGACAGCAGGGAGACTAGAGTAAAGGAGGGCACACGCTGTACTTTGGATGTGTACCCTAAAACCGACGAAAAATATTATAGGTTATGGTGGTGCTGCTGTCGTTAGTATAGGATGACAGAGAAGGACTGAGAAAAGAGAGAGGAGCTTATCGCAGATAGTGCGGTTATATTGTTACGTCCCAGTGCACTGGGACAAAAGTCAATATCTCAACGGACTTATTTAAAACTTGCTATTTTCAAGTTTTGCAGCTCTGATTACGAATTTGACCTGAAAAATTAAAAATTCGAAATGCCGGATTCAATATGGCGGCAAATATCGATTAATTTTTGCCGAACTGAAATCAAAATATAAATTTCGATATTTGAGTATTTTTGAAGGTCGTTGACAACGACACCGACAATTTAAACTAAAAACTGGCGAATAAATTGCAGTAACACTATATACTATATAAAGTTTAAAAAGATGAGGTTCTTTAACTACAACACTGAAGTTGCTTACTAACTTGCAGTTTGCTTACTAAATTAATAATTTACAGGGCCTACCACGAAGAAATTATAAGTGTGGTCCCTTAATTACCGTATCATTAATTTAGGATACTTTATTTCAGTGAGTCCCCTTACCTCTCACTACTCGGGGTGCTTTATTTCAGCGAGTCCCCTTGCCTCTCACTACTCGGGGTGCTTTATTTCAGTGAGTCCCCTTGCCTCTCAATAATCGGAGTGTTTTATTTCAATGAATCCCCTTGCCTCTCAGTATGGAAATATATTTTAATCCTCATCGGAAATTTCTTCGCTGGATAATTCTACTTCATTCAAAATTTTATATGTTTGGGGAAGACTAGTTATATCGCACACATCGTCATCATGTTCCGTATTCGATGTAGATGACAAGTTCTCCGTTGGATTAGCAAGAAGATTTCGAACTTCTTCAGGCAGCGGTAATTGTTTTCTTCTTTGTATTCGGGAATCGAGGCTTAATGATGAAATTATTGGATCGGAGGTATCCATGATTCTATTGAAAATATCAGTCAAATTAGCAGTGCGGTTATGCTTCCTGCTATGATTGCATCTGTATTGCTTATAATTTTTGTTGCGTGCTTCAGATGCTTCTTCCCCAAGCATTCTAATAGGCAATATACTATTCCTCATTATATCCGCAGCGTGTATGAGTACTTTATGGACAGTTGAAAGCATCGGAAACCAAGCATAGTGGCTGACATATAGCTCCGCTGTAGAGTAACAGAAATTTTCAAAGGAAGTGGGATTTATAGGTAGATGGCAAGACATAGCGATAAGAATCGTTCTGAAGTTTTTAAGCAACTTATTATTAAGTCCCAAGCATTCAGCTAGCACGTCAATATCTTCGAAAGCTCTGCGAGCTGCGTTACCATCATTAGTATTACCACTACCTCCCGATTTCGGTTTATCGACATTTAGTCCTAACTTTTTGCGAAGAATTTCTTGTACTAATAATTTTTTTTGCGAATATATGATTTTTTGCTCGCTTGTTCTCATCTGCCACGTTTTTGTATCCAATCTGTACGAGATATACAAGCAACATTCAAAGAATCGAATCCACGCATGAAGTGGACTCAATCCACACTGCAATGATTTTGGATTTTGCATGAAAGTGGATCTAGATCTATTTGAAAGATCATTAAACTGCTTTGGAGTGGCATGGCAGATAGGGCAAGCCTATGTAGATTTCGTATTCGTAATTACGTTCAACACTTTGCCGTCAATCAAAGTCAAAAACAAAGAAAAATTAATGTGCACAGTAATATTATTTAAATCTATTTTAAGAGCTTGCAGCTCATCAATCTCAGCTTCAATGCTACTTTTTTGTGCGGCAATAATGTCAGCTGACTCTTTCACATATTGCAAACAGATTGGACGGCAAAATCTAGTTGACTGTGAGGCCCGGTTGTTCCACAAAATAACATTATCTTTCGTTGACCAACGCAAAGGTATAAGTGAAGTAGCAAATAAATTTTCGTCGATGTTTGCATTAAGACTTTTATTCTGATATTTCTGTTTGTATGAGGAATCACCTCTGCTTCCGTCGAAACCATATGAACAGATGAAGACCGTTTCTAATTCTTTTTCTGATGGATCTAGAACCTGTTGTATATACTGAAGCAGGACTTCTTCTTGCATTTTAAAAATTCGTTTTCCGGTATGATCTAGTAGTGCTTGCAGAGAAACCTTAGCTTTGTCGTCTGTAATTGACATAGCTACGTCGGGTGGTCTACATAGACATTTGGCTTCTGCAACAATAATATATGGAGGAAAAATATCCGCTCCTTGTCCCTTAACTAGCAAACGCATACTAATGTAGTCTTCTTTTGATAGAGATCGATCCAGTAAGAAAGAAAGTGCTTTTTCTGGCTTTAGCTTAACAACGCTACTTGATTGTGGATGTTCTAGTAATTTCCTAACTTTACAAGCTCTTTCTGGAGTATCTTCAATCTTTTTAAGAACCGCATATAAATCTTTTTCTCCTGATAATCTTGCAGCATACCGACATGCCATTAAAATTTTTTGGTGATTATTTTCATTTTGATTACTGATTGCTGCAGCATCTCGCCTTTGTGATCTCTTACATTTTTCATCGAATGCAGCAATTGGTCTTCCTAGTTTTGGTGTCGAGACTTTTTTGCTAAAGATTTCCGAACATGAAAAATTTGGTATTTGAAACTCCGATTCAAGCCACACAGCATTTTTTTTCCTGAAATCGAATTAAAGTTCTGTTAGAAGCTTTCCATTTTAATATGAATTTACTTTTTAAAGTTTTTACTGCAGTTCTCAATTGAACATATTTCTTAGTGTCCGTCACATCTTGGACTTTTAGATTTAATTTTTGGAAAATGTAATTAACCGCGTCTCTTATATCATTGGCTTTAGCTTCATTGAAGAGCTCAATAATTTCACGTTTTGTGAACATGTTCGTAGTATTACGTATTGAAAAAGAAGAAAATAAAAGAAATAAATTATTATTATTATTATTTTATCCGTACAGTATCGCCAACATAAATATCCAATAACCTCCAGGAGCTTCGTTAGCTGGAACAATTGTTGCTAGCTCATCTACGAACGTCCTTACATAATTCCGCTAAGCATTATTTAATTTGAGAAAAGCGGCCATCTCGTGGTGGAGCCGCCGAACTACTGCTTGATAAGCCTCCACGCCCCGAAATTCTTAACCCTCTAATGACTGAGTTCCCTTTTATTAAACCGTCATTGATGGGTCTCAGAAACCGCTTATATAAATTTCATAGAAACCAACAGATTTAAATGCATATTTTGTGTATGTTTATTTAGATATTTATTGTTTATTAATTTGCATTTTAAACATCCAACAAAAAAGAAAAAAATTATTTATTGAGAATCGAATGTACTAGTATCTGCAAAGTATTAAATACACTTTTTGGGCCTCTGAGCCTCATCACGGGAATCAAGTAAGGGTTAATCCAGGAATAAATAACTTTGAAACTATGTGATTAAAATTGTTGTGACCGTACAGTAATTGTACAAAAAAATCTATCATGCTTAAGGATAAAATAATTTTTAGGCCTAACTAAGATTTATGGGTCGGCGTGGACATGTGTAAACTTCGGCGTGTTCGAATTTATTTGGCTATCATCATTAAATTTTAATGGTGGCAGCTGGTGGCAAATAATATTATAGTTCATCTAATACTGAAAGCAATGTCAACGATAAATTTGAAATACTGAGGGGAACTTCGGGGAACTATAGATTTAAAGACTGCCATGTTAGGTCAATTGAAAAAAATTGCATATATAAACAAACACCATTCAAGACAATAACAATTATCGACTTTTTTTTACATTTGACATTGAAATATACTTTATTTAATAAGTGAAAAAAAAGCTTACGGTTCACTTCGTGAAGTTGTAAACATATCGTAGGAAAGTGTCAGCGAAACAAAAATTAATGGAAATGAAGAAAATTTTCACATTTAAATGGCTTTAAAAGTTCAAAGGATTATCAAACGTGTATACAATTTTTATAGTAGGTACGTGTAAGTGTATATATTATGAAAAACCCTTCTTTTTATTTTAAATGTGATATTGACTTTTGGCCAGTTTTTGGGGTGTTCTGGCCCACTGTGCAGTGGCGCGATTCTGTAACTCGGTATGATAATAACGATTCGGAACGCTATCTTAACGATAACGAATTCACTGCGTGTGGAAAAAATTATTTAACAATTTTTTCTAAAATTAATTTATATAGGATAATTGTTTATTACTACGAAATCGTACTTACTTACTTATTTGTTATTTCAACCGTTCTAATTAATTGTCACTTTTTTTTTTAGTACATATTAACGTTTAATAATTTACGAGGTACTATCACAATGGTCGTTATCGTACGTCGAGGGGGTTACCAAACCTCGTTATCCATTATGCGATATACACCATTGTGACAGCGCCTCGTAATTCGTTAACCTTTAATATGTGCTCAAAAAAGTGACAAATAATTAGGACGTTCCAAATAACAAGTAAGTAAGTTCGATTTCGTAGTAATTAACTAATATGTCACGGCGTGTAAACGCTAAAAGACATAAGTATTATTCTTATTTCAGCAATGACCGGGCGTCGATAATGAATACTCCTCACTTCATGGCATCACTAATGCCATACGTCATGTCCAGGTCCCTGGCACTCAACATATATAGTGTGGTTCTCTTAGCGTCGCCAGCCACCATGTGGCGCTAGTAGTAATCCGCGCCGGTTGAGGTTATAATGGTAGGTCGCAAGGGGTCGACCCGGGTGTGGGGTACAGCGCGGAGAGCGCGGACGACTGGCAGCGCCGCACAATGCGAACTACAAACGGCGACACTAAGCGAACCATCCTACGTCATTGAAGCCCGTTGAATTTCGTTGAGTGTCACCCCCCTGGTCATGTCCTATACTGACAACACAAGCGCGCTCGTGGCTGAATTTCGAACTACAACCAACATATATCTTTTTCGTCGATTTCAGGGTCCAAATTTATCATGATTCTCCTATGCCATTTGATCTCCTTCATAAGCGGAGAACGTATCGAAAACATTCTTGTTGCCGTTACGGACAGGTCGAGCGATTTAATCGAGTCATTGCCCCAATGATTGCGAAGCTTTGTGAAGACCCTACAAAACGGGACCAAATGTTGGAAAAAATGGAATTTGCAATGAATAACACGGTGTTACGTCCCAGAATGGGAGACGCACATCTCCGGTCGATAAATTAACATACTACCTTGTCTACCTCCAAAACGATCTAGCTTGCCGGCAAAATTCAAATACAATGTACATCTTTTTTCCTTATTACCAACTAATTATTTCACTTACAAAACTATATCTAAACAACAATTAATATTTCTGCTTCAGACAAAAACTACGATTTCTCAGGATACTCCTAAAATTTTTTTCCAATCATTCGAAATTCCGAACTCGAATTTTCCTATGTAAACACTCGCGCAACGCGACAAGGAATGTTCTCTATCTTCACAAACACTTTTCCAACGACTAAACACTCATTTCATATACATTCTGGCAATAATAAACCCTTATTTAATAACGATATTATTTACTCTTACATTAGTCTTAAAGTGGACGACATATCGATCCATAAGTACCCGGTCCGACAAACTTTCCTTTACTTTCCTTATTCATATTACATTTCAGCGAACGCCTTGTCCGATATAACCACTCGAAAACTCAGTTATAAACAAAACTCTCTATCATTTCTCCGAACTATAATTCGAAACCACACCTTTCTTTTCCACGAACGTCATCCACAAAGCGACGATCTCACGTCGCAAAAGTGACCAATCAAATAAGTTTAAATACAGTCAGTGACGAAATTGAGGTGGACACTTTCTAGTATAAAGTGCCGGAACGGTTTTTTATGTCATTTCGCCGGTAATTGGCCTAGGCCAATTTAACCGGCGTCATTTTAAAGAGGAGCAATTTACCTTCATTTTGGCTATTTTTAAAAATTTTTACGATTTTTTTTTACAATTGGCACACAGTTTTGAAAAAAAAATTTTTGGCCATTTTCTTGTTTTTCTTTGAGTGAACACCTTTCGTAGTAAAATTTTTTTAGCACATTTCTTTAACCGCGATCGTAAAGGGAGCAGTCCAACCTTCAATTTCCTTTTTTTAGAAAAAATTGTACGATTTTTTTTTCCAAAGATATTTCATTTTTAGAGAAAAAATAGACGATTTGAAAATTGCTGCGCAAGACGAAAACGATGAGGTTTACAACAAAACCTCAAGATGATAAAAAGTTGTAATACTTCCTGATGAGTTCACGAGAATTTTTTCAGATTTTTTTTTCGAAATTTGTTTTCCATCTATTTTCGGTCGAAGCTCGATTGATCTAAATACAGTCCGACCTCCGAATAAGAAACCAAAAGCCCCCAAGGGGAAGAGTTTTGCCTATATATCGCATACCCCCACCAGGCGCGCGCTTCGCGCTCGCTACCTCTGCCTGTCTCTCTCACTCTTTTTCGCATGCGAATCTCTCAATAAGAAACTCGCTCGAACGCGTTTAGACTTAGTATTCACATCGCCCATGCAAAGACGTTTTCGACTGCCCGTGGACATTTATTTAGCGAATTTTATATACTATTGAATAAAATGACCGAAAGTGTAAAGAAGCGTTTTATCCCATTTATATAAAAGAAGAAAAAGTCAATATCTCTGAGGATTCATCTTCAATGGCAGAGTTCGACTCCTTTGAAAATATTCCACCGTCTGTTAAGTGCGTTGCAAATCAAAATAATACGCAATCAAAATACACGCGTAACATCAAAAAGACGCTCCTAACTACGTCTCGGAAACTTTTGCTGTTTTATATGAAAATCTTTAAACGCCCTTATCTTTGTTTTTATCTTATATGAAATCTTGTCAATACATATATGTATCTTTTTAATGAATACAACAAATTTCTAATAAACTTGTAGATTTTGTGTTACATTCATACACGCACACACACATACTCACGCACGCATGCACGCATCAATTTACACTACGCGTTAACACTATTTTGCCCGAATAATATCTCCCAGGCCGGGTTTTTTCAACAGAGGTTCCCGACCGAAATTCTCGAGCTCGGCGTTCGAGTCGGAGTGGGGGAAGCGCTCGAGTGAGCAACTGGGGAAAGTTTCTTATTGACGGGTTTCTTATTCGGAGGTCGCACTGTACCATGAAAATAATAGAATTAAATTTTTTACATACCAAATAAACTTTGGTGTCGTCGAATAAACCTCCGAAGAGACCAAAGTTTAATATGGAAGTAAAAAATTTAATTCTATTGACTTCATGGTATTCGCATCAATCGAACTGACGGGAAATAGGTGGAAAACAAATTTCGAAAAAAAAATCTGAAAAAATTCTCGTGAACTCACCAAAAAGTGATACAACTTTTTAATATCTTGAGATTTTGTTGTAAACCTCATCGTTTTCGTCCTGCAGAGCAATTTTCAAACCGTCTATTTTTTCTCAAAAAATGAAATATCTTTGAAAAAAAAAATCGTAGCATGTTTTCTAAAAAAAGAAATTGAAGCTTGGATCGCACCCTTTACGATCACGGTTAAAGAAATGTGCTAAAAAAAATTTACTACGAAAGGTGTCCACTCAAAGAAAAACAAGAAAATGGCCAAAATTTTGTTTTCAAAACTGGGTGCCAATTGTAAAAAAAAATCGTAAAATTTTTTTAAAATAGCCAAAATGAAGGTGAATTGCTCCTCTTTAAAATGACGCTGGTTAAATTGGCCTAGGCCAATTACCGGCGAAATGACATACAAAACCGTTCCGGCACTTTATACTAGAAAGTGTCTACTCAATTTCGTCACTGACTGTAAGTCAAATTTTAGTAACTTCACCCGAACCGTGACGAAATAGTTAATTCTCACGAAGAACAGAGTCAAAACTCGATCAACTTAGTTACAGAATCTAACCAACCTCGAATCAGTCAGTACTTTAAGGGAGTAATACCCAGTCTCTCTGCGAAACTACTCTAATTGTAAGTACAAATTTTGTGTTATAATTTCAAAGCCGAATAAAATATCAGTACTTTGTTAAGTGTACGTGAGTTGTTGGTGTTGCAGTTAATCGAAACGTCTTCGGAGAGGACCGTACCTCGACGATTAATCTAAATCGTGGAATTGGTATACCTGAGCACAAGTAAGTCCAAGGCGGCGAGCTCACATCCAACCGAACAAGTGCAACTCAATTCAAATTTCGCGAGCACATCGAATTCTCGATGAGGCTATATTCTCTCCCCACCTTGGGACGTAACAACGGTACATCGTTCGACGGGGAAAAGTCCCAGCAGATTATTATTCGGTATCGATCAGCTTGGAGAATTGCATGATGAACTCAAGTTTATCGTACATCGTGGCTCAGCTACAGATCGTGATTTAGAATCAATAAGAGAGACTGGTGCCGCAAGAATTGCTAAATACCAAAAGGATAATGAAAATCTTTACAATCAAAAGCATAAAGCCGCGAAAAGTTATCACGAAGCCGATTACGTAATAATTCGTAATATCGATACATCGACAGGTATAATAATAAAAAGTGAATACCAATCTATAAAGGGCCTTACATCGTAAAAAAAAGAGTTACGCTTTTATCGGTACGTTGTAGGTGATATAGAAGGATTTCAACTTACGGCATTGCCATACACAGGTGTTGTCGCTGCCGATCATATGAGACCCTATACAAAGTGATGTAACATTGGAGAGTGAGATAAAGAGGGGGAGGATGAGAACTCGTATTTATAACTAATTGAGTTTTGTCTTATAAGTTTGGTATTATTATAATATAAGTTTTGTTTTATTATTGGATTTTATATGATTTCTGGAAACCATTATTTTGTTTCGTATAACCGGGACGGCCGTAATGTCAGCTTGGCCCACTATAGATATTAAGACACAGTGGATGGTAAGAGGTCACATTGCCAAAAGAATAGTGAACAAGAACTGATCGATATACCGCCGCCACTCTCCACTGCCCCCTTCTCCTACGTCGTGAAAAAGGAGACGCGCAGCACCAGAGACGCGCATAGCAGTTGGGCTTCGAGAGCGCATTGGGCCTCGAGAGTGTTTAGACTTTGTTTAACCCTTTGAGCTCTAAGGACGCATATATGCGTCAGCCTATGCGTCTGCGGACCACATAAGCTTGAAAGTACTCAGGTCTCAAAGGGTTAATAAAATTATTTCACTATTTTCCTATTATTATTCTTTTACTGCAAAACACCCCTTCCCCCCACAATATATTTGTAAAACGTACGCGTAAGAGAAATGGATTTCATTCACTTTGAAAAATAATTGTCTGGCTACAGTCTTCGGTTTAAATGCTGGTGCTTCGTATTTCGTGTGGGGAGCTGACTTTCGCATGTAGATTTCTATTGTTGTGTCTGGTGTTGATGGTGGCCGTGCACCTGCATTGCATCCGGTACGAATTTGTCGTTTCGTCGCTCGCCCGCTCGGCTCTCTCTCCCTCTCCCTCTCCCCCTCTCTCCCTCTCTCCCTCTCTCTCCCTCTCTCCCTCTCTCCCTCTCTCCCTCTCTCCCTCTCTCTCTCTCTCCCTCTCTCCCTCTCTCCCTCTCTCCCTCTCTCCCTCTCTCTCTCTCTCTCTCTCTCTCTCCTTTGACCTTAACCAGTTACCGGTTATTAGAGTCAATCAAACCGCTCTTCCATACGTACGTGAGGTTAAAAATTTAGGAGTAGTATTTCAATCTTTCTTGGTCAAGGCATGTTGCATCAATTTCCAAGAAAGTGAACTTTACCTTGCATAGACTTAAGTATCATAACAATTCTATGTCGACAGAACTGAGGATAAAATTGGTCTTATCTCTGGTGTTGCCGCATATAGATGATTGTTGCATAGTCTATAATGATTTAAGCAGGCAGTTGGACTTGAAACTTCAGCGCCTGGTCAACCGTGCAATAAGGTTCATATACAATCTTCGGAGAGATGAACACATAACGCAGTATAGGCTGGGATTAAGGTGGCTTTCGGTTTCAAATAGAAGGAAATATTTCATAGGAATCACTATGTATAATATTTTTCACAATAATGCCCCGAAGTACTGGGTAGAGTTGTTTCAATTCAGAGACAATGCTTGTAGGCATTCATCTCGGCAAGGACCGGCTGATACTTTTCATATTCCAACGCACAGGACCAGTATATTGCAAAAATCGTTTCATTTAGCGGCGATTTATTTTTGGCACTCCCTCCCAGCTAGGGTTACAGCGGCATCGGCTTTGGACAGTTTTAAAGTCAAATTATTTAACTATCTGCTATCGTCCGAGTTGTCAGTTGAATGTGGAGAAGGGGATGACGATGCAGAAAGGGAAAATGAAAATGAGAATGAAAATGAAAACGATAAGGAGAACGAGAATGCAATTTATGAGGAAGATGAGGATGAAAATGAAAGCGAAAATGACAATTCAGGTGAAAGTGAATATGAGGGTAGCGAGTGCTGAGTTGGTGCAGTGTGCTCTTACCTCTTACCTTTTGATTTGTATTGTGAGTATTTTCATGCATAAATGTCATTATCTTTTCTGAACAGTTAATATATGCGTAGTTTATTTTTAATTTTTAATTAATTGTAAGTTTAATTTTTAGTATTGTAAGATTGATGTCAAAGTGTTTACGTATATCTTGAGTGGTAATTGAAATTAAAATTATCCAATTTGTAATTTCAAAGTATTGAAATTGGTTGTGGAATTTGCCCCAAAGTGTTACTAGGGCATAATAAAGTATCTATCTATCTATCTATCTATCTCTCTCTCTCTCTTCACCGTGGTGAATGTGTTCGCCGCGCACCTCTTTCTCTTTCTCTAGTCTCGTCTCTCTCTTTTACTGAGCGCACTTATCCGGCGGTTCTTGTTTACGCTTTTGGAGTGCTGCTTGAAGGTGTTGTGTGCGTATGCGATGTTTCCAAAGTCTCTGACTAAACTATGGATATAGGAATACATATAAGGATGGAGCACGAGTTCACGGGGGTGATACTCCATTGAAATGTTACATTGACGCTGCATTTATCAAAGTCAGCAATTTTTTTTCTGGTGCATAGGGGGACTAGAAGCATTAGTATCAGTAGTAGGTACTTATTTTACAATTATCTATGCATTTTCAATTTTGTATTTTAACCTACAAATACAAAATTGAAAATGCATAGATAATTGTAAAATAAGTACCTACTACTGATACTAATGCTTCTAGTTTGTACTGTAAAATATAATAAATATAAAAAATATTACATTGATATAAAATATAATATTTTGTTACGTACGGGTTTCCGTCGTAATGTTATTATTTGTTTGTTATTTATTTATAGTCGAGCGTCAGGTACTCGACTTGTGGGTTCTGTTCGATTTAAAACGGTGTAACGCACCTCACCTGGTTTTCGTGTTCCTTGTGTGTGTGTGTGGTTTGCTGAGCTGCTGCGTCGGCGATTAGCGGCGTAGGTCGGGGAAGTAGGAATGAGTCCTTCTATGCTTCTCTGGTAAGTCGTATTCTTTATTCGCGTGTACCACTAATACTATCGTAGTGACTTACACTGGCGTGCACGTATTCAACGCCGTCACTACGATGTGTCGATTCCGCGGTGTTGGCAAGAAGGTGCCAAGCGCGCGGGATGTAATTGGATATACAAGGTTACAGTTTGTTTTGGTTGAGATTTAAATACTCGAAGTATTTAGACGCGTAATGCCGGTCCGGTAATTACGCGGTACTAAGATACTTTGAGGACGCGATGCGCCGCAAAAGGATTGCACTCGCGTAAGAGTTCTTAGCTAATCACTCGATTCCCCACACTCGGAGGTACACTCGCGACAATCTATGCGCGCGAGGGTATGCTCACCCTTAAGGTTGAGTGCGGTTAGTCGAGGGACACGTCTGTTAGGACGGAGGAGTTAGTTAAGACTGGTGATAATTTTGGGTTTAGGATCCTCGTTACCATGGGGCGATGGTGTTGGGGAGCCCCGTGGGGGTAACCAGGAAATATCGATTGGGAAATCGATTGATCGAGGTTTGCAATTAGTTCTTCGGATTGCCCAACTTTAGTGCTGACTAGACAGCGCGTGGAGTCGCGTTGGAAGTTTCCATCGCGGGTCAACGTGTTTGATGGAATTTGCTGACGAGGATGCGCGTGCATCGATGGATTGTTCAGCCGATGCGTTGATGGTTGTTGCTAGGCTGGACGATCCGTAACAGCCCTCCCTTCTTAGACGGAACGTGGTACCCATGGTCCGCGCTTCCGCACGTCGGTATGTCAGGTGCACTCCTATAGGTTTATCTTGCAAAAGGGAAAATGTTGAATAAGCGAATAAGAAATGAGAAAAGGAAAAATAGTACGAATAGTATGATGTCATTGAGTGTTGCCGTGTTATCCATCTGTTGGTATTTTCGTGGGGCTGGTCCTCTGGCGTTTCTTATAAGTGAAGATGGCCGCGACGAAAATCACGAGGAAGGGTTGTCCAATTAATCCGAGGCGATTCTAGTTGTTGTCGGTTTCAGGTTTTTTTTTTTTTTTTTTTTTTTTTTTTTTTTTTTATTTCCATGCTGGTTTTGGCTTGGGTGGTCGTCCGCGTTTTTTGGGCGGCGTCGGTATTGATGGGTTTTCGGCGTCCATATGGGCTGGTTTGATTTTGTCCATGTGGGTTAGGCTTAGCAGTCCATGTCCCTTATCAATTAACGTGGTGTTACCGTCCAGGGTTTTTACAATGCGATACGGGCCGTTGTAGTAGGGGTCGAATTTCCCTTGCTTCGGCTCGCGAAGTGCATAAATGGCGTCTCCTGGTCGGTAGGGTACTGCGTTTAGTTTCTTATCATGGCGGGTTTTTGCTGATTCTTTATTTTTGTTCAGGTTGTTGCCTCCTACTTCGGCTAATTCGTCGAGTCTTTTTACGATGTTTGACACGTATCTTGTGGTAGTAGGCAGGTCTTCTTTTAGAGGCGGGGTTGACGGTGTCTTCATCAGCTTGCCGTATGCCATCTCGTACGGTGTGAATCCCGTTGATTCGTGGATCGCAGCGTTGTGTGATTGCGTGGCGTATGGCAAGATCTCGTCCCATTCGGTATCCTTTTTTATATAATGTTTCACGTAGTCAGCAATTCCTTGGTGACTGCGCTCTAATGTCCCGTTGCTTTGTGGGTGGTACGTTGTCGCCTTTACGTGGTGTATATTCTTTTCTTTTAGGAAATTCTCCATACGGCTGCTGACGAAGCTTTTGCCGTTGTCGCTCAAGATGTACAGTGGAGTCCCGTGTACGGTGAAATATTCTTGGTCGAGCGTTTTGATGATTGTTTGGCTCTTCATATCCGGCAGAGCGAACGCTCGGGCAAATTTCGTCAGCAAGTCGATGGTTGTTAAGACGGAACGATTTTTGCGTTTAGTTAAAGGCAATGGACCAAGTATGTCGAGGGCGATCTTTTCCCATGCTGCCACAGGTGTGTCAGTGATCACCATTGGTTCTCTGGTCTTTATTCGAACCAATTTGTGTTGTTGGCAGCTGTGACAGCAGCGTACAATATTTTGTACGTCGTTTTTCATACCTTTCCAATAGTATCGTTGTCGTAGCCTTTCGTAGGTTTTCCTTGCTCCCTTGTGACCTCCGATGTGGTCGCTATGCCATTCCTTGATGAGCGCCTTGCGTTCTTCTTCTGGCGGTGTTTCTATCTTGTTGGTGCAGATGGTAATCTTACAGCTGACTTGGGAGAGAGCGCGCTCGAGTATCCGTTGGAACGTTGGTAATGGTAATTCATCGTGCCCGTCTCCATCGGAGGCGAGCCGGAATTCGTAGTTCCTGTGTTCTGCGATCGATTGCTTTAGATTCTCGAAGGCGGTTTCGAGGTCGTCGAGGGTAATTTTGTCAAAATAATTTTTGGCGGTTGTGAGGCTCAAGGTTTCTTGCTTCTTACTTCTCGATGTTATTACGTCCTCTAGTTTCGATCGTCTCATCAGATTATCGGCATCGATGTATCCAAGGTCGCGTAATTGATTTCCTATTGGAGTTGTAACGATTCCGTCCTTGGGGATGAAGTGAATGATTGTTCCCCGGCCGGTTGTTAATTGGTCGGGTCTTATTTCAATCTGACACAGTTTGGTAGAGTTGTCCTCAGGGTTGAAATTGTCCTCTTCAGAGTCACTGCTGGAATTGGCGAGCTCCTCCTCTTCCGATGATGATGATGATGATGATGATGATGATGATGATGATGATGCCGATCCGCCGATTATCGGTGTTCGGTTCTCTTGGTTCGTGGTTGATTCTTCGTCCTTAGATTCGGGGGATGGTACCGAAAATCGTACCTTGCGTGGCGTCGAGCCGCACGCAGGTTTTTCTCCCTTCGTCGGAGTTGGCATTATTGATATTCGAGTTGAAGCTCGTGCTTCCTGCTGCTGAGTAGGGCAGTTTCCGCTGATCTGGCTAAAATTTCGATTGTTTGAAGGTTCCGTCGCGATTTTTGCATCGTTGGCGGGTGACGGTTTTCTGAGGAGGTTGATAATCTTTCTTGATGTTTCAGGACTATCCCCGAAATCTCTTTCGATGATTTCTTGTTGTCGCGGCGTTAAGTCGGCGTTGCTACATATCGAGTCGTCGTTGAGTACCGAGCTCGTCTCCATTGGGACCGCTCGGTACCGTGGTAGACTGCCGGACAGTCGCCTTAGTCGTCCCTTCGCCTCGTTCAAGGTCAATTGATTAGTGCCGTGTTGGAGGGCGACTGACGTATCAAATCGATATCCATGAGGGTCCGATTGAGTGGACGTATCGATTTCGGCGGTGGTATCGGCAGACTCGTTGATGTCATCGAGGTTCGACGTTGGCAGTATGCGGTGGCCTTGGCTTTCTTCAACGGTTTCTTCATCGCTTGGTGATTCTTGAAGGCTGGTTTCATCGTAAGCAGGGGTGGTGGCTGCTCGCCCCCGGTCGCGGATTCGGCTGGCGATGGTGCTCTCGTTGGGGTTCCGTCGTAGTATACCCTTAACCTTGAATTCGTCGTCGTCGCGGGGGGTCACTGGCAATGTTGTTGCCGGATTCCGTGAGAGGGCGTCGGCGTTCAGGTTGGTCTTGCCCTTTTTGTAGACGACGTCGTATTCGTATTCTTCGAGTTGTAATCTCCATCGCACGAGTCTCGAGGAGGGGTCCTTGACCGAATTTAGCCATACCAGAGGTTGATGGTCGGTTATTAGGGTGAATTTTCGTCCGTATAAATATGGTCGGAAATATTTGACCGCGTATACCATGGCGAGGCATTCCTTCTCGGTCGTCGAGTAGTTTCTTTCAGCTGAGTTCAGCACTCTGCTGGCATACTGAATGGGTAGGTCTTGACCCACTTTGTCTCCCTGACTCAGCACAGCTCCTATTGCAACGTCCGAGGCATCCGTGGTAAGTATGAATGCTCTTTTAAAGTCGGGGTATTGCAAGATAGGTGCTGTACATAGTGTGTCGCGGAGGTCTTCGAAGCTGGCTTGTGTTTGCTCGGTCCATCCGAATTTTGTGGTTTTCCGCGTGAGGTCTGACAGCGGCTTTGCTCTGCCGGAGAAATTGGGTATGAATTTCCTGTAATAACCCGCAAGCCCGAGGAATTCTCTCACGTTTCTCGGTGTCTTGGGTATCGGAAAATTCTTCACAGCAGTCAATTTCCTGGCGTCAGGTCGGACTCCGTCCTTATTAAGGATGTGCCCGAGATAATTAACCTCTTTCCGCAGAAACTCGCATTTGTCGACCTGGAGGGTCAATCCGTTCCTTCGTAACCGCTGGAAAAGCCGGTGGACCTTGCTTCGGTGTTCTTGGAGAGATGACGAGAAGATTACTATATCGTCAAGGTAAACGAAGAGTTCCGTACCCGTGAGGCCGGACAGGGCGCTGTCCATGAGTCGTTGGAATGTTGCCGGTGCGTTCTTTAATCCGAAGGGCATCCGTGCGAATTCATAATGGCCTCGAGGGGTCGTGAACGCCGTTTTCGGTTGGTCTTTCTCGGCTACCCTTATTTGATGGAACCCGCTGGCTAAGTCGAATACTGAGAAGTATTTGGCTCCTCCTAGCCGGTCCAAAATTTCGGTGATGTTGGGCAGCGGATAGCTGTCACCGATCGTTTTCTCATTCAGCTGTCGGTAATCGATAACCATCCTCCACCGTTTATTACCGTGTGCGTCCGTCTTTTTGGGGACGATCCACAACGGTGAGTTATACGGGGAGTGAGACGGCTTGATAATTTTATTATCGAGCAGTCCTTTTATTTGGGTCTCGATCTCGGTTTGATGCATTACCGGGTACCGATATTGTTTAGTATGCACAGGTTTGTTGTCTCGTGTTGGAATTTCATGCTCGATGATAGTCGAGCCCTTTAGTGCGTCTCCCGGGAGGTGAAACAGGTCGGAGTTGCGTTTGATTAAGTCACACACGTGTTGACGCTCGATCCGATTTAAATGGTCGAGATGCAGCGTCTGCAAAATCGTACTTACTCGGGCGCGGGTCGTCCTTGTCGGTGTGTTGCTTGCGGCCAGCTGGTCGTCGTCGCCGTCCGAGAGCGGCCCGGATCCGATTACGTACGGCTCGAGTTCTTGCGCCGGCACGTCGAAGTCTATCGCGTCGGTGTGAGTGTTGGTGGCGATAGCGAAACAAACGCCATCGTGGTTTTTCACCACAGCCTCGCCGAGGTGTATGTGTGACCCGAGGTCGATGCGTTTCAGATATCCGTCGTAGACGTTACTGTTGCGTAGGTTTAATGCAACCTGTTTCCGGCTACGTCCTTCCAGATGTATTCTGACGGATTCTACCTCGTCTAAGACTGGTTCTATCTCCTGCCGGTTCGAGAACGGAATAGGGGTGATCGGCTCTGTTGCTGTGACGAGCGTCCGGTGTTGATATGATATTTCGGCCTTCTGGTCATGAAGAAACGGTGATCCGAGGAGTCCGTCGGCTCGTGATAGTCGTTCGCCATCGAAGACGTGAAAAACCACGTCAGCTTTTCGAATGGCGAGAGCGACCGTTCCGAGCGTCCGAATCGTTGTCGGAATTATTCCTCGAATTTTCCGCGTGTCGGTGGCATCGATCTTCTTGGGTTCGTTTAAGGCGGTCACGTGTATGAGGTTGATGGAGGATCCGCCGTCTAAGATGAATTCTGCGTTGCCTTCTCGGAAGTCCGCGGATTTGATCTCGATCCTAGCAGGCGGTATCTCCTTGAGGAGGCATTGTGTTCCCCGTTCGGCGGGAACCGCACCGTTTTCCTTGGTTCCTCCCTTCTGGGTGAGGAGCTCGAGGTGTTTCCTTGGGCGCTCGGCCAGGCGTTTGCTGGACGAGCGCCTCGCGAGTTTAAATGCTCGTCCGATTCGCGGGAAGATGCTCGAGAAAATTCATGAGGTGACGGTGACCTCCACCGGTATCGTTCTCTCGGGGGTTCCGCAGGGCATTTGCTGCAGCATGCGCAGTGGTGCCCCGTCTCGCGATTCCAGTATTTTGGGGCGCGAGGCTCGTACTCTCTCCGGGGGTAGTTGGCTTCGAGGGCGTAGACCTTCCCGTGCTTCCGGTCATCGTCTGACGAAGAGGAGTCGCTGGGGGAGGAATCTTCGCTGTCGGAAGACGACGAACAACTTGACGAGCGGTCGCGTCGACTTGATTTCTTTTTTCGGCGCGAACTTTTCCGGTGGGAGGATTTTCGGTTAGATTTCCCCACCACGCGTCGTCGGTTGTGTCTTTCGCGGTCCTCTTCAATCACAAGATCGAATGCCCGGTCGAGGGTGGTTGGTTTCTCATGCTTTATTGCGAGAAAAATTTCGTCCGGCAACCCTCTCAAGAAGTTGCTGATTGCGATTTTCTCGAGATCCTCGAGTCCTGCTCTAGTCTCAGCTGCAGGACGGTCTCCGCGGGTTGCAGCTCGCGCTCTTTTCATTAGTTTGGTCGTACGCGCGATGTACTCTCGGGGGGATTCATTTTTTTTTATATTGAGCCGGTTGATCTCCGTTAGATAGGAACTCGCGTCCCTACCTGGCGCGAATTTACTTTTGAGGTGTTTTATTAGCGCGTGGGTAGTATCTAGAGTTCGGCCATCGAGCGAATCCCAGGCGGCGCCGGTCAGCCGGCTTTTAACGCCTTTTAGGAAAATGGGCTCGTCAGCTCCGTCGAGCATCTCGAACTCGTCGACGACCCTCCGGAGGAACGTCGTGAGGGATTTGGACCCCCCGTCGTATTCTGGGAGGGAGCGTACCGCCTCCCGGATTTCTTTACGACGGTTATCGAGCGTAGTTCGCTCGAGGAGCGACGTTAGTAGTTCTGCCATTTTATTCAGGTACCGGTTTTTAATATATACGAAAAGAAATTATTAGGTGAGTTGTGAACAGAATCCCACTTCTGACACCAGTTGTTACGTACGGGTTTCCGTCGTAATGTTATTATTTGTTTGTTATTTATTTATAGTCGAGCGTCAGGTACTCGACTTGTGGGTTCTGTTCGATTTAAAACGGTGTAACGCACCTCACCTGGTTTTCGTGTTCCTTGTGTGTGTGTGTGGTTTGCTGAGCTGCTGCGTCGGCGATTAGCGGCGTAGGTCGGGGAAGTAGGAATGAGTCCTTCTATGCTTCTCTGGTAAGTCGTATTCTTTATTCGCGTGTACCACTAATACTATCGTAGTGACTTACACTGGCGTGCACGTATTCAACGCCGTCACTACGATGTGTCGATTCCGCGGTGTTGGCAAGAAGGTGCCAAGCGCGCGGGATGTAATTGGATATACAAGGTTACAGTTTGTTTTGGTTGAGATTTAAATACTCGAAGTATTTAGACGCGTAATGCCGGTCCGGTAATTACGCGGTACTAAGATACTTTGAGGACGCGATGCGCCGCAAAAGGATTGCACTCGCGTAAGAGTTCTTAGCTAATCACTCGATTCCCCACACTCGGAGGTACACTCGCGACAATCTATGCGCGCGAGGGTATGCTCACCCTTAAGGTTGAGTGCGGTTAGTCGAGGGACACGTCTGTTAGGACGGAGGAGTTAGTTAAGACTGGTGATAATTTTGGGTTTAGGATCCTCGTTACCATGGGGCGATGGTGTTGGGGAGCCCCGTGGGGGTAACCAGGAAATATCGATTGGGAAATCGATTGATCGAGGTTTGCAATTAGTTCTTCGGATTGCCCAACTTTAGTGCTGACTAGACAGCGCGTGGAGTCGCGTTGGAAGTTTCCATCGCGGGTCAACGTGTTTGATGGAATTTGCTGACGAGGATGCGCGTGCATCGATGGATTGTTCAGCCGATGCGTTGATGGTTGTTGCTAGGCTGGACGATCCGTAACAATTTAATTATACTTCTTTGTAGTCTTCTATTTATTTTATGTGTCATGCCATATAGTAAAAAGTAAAAACGTAAATTGATTGTAAAATCATGTCTCCCTCTTTGTGTGTGCGTATAAAAAACTAATATATATACAATAACAATATATAATACTTTTACCATTAACTTTTTCACAACCGAATATAGTTATCATCGTTTTACATTTAACCTGCTGGTGACGATTGGCACGTAGCAGTATACTGAGCATGCGCACAATCGTAACCAATGAAATTTAGGCACATAACATAAAACCCCCCGCATTTCGGCTTCATTCCCCTCATCTACCTTTCAGGCTTATACTCTATCCCTATATTCCTATATCCATGGACTAGACCAGCGCAGGCGACCGACGGGACAAACCGGCAGCTGATCGGTCAGTATGGTTGCTTCGTCGATAGCCACTGTTATGTCCCAAGTTGGAAACAGAGTGGAGCTCCGTCGATAATTCGATGTGCGCGCGATATTTGAATTGGTTTGCGCTGTTCGGCTGGACGTGAGCTCGCCACCTGGAACTTACTTGTGCTCAATATACCAACTCAAGGATTTAGAATTAATCGTCGAGGTTGATTCCTCTTCGAAGACGTTTTTTGGTTGATGATGTTTCCCAGACTTCTCGGTGTTGATTCGTGAAGAGATGAATTTCTTAAGTTGAAATTATTAAGTTGCAACGCCAGTGTCTGCCGCTCTTAATAAAAACAACTGATACTTTATTCGACTTTGAAATATAACACAATATTTGTACTTATAATAATTTGCAGAGAGACTGGGATTTTTCGCCCTTAAGATATTGACTGTTTTGATGTTGATCCAATTCTGATTTTCTTGTCGAAGAAGGTTGACGATTTCGCTTCGGTTCGGGCGAAGTTACAAAAATTAGATAAGTCTGATTGGTCTAATTCTTTATCGGGATCATAAGTTTTTCTATGGGAGGGGTTGTTTCGGAGATATGGGGGTGTTGTGAGAGCGTCGCTTTTTTTGGAACGGCGTTTGTGAGAAAGAAAAGTGTGGTTTCGAATTATAGTTCGGAGAAATACAGAGTTTGGTTTTTGTCTGATTTTACGAGCGGGGATATTGGACAAGGCGTTCGTTAAAATGTAACATGATTAAGGAAAGCAAAGAAAAGTTTTTCGGGCCGGATACTCGTGGATTGATATATGGTGCACTTAAGACTAAGAGTGAATATAAGAGGAACGTTTATTCGTTGGGGAAATGTTTGTGAGGGTAGAACATATTCTTTGTCGCGTTGCGTGGTTGTTTACATATTGTAGATAAGATTGAGTTCGGAGTTTCGAATGTTTGTAAACAAATCTCGGGGATGTTCTGAGAGATCGTAGTTCCGTGTCTGAAGCAGAAATATTAGTTATTTCTTAGATATAGTTTCGGAAATGAAATAATTAGTTGGTAATACGAAAAAAGATATACATTGGATTTGAATTTTCCCGGCAGGCTACTTTGCTTTGAAGGTGGGCAAGATAATGTTCTTATTTATTGACTGGAGATGCGCACTACCCATGTTGGGACGTAACACCACCGTATTTGAACTGTGTTGACGGGCCGGCCTTTAAATTATTGACAATCTTTCCGCGGATATTTTCCTTCGGATTCACGACACAGGAGACTCTCCGATTTATTATTTGCGTGGTAAAGTCGGGCCTCAAAACGTCATCCACCGTTGAACTAATACCGTTGGGTAAGTACTCGGAGCAATACAGGTAAGCAGGCGGGTAAGTTTGTGTTTCACAGCTCTTATATTCGTTGCTACTATACATGTTTGATCATTTACAAGAATCGCCTTTCTTTATTGTCTCCCTGTCAGCGCTTTTGTGTAGTAATTTTGATAATTTATTTAGGCGGTTGGTTCTCAATTCTCTTTCTGTTTCAGGTGCTGCCGCCGTCTGTTCTTCCGTCACAATATATAAGGGGCATTTCATGCCAAATGGACCAGTTTCAAAAACTTTCTTTTTATTTGCTCAATTTTTTGATATCTTTAGTACCCATCGAAAAACTCTTCGTGGTAAATTTTGAGATTTTTTGCGGTTTTTTTTCTGACAACTTCTTTAATAGGAAAGCCAAATTGAAAGGCTTTTCGACTTTCGTTTTTGAATGTACTTTAAAAAAAAATCTAGAAAAATTATTCGAGGTGTTTCTGAAAGTGATTGTTTACATTTTAAAGTTTAGATCTTCTTTGTTAAGCGAGTGCATATTTTCCTTTTTTTGAAAATTTTTAATTTTAAACTTTTATCGATTTAACAACTTTGAAGCGTAGGTAGATCGTGATCTTTTCATAATTACTATTTTCTCGATTTTTGAAAATTTTAGAATATTTTTTTGTTAATAACTATCAAAACCGTTTTTTAGAATTATATAATCTTTATATAGTATGTTTATAAATAATGGTGATAAAAGTATTTATTTAGTTCTGTATTCTTTAACAATGTTACGTATACGATCATTATTTGAAGCAGAATACTTTTTAGCTCGTATGATTCCGTTATTGAGCGGAAGAACTTATTATGAGTAAAATTTGTGTGTCCCTGTGATTGACTTATCGTAAGTCAATCATATGGACATGAAAAATTCACTCGTTGTCAGTTAAAACGACAGTTTTTTTATATTTTTTTTGAAAAGTACATTCAAAAGCAAAAATTAAAAAAAGCAAGTGATTCAATTTAGTTTACTATTAAAGAAGTTATGAGCAAAAAAGCCGAAAAAGAGCGATCTTTTGGAAATTCCATATTTTTTTAACGAGTAATCAAAAAAATCTCATAATTTACCACGAAAAGTTTATCGATCGGTACTAAAATATATAAAAAAAATTGAGAAAATAGAAAAGAAGTTTTGGAAACTGGCCCATTTGCCGTGGAATGCCCTATATACTACTATAATACGATCAATATATACGCAGTCACGTCGGGAGGGGGGTTACTGGGCGAATGGAACTGGGGGTAGGGTAAATAAATCTAGGCTCCTACAAATAAAGAAAAATAAAGGTAAAAATAACCAACGTGTATTTTATTTCCAAAATTTAAGGCAAAATCAAAACTACACCTTTCAGTGGACAATCTCCGGAAGGATAATTTCGACTATTCGAATTAAACTATCTCTTAAACTATTCCTTAAACTCAAAATATAGAATTATAATTTCTTATATACTCTCAGTTTCTCTCACAATTTCTTTTGAGCGGCAGTGAATTTTTAATTTAAATTAACAAAAGATAACACTTCGAAATAAATAATAACTGATAGTTTGGAAGAAGGGGACTAGCTCATAGGGAGAGGTAATCTCAGGCGGGGAAACGGGTTTCTCAGGGAGACGTTCGCCCATTCAACAGCCTCTTATTAATTACTACTGGCTGTGTCTCGTTTTCCAAAATATAACTCTTGTTCGGCTTCACTGAAATATAAACTCGACCGTTAATTTTTATGCGAAAAAAACTTATTCGAACATGATTTTCTATAGTTTTTGCAGCCGTCCCACACGGTTATTTTAAAACTCTGGCCAAAAACAGGGATAAACGCAAGCAATAAAAGGGTGGGGGGTTACTCTATATAATTCAAATATAAAAAGGGGGGTATGATTTTGTTTCCTCTCTGTCTCCTTTCCTTATTCTCGATCACTCTCGCTCCTCTCACACTCTCCACACTCATTACCTATTCTTCATTTCGTCTCGATCACACTTCTTCCGTTTAATTATCTCCAAATTTCTAACTCTTAAAACTCTACACTTTCCTTTGGCTAATATTCGCCAATTCTCCAATTTCTTCCGCCAATTTTTCCTGTCCGCCAGCTGGTGGCAAAGTACGAGCCTCGTGGTTGAACAGAAGCTGGCGCATTTTTTTTTAGTGTTGATCAGCGGTGTCGATCAGTGGGGCATCAGCGTCACGGGTCGATCAATATTTTAGGGATATGCGGATATGGGAATCTAGGAGTGCGGTAATGGAAATATTCGGGGATCGCCTTGTGCTGCTGCCATCTTCGTCCTTTTCTCGCCGATTAGTCAATTGATGGGTTCAGGGCGGGGACGGATGGGTGCGTAGTTTTGACAAGTGACGTGTGTTCATGCGAGTGGCGATTGTATTCTCAATTTCGTTTGTTCTCTGGTGTTGTGTGCGACAATGTGGACGGGCTTATTCGCGAGAATGATCTTGGGCCGGTTCAGGTAAGTAATTGTTCCTTATTTTCCTTTGGGATTTCGTTCCTTGATATTCTGCGTTTTGTCATGACGACGATGATGATGTCGACGAGGACGATGACGACGATGGCGACGATGATGGGGTTGACGATGATAATGGAGATGACTTCAGGGCTGGCGGGGTCGAACCTCTTGACGGTAAGCATTTGCACATAGTCCAGTCGGAATAGGCATGAGTTCTAAACAAAGACACAAGAGCAGCGCCAATTTTCTTTGTAGGTTCTTTGGACCTCCAGGAACATGCTCTTAAAATTTCGAAAAATTTTCACGTGTTTTTCAGCAACCAGAGATTTTTAAACAAACCGTTTATTTAATTTGTATTTCTTTTGTTATACATTTTATCAAAAAATGCTTCCTACAAAAGTTGTACACCGTGAGTTTTTCTATAAAAAGAGACCTATGCAAAAATCACGGGACACTGTTAGTTTAGCGGCAAATTGGAATGGAAAAATAACTCATCTGTTTTGTTTATAGCATCTGCTATCGGTCATTTATCACCATACCAGCCCAACATTTATATATCATCTAGGAAAAGTATCTCCAAGGGATACACAAAAAATTTATCGATCTATGTTATATAGTTCAGCAACAATCTCCGATCTGCGAAAATTCTTTTGAAAGTTTTATAATTCCAGCTGATACAGAAGGCTCACGCGAGAAAAAAAATCAGTGGGTGTCTTTCAATATGTACGTTCAAGATTTAACTTAACGCGGCGTGCGTATACTGGGTCTTTAAAGGAACAGTAAAAATTTCAAACTCAAGTTTGCAAATGTGTAAAAATACATGTTCATACATAAATAAACAGAAGCATTCACTTTCATCGGTTTATTTATTTATGAACATATATTTTTATCTACATAAACTTGTTATGTACGCGAATTACGATTAGTATGAAATTAAACCGTTAGCCTGCCACTTAGCACGCTCAAGTTTTAATTCTGGACCTATGTAATTTTGCTTGAGAGGCTCAGGAATGAAAAAAGAGTTCGCTCCCAACGCTGAAAGAGATCGTGTTAAGGAACGCCGTGGGTGGTTCTTATATAACCGCCCGCGTTGTTTTTTGCATACGGGTTAGAAGCTAAGATCATGCGCCGCGTAGCAGCGGCTCCTCAAAGTATGGGATAAGTGATGTCAAGTCTTTGTGTGAATGAAAACATTCAGACTGCAATTTCAAATTCAGTTGCTCAAAAAACATGAGAATACGTAACTGTTGTCTGCCTAATTGACTAAAAAAAGACGAATTCGAAAATATTTTTTGAAGTTAGGAACAAACCATGACCTCATGGGGTTGAACCGACAATGAATTCGAATTCAGCGTCCCAAAAAACATATAATTACACGACTTTTACCTGCCGGATTAACTTCTTTTTTTTTTTGTAAGGTAGTAACGAAAACGCCTAATTAAAAAATTTCAGCGGACGATTTCTCCAAGAAGAAATAAGATATATGAAAAATTCAAAATGCATTTTGAAGGCGAAGAGTAGTACTTTCAGATACTGTAACGAGTTATGTAGAGAAAAATTAATTCACGTTGTACTATAACCCCGAATATAGCGAAAAACTGTGTTTTTTACACGTTCAGATTAGGATATCTCGAAAACCTGATGTGATGGAACAATTTCGCTGCCAGATTCGGATTCAGCGGATCGAAGACCTTCGGGAAAGTATAGTCTGGTCTCAGGGTCTGGAGTTTCGCACAATTTTGTCGACCTGTGTTATCATTAATATAATGGAATTGTCCATTTGGATTTCAAATAATAAAAAATCATTTTGTACCGAAGAATTACCTTTTCGTTTATTATGATAGGCATGAATCCGTAAAATGTTCCCCACTTTCAGGTACTTAAATAATTCAATTTTTTGGAACCCACGCAACAAATACTATATTCTTTTGAAAGCTCATAGTCTAAGCTACGAAAGCCTAGAACCGTTTTTTTTATGTTTATTTATTGTAGAGTTATGAATTTTTTAACACATCTTCGTTTTTACCGCTTTTTAGATCATTGTTAAATTTGTATTAAGAACGGTTTTAAACTTTTGAGTTTGGTAGCTGCCGAGCCATGTAGCAGACACTTCAATAAGTAACCCAGAATTTTTTCGGATTTTTTGGAATCCGAAAAAACTTTGTAAACCCGAGTGTTCCCTAAAAGACCCAGTATACACACCGTGCACTTAAAAATATAGTGTATACACGCCGGGTTAAAAAACAATTTTGTAAAAAAAACTCCATTTTTCGAGTATATAAAATTTTAGCTTATAAACAAATAGAAATACCGCCTTGAATGACGAGGCTCATTGAAATATTCTTTCAGATTATGATACGCTTGTGCAAGCCACGTAATATGAAAAAAGGAAATCTCAATATCATCATTACAAGCCGAGATATCGATATTGATACATATTTTCCATTATTGTTGTAATCAAAGTTTTCACATAATTCAAGTTGCAGAGCCTTCCCAACATTTTTGAGTATACGATGCAATATGATACTAAGCCTTTGGAGCGTTCATCTCATTGCAGGTAATGAGCCAATTCAGTCGCCCGCTCGCGGGTCAGCGAGCAGTGTCGACCGCGTGACCCGGCGGCGTAGTGGAGGTACCACCTCTCGCCCCGCGACACTCTTCACGCGAGTTGCTTAACAATTTCAATAACTCCCTTATAAATTGTCGTAGAGAGTTGTTTGTTTTCTTCATTCTACGTATGTTCTCACGAACTTGAAAATGTTATAGAAAGTTAATTTTTCTAGTTGTTACCCCAATAATTATTGTTTTCTCTGAATTTAAATACGTTTGTGTCTGTAAATAAGTTTACAATAAATGAGCAAGAGTATAATAAATCAATTTTATATTATCAGGAATTTTATTGGTTAGAATAATTATAGTACATACATTATTCCTGAAATTCTAGTAATAATTGTTTTTTTTTTTAGTTTATCTTCTCGATAGACTCATAGTTTTCATCACCGGTTGCATAATTCGGGACTTTGGTTTGCGAAAACGTAATATCCGTTGCATTATCAATTTCATCGGAAACTCTTAAAAATTCTG
Organism: Netelia melanura; assembly: GCA_964007305.1. Lineage (NCBI taxonomy): Eukaryota > Metazoa > Arthropoda > Insecta > Hymenoptera > Ichneumonidae > Netelia > Netelia melanura. The sequence continues at coordinate 20,502,250 of OZ023256.1, read as the reverse complement.
CGTCGATTTCTTCATTATTACCTGAAACTATTTCGTGTTCAGGAATATTTGTGCAGTACAATCCATGGCATTTGTCACACAATATTGTGCATTTTAACCTTAGTTTTCGACACGTACAATAAGATGTGCAACCACTTTTATTGCACGAACAAGATATAATTTCTAATGAATTGAGCGGAATTGGATCTTTAAACTTGAAAAGTTCGTTTAACTTTGCTGTCTTCCCCCAAATGCGGAGGTATGTAATGAACATTCGCTTTGCAAGTTTTTGCAGGTTTGCGAATGGCTAGGTGATTGTTCAAAAGACCCGATGCAATAAGGGTGGAATAAAGTAGTAATATGGTAGAATCTATTTGCGTAGGCGAGACCCAATTGTTCAATGTACGAAGTGCAGCATTGAATATTAAAAAATTATAGTGTAGGTTAAAACATCTGAAAAAAAAAAGTTTTTCATTGATTTTACATGAAATCTGAGTAAAGAATCAGATTCCGGTGATCGAGTTACCCCAAATTAAAGAAAAAACATATGTTAAAATAGTCAATAGTGGTTATTGAAATAATCAAATAAATAGATACGAAACTTCGGCCGAGCGCGCTTCTATTACTATACAGGGTGTTTGGAAAGTCTGGAAACGGTCGAATATCTCAAAAATAAAGCATTTTAAAGAAAAATATTTCAGACAAAAGTTGTATGGTTCTGAAAAAACTATTAGATGGTACCATTGAATTGACCTTGAAGAGTCATTTAAAGGTCACGTGAAGGTCGCCTCAATTTTTTTAAATGGGACCCCTTATTTTTTATTGCATTTTTTTATTGCATGTGTGTGTGCGTGCGTGCGTGTGCACACACACACACACAGGAGATGAAAATCCGACCGTGCAACCTCCACGTGGTACATCTCGGTTAACGCTAATGCCGGCGGTATTGTACTTTTGAAGTCTTATAACTCAAAAAGTAATTAATGAAAAGACATTTAATTATAGTGTTTTGGAAAGCTCTCGAGCTCAGCTACGAGAATATGCAATAAAAAATAGGGGGTGCCATTTAAAAAAATTGTGGTGACCTTCACGTGACCTTCAAATGACTCTTCAAGATCAATTCAATGGCACCATCTAATAGTTTTTTCAAAACCATACAACTTTTCTCTCAAATATTGTTCTCTAAAATGCTTTATTTTCGAGATATTCGACCGTTTCCAGACTTTCCAAACACCTTGTATATGCGGCTTCCCCGCGTCTGCCGGTCTACCCCCACTACTCGACCACTTTCGCGCGCTCGGGCGTTTTTGGTCATGTTTAGGCGCGATTTTCACCTACTTAAACGCAATTAAACGAAAATCTAAAATTGACGATTTATGGGTCAACAGTTTTAGTTTCAAAAGCCGCTTGTTAAACTTAAATCGGGCGACCTCTAGAGCATCGAGCCTCTCCGCAAAATATGGTACAATATGGCTCCGAATTCATTGCAATAACGCAAAAACTAATTATCCGACAGCTCCCAGGTTTCGCACACAAAAATTACGTATCAATACCTAGTATCTCGCGACGAGCCTGGCCTACAACTGGCGAAGTTATACATTGTTGAAAAAAAAATGCTTTTTTTCTCGGTTTTTTTCAGTGTATCTCTCTTAATTATGGATCGACCGGCTTCTTTCAGCGCTCATTTTATGCATATTTTAATTACCTACAATTCGTACATTGGGATCAAATAGATTCCTTCGGTATTTTTTGTTTTATAAGCAAAAAACGAAAAAAAAACGTGCTTTTTTCACTAATTTGTTAATAGCAAAAAATAAAATGAGAATCAGGATTCGAAAAGTGGTCGGTTATGATCGGGAGGCTGTTCCGCGTCTGATGGCACTCGCCGTTATCGGGTGCTATTTTTGTCAAAATCTGATGATTTTAGAGCTTGGGCTAGTTGTAAACATTAGCGTCTAATACATTTTTAAGGTCTTGGAATCGCCGTCACCAATGTATTTTTTATATTTCACACCAAACCATTCGACTGATCGTTTAAACATTTTTATAATACCATCCACCTCCATTTTACCTGAACTACCTTCACGATTTGCGGTACATTCGTCCGTGTGATATTGTTCCTAAACTATATAACATAGATGAATAAATTTTTCGCGCATCCCTTGGGGATAGTTTTTTCTAGATGATATATGAGTGTTGGAATGGCATATTGATAGATGATCAATAACAGATCCTCTATAAACAAAACAGATGAATTATTTTTCAATTGCAATTTACCGCTAAAATGTTAGTGTCACGTGATTTTTGCATAGGACTTTTTTGTAGAAAAACTCATGGCGTACAACTTTTGTAGCAAGTATTTTTCAATAAAATGCATAACAAAATAAATACAAATTAAATAAACGGTTTTTTTTTCAAGAATCTGTGGTTGCTAAAAAACATGTCCAAAACTTTCTAAATGTTAAGAGCATGTTCCAGAACGTCCAAAGAACCTACAAACAAATTGGCGCCGCTCTTGTGCCTTTGTTTAGAAGTCAGTCATATTTTTGTATATTTCGACAGAGCTAACAGGCGTTACAATAGTCTAAGGACAATATTTTTCTACTTGCCGTATTTTTGCAGGTTTCTGTGGGGACGGGTACCTTTGTACCAGCCAGGTGCAGGGGAGATTATTGTATAACGTTACAACGTATATATAAATATATAGGGCATTCCACGACAAACGAACAAATTTTAAAAACTTTTCTTTTTCTTTTCTCAATTTTTTGATATTTTGTAGCGCCCATCTAAAAACTCTTCGTAGTAAATTTTCTGATCTTTTTTATTATCCATTCAAAAAATATTGAATTTCCAAAGTTCAAAAAATTATCGAATCTTAAGTTCTTTAATAGTAGGCCAAATTGATTTTTTTTTTTTTTGCAAATTTTCGTGTTTAAATGTACTATTCAGAAAGAGATATAGAAACATTATTTGCGGTGCTTTTGAAGGTGATTTTTAAGTTAAAAACTTTAAAATCACACTCAGAAGCACCTCAAATAATTTTTATATATTTTTTTGTAAAAGGACATTCAAAAACGAAAATTTGCAAAAAAAAATTCAATTTCGTCTACTATTAAAGAAGTTATGAGCAAAAAAAAGCCGAAAAAGAACGGGTAATTAAAAAAATCACAAAATTTACTATGAAAAGTTGGAGTTTTGATGGGCTCTAAAAAATATCAAAAAATTGAGAAAATAAAAAAAAAAGTTTTTGAAACTTGTCCGTTTGTCGTGGAATTCCCCATATATACCTATATACTAGCAATGCCCGGTCTCCATTACAATGCCGTTTTTATGTCATACTCTATTGTACAACAAATATCAATGAAAACATTTTTTTTAGTTGTGTTTATTCGAGTACTGGAAATCTTCTGGTACATCTTCTCGTTTAAATGTTCTATCTAAAATTATAGTTTCGCTGATATTGTTCATAATATTGTTTCCTAAAGCCCTAGTACCGTTGCAAAGTCGTGGTGGATTGATGTTTCAAGCATTTGGTAAAAGTATGATAGGCGCGTCAATTTTCAATGTTACAACATGCGGCAGTATGCCTCGCAAATTAAATGAATTCATGAATGCAGTTAGATAATTAACAACTTGTTTTTGATTAATAAAAGCAGTAATTGACTTATACGTTTTAGCTTCTCATATGTAACAATATATATAATGGAACAACTTGAAAATTAAAAAAATATAACCTGCTCTGAATTCCCAGATTGTATCACGCGTCGGTCAGCTCGCCGTACCATGCGCTGTTGCCATTCTGTCGCAGCTGGTTGTATCTGAATTCTGCGTCGACTCAAATTTTCACATATTTCATAACTCAATATCTCCGAAAGTAAACGGTCAATCATCATCATTTCCTTTTAACCCTCAATCCATGAACGTTTTTTAGGCACCTTAATTCCGTGAACCGGGATCGTTTTCGTTTTCGTCTTCGCGCTATGACACCCGCAATTGTAAGTGAAAAAATCTGCATTTTTGAAGAGAGAATGTTTTTTTTTTCTTATTTTTAATAATTTTTTTTCACCAAATATCAAGTAGCGCGTGCGAAGAAAATGTTTTTTTTTTTAATACAGCGTGACTAAAAATCACGGAAAGAAAGTTTTACAAATGGTTATTTAAAGGAAATAGGTTCCTATTTAAGGAAAATAATATTGTGCTATTGTCGGAATAAATCAGATACCCTATCCAGTTACGGGAACGTAGACATATTTTTGGGAGGTTAGAATGCGGTGTCAAAGAGAAAAACCGCTCAACGTCAACGATAAATTGTATTTTTTGTTGCTTGTGTTATCACACTTCAAATAAAATTTGCTAACATTAAGGGGAACTTGAATATACAAGGAACACCACTTTGGGGTCCCCCTCTGATTTTGTTGAAACGTTTTTTATGTGAAAGAGTATCAAAAACTAAGAGATACATATTTTTTTTATCTGCGGAAAAACTGTTTCAAGTGGTGAAAGACACCCTAAAAAATGGATAATTTTTTTCATTTTCCGCCGATAACATTGTAACGGTACGAGATATAAAAAAAAATCAAATTGCAACTACCTTTATTTTTTTGCTTACTGTATATTGGAGACGAGAATGATGGAAATATCAATAAATTTCACATTGTTTATTGCAAAAATCCATTTTTTTCATACGTATCTCCGAGAATTTTTAATCGATTGGGCCGTAAAGTTGCATAAATATGGAGAATGGAAGACTAGCGGATATGTATTTTTTATTTTTCCAACACCTTGCAATTAAGAGGCAGTGTAAGTCAGCGGAAATTTCAGACGGCTTCGGTAGTGCAGAGCTCGTAACATTTTGCTAAGCGCCGCCGCCGCCTACCGCTAGATGGCATGGCGCGCGTATGCTACGAAGCCCCAGTATGACACTTGACAAGACAGCCCAAGCGCCGAGGCCTCGTAGCGATATCCAGCCGCCCGCGTTTCCCCCGCACTGCCCCGCGGAGGGAATGAGACGGAGCGAAAACAATCGAGTCGCGCGAACTAATGTCGCAGCTTTGGTCATGCATATTATGAGAATTGCTGTTTATAAAAACAGTTCACAAAATAATATGATTCTTAGAAAAGATATCTGGGTATACATACAAACCCATTCAGCAATATGTATATATATCTCATACTGGGGCTTCGTAGCATACGCGCGCCTTGCCATCTAGCGGTAGGCGGCGGCGGCGCTTAGCAAAATGTTACGAGCTCTGCACTACCGAAGCCGTCTGAAATTTCCGCTGACTTACACTGCCTCTTAAGGGGATAAATTGCCCTCTACCTGAACTTCCTTATCGCAGTCGTCCTTTTCTGTCTGTTTAACTGTCTTTCCTGATTCAAAATATTTCTAACAACTCCGAATCGACGTTTCCTCATGTTGCGAACTCAATATGAGACTCTGATTGTGAGAGGATAATCCAACCCCTCTATATTTGAATGAATATGGTTTTGGATAACTGTGGATATTTGCATTCATCTCAATAGGTCCGGGGGAAGGGAGTCGCAGAGATCTGCCCCTTACTCCTCACTATTCTCAGGCCTTATGAAAAGCTTGTTTTCTATACGCGCACGAATAGGTACTTTCATCAATTTACTTTTTTGAATGTGATACTTGTTTTCCTTTCAAGAAAAAAAATACAGACGTAGAAATGCGTTCACGTTATTTATATTAGATATTCGTGTCATTCTGATGGTGAGATCCGCGGAAGAAAGTCAATATACGTAAACATGTGGGATTGCACTAAAAAAAACATGTGCGATTTGCACCGATTGTGATATTGTTTATTGGATGTGCTTTTGAAATTGATATTGTAAGCTAGGCTAGAGATTGGATTATCTATTTTGATGCTTCCTATAAAAGGCGATGTACAATACATTCACAGGGCACTAGTAAAGACGTACGAGTACGTACGGGAGTTTACAATTGTATTCTGTTTTTGTGAACTTGGTGTGTTGCACTGAAAAGCTTATCAGCATGAAAGTCAACCCGATCAACGTAATTAAAGTTTTACCACGGCTACGTTCGAAGCTATGAATATCGCACAAATTCCTATTAATAATGAAGCAATGAAACTGAAGGAATATTTTCAGAAGATTTTACATGACTATGTGCAAAACTACACTGAAATTTAGATGATAAAGGAAGAGACGCTAGATATTCAAGAACCGCTTAAAAGGTACGAAAGACGTTCCGATGAAGTTACTTTATGGTACATAGGATGATGAAGATGATTCTGACGCTTGTTCGAGTGACCATGACTTAAGCTATGATGACAAAAGGAACGCTGTGGAATACTAGAGATCTGATAAAAAAAAAAGAATTTGCAATATCGAAATCATCCAACAAAAATATAGATTTGTTAAAGGCACACCAATATAACAAAGGTGGCACTTATAAACAAAAACTAACTCAAACTACCGAATACACATTGCAGAATATGAAAACTGCTATAAATGCCAGTATTATTGTTCATGATAATAACCTTATTAAGTGCAAAAGCAACAAAGATATGTTAAATTGGAAAAAATGACTGCAATAAGGAAGTTCCGGTAGAGAGTAGTTTACCTCCTTAAGATAAATACAGGGTTGATTCACGCCTTAATTTTTCGCTCGTACGGGGGGAATTTAGAAATAGGCACATGAACTTAAAAAATCGAGCAGTGTTTCCAAGCAGTGGAAGTATGTTAAACCATTTGTTTAAGTTGGCCTTTCAATTCATTAGAGATTTATACTTTTTCAGAAAACCGTGTCTCCTGAAAAGTTATGTTTCTTCACCTGCAATGTACCTTTTCTCGAAATCTACTCATCGTATCGGCATATATTTTTTTTGACTTAACCAGTATATCCAAACGACGGATGTGTCTAGCCATTTTTTTTAAACTACTCAGACCCGATAACAATATATTTGAAGGTAATAAAACATGGTAAAAAATTTTAACAAAATTTCAAAACGATGTCAAAAAATTCGGAAAAAAAATATCGAAAAAATGTCTCGACACATTGTTTATAATACTTTAATATATATACGCCCAAGAAAAAATCATCAAAATCGGACGTACGGTTCCTGAGAAAATGTACATTGAAAATCGGCATCTTTTGAACCAATGTTTCTCGACTTTCAACTGGTCCCAAAATGTTTCTATTTCGAATATCTTCAAAAACTCTACACAGAATTATCAATAAAGTGTTTCTGAACAAAACTAAAAACAAATCATCGAAAAATGTTGAGTAGTTTTGAAGAAATCTCAATTTGAAGTGAAGAAGAT
>OZ023256.1:20465992-20494766 GCA_964007305.1 Netelia melanura | reverse complement strand
CTTCAAACGTTGAAACTTTTATACAAAATATTTTTTTCTGAAAATGTTATTGTTCAAAGATGGTTAACTACGAAGTTAAAAATGGGACATCCGGTACATCGCTCCTAAATTCTTGTACATATCCACTTTGATATATAAAAATGTTCGTTTTTTTTTTCATATACTACATAAATGCTTGGATAGTGTCTGGATATTTTTTTCGGCCCATTTGCCAACTCATTCTTTACGACCTCTTGGATTTTGTGACAACATACATATCTCTTGTTAACGAAGAAACTCTCGTTCGAGAATTGCACCGAATTCGGTGTAGGTGAGTTTGATAAAGCGTAAATAAAGGCATCGTGACCTTGTGTATTTTTTTTTACATTTTGCAGATGATGTCGCATTTTAAGGGCTTCGCAGAATTGACGTCCACGAGAGCTATTACTTTTTCCATCTTTTCCAATCCTTCGTTGCGCCGCGCATTACAAAACTCCTAAGAAGTGCACGGGCGATGCTATTGAACACCGGATAGTCCTCCGTATCTTCTCATTGTCAGTTAAGTGGAAGATTGATATTTCTTGTAATCGGGATGGAGGGATGGCTATACGGAATGGATCACGAAGAAGAACGTCGAACAAGCGTAAGCGCACTTCATAACACCAACACAAGGACTGAACTGCCCTTGTTTTCTCAACTTACTCGCTACCTCATCCCACTGTTTCGTAGATCGCAAGATTATAAAAAATGTCTGAACTTGGCCAGTAAAAAGAAGGTTGTAAGTTGAAACTTTCGCATCGGCCTTATAACTTCTCCATAAAGCAGGACAGTTATAAATAAAGGCTTTTAAAAAAGTGTTGCCGATCTCTTGGACAAAGATTTGTCGAGGAAAAAAATTATAAGAGAATACAAGGTGCCACTTGCATTTTTCATTTTCAGCTTAAGAATATAATATTCATGTAGACTATTTTAATTTGAAGTAACAGGAACGTCTCCTCATATTTTTTAGATAATTCACGATTTTTAAATGATCCGAATTCATCGCGTTATCGCAATTTGATGGCAAAAAACATTTCGTGCTTCGCAAACATATCTTTTATGCACAGAATTTTGTGAATTTTAGCGTAATGATAGGACAATGAATTTCCGCAAAATTCTCAAGTAGATTTACGTACATCATTTAAGATACATATCGTCAAATGTATGTAATAATAAATTTTGTTATTAAACTCGTCGAGCCTACATAAAACACGCGTATTAAGACGTTAATTATAATTTAGAAAAATATTATATAATACTTATTATCAAATTTAACGCAAATATACTAATCTCAATGCAGTTGTAGTAGCAGTAGGTATATTTGTTTGTTCGTTGACTTCGGCCTTTTACAAAGGAGGTCGTAACGCACAATAGAAATATTGATAGGTTTTGGTATTTGTTTTATCCATATCACATTTGGATAGTTGTTAATAGTCGAGTCGAGATAAAATCAAGATACTATTAAATTATAGTTCATAAATTTAATGTTAAACATTACGTAGGTACGGTTAACAGTCCATGTGTGAGGGCGTCAAAGAAAACACAAAGTTAGGAGGGTAAAATTAAATGTTGAAAATGTCAATAAAATATGGTTGATTGGTTTATTTTTATTTTCGAACATTAAGAGTCAGTGTCACATACGACGGGCGCTTCGAAAACGCGGCCCCTATTTTCTTCGGCACTGAGCAAGCAAGTGCATTAAAATTTGGAGGGCATATAGAGATTTATGGCACAAAGGGCATGAGACTCGTATTTTTTTAAAATTTTCAAAAAAAATTTGCAGATTCAGCTTATCATTGGAGTAATGAGATAATTGTTTATAAATGCACCGATTCTAGCGAAATATAAGACTCTCATGCCCTCGAGCATTAAAAAACGCACATTTTGAGCTTTGTTTCATCTAATTTGATGCAAAATTGGCTGCACAAATGACTTTTTGAGTTTCGGAAAGAAAACATCGAGATTTTTTATCGGCACAACGAGAAAATAGTGTGACGAAATTCCACACGGAGCGCTGACGAAATGTTCTCGCGAGACGGGTCGGTAACTGGTCGTAGAGGCGAGACATACGGCTGACAAGTGACGGCCCATAGGCCACATAACCACATCTCTATGACCAAATATAGAAATCGCTTAGACAGCGTTACCCGGCCCCCTTCGAAGTTGACTGCAACACATGCCTTCCAAAATATGGACGCCGGTTCGATTTTCACAAAAACGTAAATTCTCATAATTCAGGGATTTGTTCATCTAATGATACAAAATAAAGCCCAAAATGTGTGTTTCGAGTGAGCATGAAAATCTCCAATTCTTTCTTTCCAGGACAAGAATTTATATATATAAAAATAAAAATGTATTTGTTGTCGTGAAAAGAAAAAATTGCAGATAGATTCGAATCATCGACATTCTCCCCGTGAGACGACAAGGGTACATCGCCTTAGCCCACTACTTACATAATATTTTATATATATCTGAATGGGTTTATATATATATATAGTATATTGATATCATCAATCATATATAATCAAACAATAAGAATGATATATCAATCATTCAGAAATATGCATGTATCTATGTATGTATATATACGATATATGTGTAGATACATACATATTTCCGAATATATATATATTCAGAAATATGTATGTGGCTATACATATATTCTGCCTCTATATATATATATATATATATGATTTCTGATTTGAATGTATTCATATACATACATATATATATATATATATATATATATATATATATATTTATATACAGTGCATATATATGCACATATATATACATATTGATGAATGGGTTTGTATGTATACCCAGATATCTTTTCTAAGAATCATATTATTTTGTGAACTGTTTTTATAAACAGCAATTCTCATAATATGCATGACCAAAGCTGCGACATTAGTTCGCGCGACTCGATTGTTTTCGCTCCGTCTCATTCCCTCCGCGGGGCAGTGCGGGGGAAACGCGGGCGGCTGGATATCGCTACGAGGCCTCGGCGCTTGGGCTGTCTTGTCAAGTGTCATACTGGGGCTTCGTAGCATACGCGCGCCATGCCATCTAGCGGTAGGCGGCGGCGGCGCTTAGCAAAATGTTACGAGCTCTGCACTACCGAAGCCGTCTGAAATTTCCGCTGACTTACACTGCCTCTTAACGAAATATATTGATTTTTGGTTTTATATCGATTGTACTCTTCTCGAGTCTTATCTCGGGACGAACTCGCGATTCTAGAGTCCATTTGCCCTCTGTCGATATTAATACGCCGCTCTTCTTATGCTCTATTGACTACGCATCGGCAAGTAGTCCGCTCGCAAGTACTAACATACTTGTATTTACTTGGCTCACACATGGTCTTCACTTTTTACCACTAACATTTTAGTCTTTCATCATTTGATCTTTGTGCTTATAAACTAACTTATATTTATTTCACGAATATTGAACGTCGTTTTATATGATATATATTATAAAGATTCGATAACCCATTACTAGTTGTATACTTTGGTTTGTTAATTAACCCCCAGATAGCACATATCACTAAAAGATGTCCACCCAACGCCTTTTGAACGATGTCTTTTCGGTATAATCTAATAAGGCCTTATCGACATCTAAACGATGCCAAAATATTAAAGATATGTTTGGTGCCAAACACTCGTTGGCGCCAGCATTATGATAGTAAATTACGATTGCGATAATTATCTCAATGTACACGAAGACAAAAATAATTTAAGATGAGTGTTTATTATACGTATGCATTTGGATATAGTATAAGTAAAAAAATTGATTCTCATAAATTATAATACATTAATTTTAATAATACGATGGAAAAAATAAAGAAATTAGAAAAACGAGGTTATTCGGATTTGGTATACACGAAGTCCAGTTAACCTTACTTTTTCTATTTGTCTAGTTTACATTTCTATTTTTTCTAAATATTTTAAGATGCATGTCAATAAATAATGAAAGCTGTCTTCCTGAGTATGCTTGATGCTATTTTCAATATTGTAACATCGTGCACTGTTAATTTATGCCGAAGATTCAATAGGTCCTACGAGTACGATGCCGAAACGTACAAATTTCCAACATTTGGGACAAAGCTTTCGAAATACACGACCAATTGATAGAGGAGAAAAATTCGAATGAATTTAGAAAAAATGTTGTTGGCAACAGCTTTAATTGCTTAGAAAGAAAAAACTCCCGAATTCTAAGAATAAGCGCGTACAGACTGATAACGAAAAGTCAGATAATAGTGAAATTCCGAATTTGAATGTACATAGATAACCCTGTAGGACGTGATCAACATGATCAGTCCGACCATTTTACGATCACACGACAGTTTGGACTAATCAGTATAAAATTGAACGTCGGAGCTTAACAGCTTTACTGTAAATTTTACGAAATAAGGGGCATGCAAAATTTATCGAGTGACGGAAGAATATTGCGGCAAACACCACGACGTACTCTGTAGTAGTTAAAAGATCAGGTGGGAATTACTATGGATTCAATATTATTATTATTATTATTATTATTATTATTATTATTATTATTATTATTATTATTATTATTATTATTATTATTATTATTATTATTATTATTATTATTATTATTATTATTATTATTATTATTATTATTATTATTATTATTATTATTATTATTATTATTATTATTATTATGGATTAAAACAAGAAACAATTGATCAATTGGGCCAGTTAAATTGTAAACTCATGCCAGACCTTATTCTTTTGAATCTAAATAGGATTGCCGAACTTTCCATTTCTAGAAATTCTAAGAATTATTTTGGCCTATTTTAGATCAAATTTTCCCGAAAGAACTGAAACCAGTATCGTTTGTAATTGGATTTTTCCACGGTTGTAATAAACCAAGCACAGAAATTCATCTTTTAACAGATTTCATTAATAAATATGAGCAGTTAAAAGAAGGTTTTACCTTCAAAGATAAACTTGACTTTAAGTATTTACCCGTTTTAGTGCCAAGGGTTTTCGAAAAGCCGGGTCGGATTGCGTCATGAAGCGTGACAACGCTTCTTTGATTTACCTGCGAGTAGGTATGTGCGAATTGACGGCCGTGAGCCAACTTCACGTTGTCAGTTCACCGCAGTGTGCAAACAGTGCGGTCGCGCTGCTTAGCACTAAAACGGTTAAAATTAGAGCAGTAATATGTAACTTTCCAGCAAGAGCATTCGTAATATGTATGTAGACAAAATCACAACGGTTACTTTGGGCGCAATAAATGTATCATCGAAGGTATCCATGATAACCATAGAATGCCATAGAATATCTTCCAGAGATTTATATAACACATTTTCTCACCTTTCACCGCGCAATAAGAATACTGTGTCACCCTGAGGATTTCTTGCAAAATAATCCGTACGCCAAAGATCTTTTAGTTTACTTCGCGAAGCATTTTGACATTCTGTATGGAAAAGATAACATCATTTATACTCTTCATGCCTTAACTCATTTAAGTGATGGCGCGGAGAGATTTGGATGTCTCAATACGTTTAGTGCATTTCCATTTGAAATTTACCTGCGCAGTCTAAAAAAATTGCTCAAGAAATTTGAAACCCTTTACAACAAGTTCACCGACGATTTATCGAGAAAAATAGTGCCCTTACCTTTGTTCAAACAATCGCAATTCCAAATTTTCCAAAGCTTATCTCAAAGAATAATGAGCCGACTATATTTGACTGTTCTCAATCCAACGATTATTAAGTAAGGCTGGGGTAAGGTATTAAATTTTATTTTCGTATTTCTTTTATTTTTCAACCGAATCCATAATATCTCAAGAATATTCTGACAACATTTCAAGCCGATCGGAATAAAATTGACAAAGTTATGACTAACTGAGCGTCCGTTGCACTGGGCCGAATTTTTATACCTGAAACCCGACAGCTGCGCGGCGCGCTCACCCGGCGCGCCATTGTGAAGATTTTGTGATAAGCAAAAAATAACGCATAGTGCATGTCCAGAAGAGAATGGGAAGGCGTCTGTATGCGTGACCTAGTAAAAAAAAAGCGTAATCGACACAGAAACCAAGGGCGGAAAGATGGTAAAAAGAAAAAGCCTTTCTGGCAAGGGAAAGCTGCAACTGCAGATGCTCTAGAATCATTCAAACACAGCAACACAGCCCTTCTTACTGACGTTCGGGAAGCCATTAAGCCCACTTCTAAAGAGTTGAGCAAGGATGCACTTTTGCAACGATGTCTTGGAGGTTTTACGCAAGATAATAATGAAAGTCTTAATCAGCTTATTTGGAAAATCTCTCCAAGTTACAATAGTTAGTCAGTGGCACCTCTACAATTGTTGACATTGTAACTGATGTAGCTGCACGTACTTTCAATGAAGCTTCTTTTGCTTTGTTGGCCTTTATGCAAGAGATGCACGTCAGTACAGGGGCCAAGTTCTCAGGAATAGGCGCGACAAGTTGACGAGCTGCGAATTAGTAGAGCAGAGGAGCAAGCGGCGCGCGGCAGTAACGAAGAAAGAGTTTTATTACGTACTTAAAAACATGCTTTTTTTCACCGAATTAACCTTACTCCATCGTTAACGACTGTTCGGCTATTAAGTTATGTGATTTCAAAATATGTTATCGTGTAAAAAAGAAGCAGATTGTTTCGTTCTTCTTGAAAATTGAAAAATTGTTGCTGCCGAGTTTATAGGATTACGATATGATAGTCCGGTTTTCGCGAGAAAGCAATCGCGGGAAACAAAGAATTGCTTTAGTTTTTCTACAATAAAAAAAAATACAAAACAATATCTGCCCACGATGAAATTTGCGGCATTAAACTCGGAATAAATCAAAGTTTAAAAGGAAAATATAAAATCATCAATGCATAGTAGGGTTTTTCGGAGCATTAATACCCACACAGCACAGAATATTGCAGCAATGTTGCTAGAATCTTTCAATATTGCATGTTGCCATGCAATATTGCTGCAATGTTGATAGAATCTTGGTCAGAAAAAATATTGCAGGCTAATATTGTCACAATATGGTGACAATATTGAAGGTTTGACAAACAAAAAGAATTAAAGATATAAGTAATGGACTTTATTTGTACAAGTTGCCTGAAATTATCAATTTTGTTCTTATTAAGTGTAGGAAGGAATTTAATATGTTTTTAGTAAAATAAAAATCGTTGAATTTGAAAAATAAAAACGGCCGGTATATATACCCACTGTGCGTGTGTGTGCGTCTGTGGTGTGTGCGCTTATTACGCCGCCTAGACACCGCGGGTATTTGTGACTTCATACATTACTGGCCAGACAGATAGAGGAGGAAAGCCACAGTACATACGACGGCAACGATATCTGAGTGAGTATCCAGCTCGATTCTTATAAATATACAATAAATAAGTCTAACAAAATACATTAAATATACAAATAGACAAATAATAAGTTCCCTGAACAATGTTCCCGATGTTTAATTTATAAACGTTCGGCGCTTTTCTCACCTAACCTCAAAGAACCCAAACGAAAAATGTATGTACACACGCATTTTACAGATATGCTGCATTAAAAAAATTAACTTTAGAGTGCGCCTAAAGACCGTTTTCTATAATGATGATTGATTATATTTAAAATACGAAATTTGTGAAAACGCGTGTGTTTTATTATAAATTAGGAGAATAAAATAACATGAATGAAAACGTGTGCGGAACGTGGATTTAACGAAAATTATAAATTTTGCAGAACGGTTTTACATATGCGTTCTCACTCATTAACGCGGGGAAAAGATTGCCAAAGGATATTCTGTGCCAACGAAGTTATTGTTACTGGACCCAACAGGAGAAAAGTCTCTCCGAGCATCCGTGGAATCCGATTAGTAGAACGCCCTATTGAGCATAACATATATTTTAAATATAATGATGGAAAATTCATACCTTATCTATATCTTTCCTATATTTTTGTCTATCACATGTAAAAAATATTACACTTAAACTGTTAATATATGGAATATTTTACAAAATTTGGTGCTGCTTTAATTAAATATTGTGAAAATATTGCGACAATATTTTATCGTAATATTGTAGCAAGTGGGAATTCAGATATTACTGCAATGTTGCCACAATATTGCTATAATAGTTCACAATATTACTGCAATATTGTTGCAATATTTCTGTGTTGGGTCAATGTTTTTAGAGTATTTTACAGAAATATTGTCGCAATATTTTATTGTAATATTGCAGCAAGGGGACATTTTGACATTGCGGCAATGTTATAGCAATATTGCAGCAATAATGCACAACATTTCAGCAATACTGCAATGTTGTCAATAAATTATTGCAGCAACATTCTTGCAATATTTCTGTGCTGTGTGGGTACCTATTTGTCTCAGAAAAACTGAAGCAATTTTTGTTCAATCGGCAAAACAAAATAGATAAAGATATCTGCCCGTTATGAATCTTGCAGCATTAAATTCAGAATAAATCAAAGTTGAAAAAAAATTGAAAATCAAAAATCAAAAATAGAGTCTTTGAGAAATAGGGTTTTCTCTGTAAAAAAGAACGAAACATTTCATAGAGTATGACTTGAATGTTTTTTTTTCTCTATATTTCTTTCTGAAAAACACGCTGAAAAATGAAAAATAAAAAAAAAGGTCTCGATCAACCAATTTTTGAACAAGTTATTATGAAAATGGTTGAAAAACAGAAAGACGTTTTTTTTTTTTTAAATTCATAACTTTTTTGGGTTGGCTGAAAAAATTTGAAAAGATTCACAACAATGCTTTTAGTGGGGTAGTACAACATATCAAATTTTCAGTAAAATTACAAATGGTCGGGTCTGAAAGTGGTCGAAATCATACGGAACCAGTCATATTATATTCTTCATTTCGCCAAACATGCGTCATTTGGGAACGTTCCGTGGTCAGCCGCGACTTGTTTAGCTGTTCATTCAATACTTGGAAAATGTATAACTTGAAAAGTATATGATAAAATGTGGTAATTTTGTTTCAAACTCATGGTCTCATTTCTCAGTTTTTATCTCTTTCTGTCTCGGCGTTTTATAATTATTAACGGATATATTCAAAATTATATGAGGTGCCCTATGTAGAGTGCGTTAAAATGCCATTTTCAATTGCGAATAACTCTGCAACGGGATGATCAATGTACTTGAAATTTTACCAACTTGCGTTGGATATCCTCAACAATATTAGTTCCAAAAATAAAAACTTTCTGTCACCATACCCTTTTTGGAACTCACTGCCTTAGAGGCAGTGGTCTTCGCGGTGGCAAATTCAGACGCGTTCCTTTCCCCGCGACACTACCTAGTGCAGAGCTCGCAGTATTTCGCTAATAGCCACTGCTGACTACCGCTAGATGGCATGGCGCGCGTATGGTACGAAGCTCCGGTACGTCAAGCCGGACCAAGCGCCGAGGCCTCATTGCCATATTCGAACGTCCGCGTGTTTTTCGTCGCCGCTCCCCTCTCCGATAAAGAGGCGAAGCGAAAACACAGAGTCGCAGGCATCGATCACAGTGCTTCGGCTATATAGGTATGTATGCGCATGCATATTTATGAATGAGTATATGTATGTATACCTAGGACACGTGCAAAGGTATATGGATAATGTCACAATTTTTATAAACAGGCAATTCTCCCCAAGATGTGTCAAACAAATGTACAGAATGGCGTCGCGAGTTTCAGATGTGCGACCAAGAATCAGAAATTTTTTACCGTGTCTCGACTCGGCTCGTAGCCTTCGTTATGCGGCTCTCTCGAGCTAGTCAGCATCGTCTATCACGCATTGTCAATACCAGGCGAGCAAGTGCGATCTCGGTAATAGACGACTCTCGTCAGCGAGAGTTAGGTACGACGGCGTCAAAAACACTACAGATTCCTACAAACTAGGATCTACAAAAATCTACACATTATTTCTATACTACTCGTGTCTCAGAATCTTATAAAGTCTTTAAATCTTCCGTAGTTCTACTTTCCTATACACCGGTATTTCCTATATTTCCCGGTAGGGGAAAGGGCGGTAGCCCCGGCCATTAGTCTACTTTCATAACTACGCTGCAAATTAAGGGTGGATAATTGATCGGAAATGCACGAATATGATAATCAATAGATATTTTAATAGAACATCGTACAAAAAAACGTACAAATTATCAAAAACTTGAAAAAAATAAATGTTAGTTTTTGGTGCGAATTTGGCCTCCCAAGAAACATGGTGGGTAGCTCCGGCCACTGCGAAATTTAACAATAAAATCGTTTTTTGGCGATACAAACGTCGCACAAACGCCGCATGTGTAATACAAATCGCTTGGATTTATTTTGACACATGTCTCACGTGTCAATGCTCGGCTCAAGCTTGTCGGCTCTGGCGTTCTCAGTGCCAAATGTGGATTTCTTTTGTTGAATTTATTAAAGAAATCTTTCTCAGTCATCTGTTTTTTTTTTCTGATTAAAACTATGAGGAATTTTGAGCTTTTCTGCTAAATCAAAAGCCAACGATAAAAATTCTTTTCTCGTAACAGGCATGGGACGATTATCCAGATCTTTGATGTGTTCATAAAGCTGTTTTTCGTATTCAGCAGTGAATGTTTGTTGAAACCGGCCGAGTTTTGGGTTCAGGATTAATCGAATGACTTTGGTTTATGGCCTTAACACGGTCCTGTAGAGTGGTGCGAGGAATCACGTAACGTTCTGCAGCAGCTCTCTCAAAAGACTTATGTACATTCAAGAACTTCTTTTATCGCCCTTCTCGTGTTTTCGCCACTCCAATTTCCTCGATTTGTCGTTCTCCCTTTGAACTTAGGCATTTTGACACGTCGTTACTAAAATAAGGGACAAGTAATTGAAGCAAACCTTTTTTTATGAATTTGATTTGTTTTATAAGAAATAGACATTCGAACGAATGACAGGAGCTAACCCACCAAAGTGGTGACCGGAGCTACCAGATTTGATTTAAATCAAAATTATGGCTTTAGCACTTGAGTAAATATTAATTTTCTGAAACCAAGAATTCCACGTAAGATATAACGTGAGGCTTATACGAAATGTTGACCAGGTAAAAAATATTATTACTTACGTTTTTTTCAACGATGCACGGTTTTCTACTTCGAGCGTAACGTGGTCGTGTCTTACAAAAATCAGATGACGTATTCACGACCGAATACAAAGACAAATTGAGCTCTAGTAGTCGCGTGTCTTTGGTAGGACGCGAAAGAACACAAGACAACGAAAACATTAGCTACTAGTAAAGACAAAGTGTTTTTCATATGTCGGTAAAATTGTCAGTAACTTATTGTCAAAAGCTTTTAAGCACACATTTACATTTATTATTGCATAAAATCCAATAAAATAAAGCTCAAAATGTATGTGTTTCAATTGTGGAGTGGCTCTCCGTGTGGAAATTACGATTCGATCCGTACACGCATACAAAATTCAGCCAGCGATTGGAGTGATAAAGGAAGCTGCAAATTAGTTTGAAAATTTTTCAACTACTTTTTCCCACAAATCTCTCTATGTACCCTCGAATTTTTAACGCGATCGGTCCTTTAGTGCTCGTATATTTCCTGATGAAATTGTTCAAGCACACGTCGCCTGTAATACTGCCTCGTAATTTAATGTGCGATTTGATGATTCCCAACTCGGAAGGCATGAGACGACTCGGTATACGTGGCACACCGGTCGTAAATTCTTGTCCGGAGTGCCAATTGCTATCACTATGCAGAGGGGTGAAATTCTTTTCAATCGTGCCAATAGATATAGGCATGTATTATTTCTTAGCGGGTAGGTGCATATATGTATATATATAGCTGTTTTAAATATTTGATTTCACTAGGATCAGATATCACCACAGTACATATATGATGTCGCAGCATCAATGTATAATGAAGAGTGAGCCTCACATTTAGTCTTCGGAGTATCGAAACAACTTTCGAATAATAAAGGAACGATCATTCAATGTCTGGATAATCTAAGATTACTCCAATGCCTATTTAAAAATATATATCATCGAATTGTGACGATCTAATCGACAATTTTGCATATACCTAATAGCGAGGTTTTATTAACGTTGAAACGATTTTCTTGTTCCGCATTAATTTCTCAATTCACATGACACACGAAGGGTGAACAATAATGGTCTACCTCGTCGCGAGTTTAAAATCTGCGACTGGGAATCAAATATCCTCGTTCCAGTTTCGACTCGAATATTTCTATTCACTGAACAATGTTTCTATATATAATATCCTCAACGAACAGAAATATCGTTCGACGAATGAAAACATTCGATTGGAAACTTTTATAGATTTGTTGACATATATACGTGACTGTCTCTTACTCGGAGGAGTCGTCCGTAACCGAGACTGCACGTTCTTGACTGATTTTGATCACGCTTGATCAACGATGATTTAACTCGTTGTCAGAAGTCGAACGGAAATTTACGATTCTTAACTTCAGATATGAAACTCAAATTATAGTATTTAGTTTATTTCTCCACACGTTCGCGGTTGACATTGTCTAAAATTGTGCTCTAGTCCTCGATAACTACTGTCGTCTAACGCGGTGGCGCTTACCGCGTGCCGTTTACCGGCCTATTCCGAGCCCGTCAGAGTTTGTCCGTGCTTAAATATAGCTCCCCTATAGGTACATATATACTTACAATTAACAAGACTAAATTCGATATAAATGAAAAATTGATTTAACATACCTCAAATATCATAATGCATCAGCTTTAAAATTTGAATACTGATATTGTAGGAGCGAAGTTTGAAAAGTTCATGCAAATCCCGATAGGTGGCATCACTGGTGCATATCGACATTATTTTCAGTTAGTAGCAGCCTTTGGTCAAAACATAAGTTAGGTTTCGAGTTATTTAGCATCGAGTTGTTGCCAAAAATGGATGAATAAAAGACAATTTCGTGTCTCGAGATGAAAGTGAAATGTGCACACTCAGTCCGAATACTTTGGTGAACGTTCAGGGTGCCCTGTTGAGATCGCTACTCGAAAATCATTGATAAGATCCATAAAATACTGATTAATGATTGATGGATGCGCAATATCGTTAATGCTAGAGTATATAACATTTTACATTAACTTTTTAATAGTTTCGTCATTGTGGATGAACCGTGGTTACACCACTACACGCTTGAGAATCACAGAATATTCAAAAGGATGGGTCGCAAGCGTGCAAAGCTCCTGCAGCCGAGAAAATTATGATAATTCTTCTTTCGGATTCGTAAGGAATAATAACTGTTATTGACTGTGTGAAATAACGTAAAATTATTACAGAAGCATACGATTCTTCAGACTTGGTTGCATCGAACTATCTGTTCCCCAATGTGAAGACATTTCGCGAGGGAAGGAACTTTCAATTCGAGCCAAGAAGTCATTGCTAAAATGAAACCGTGTGCGTTTGCGTGTGCGTGTCCGTGCGCGGGTGTGGTTGCGTGCCTGTGTGCATCTGTGTTATTTTATTTCGGAGCAAGCCGACTTATCAACTATCATCGAATTAAAATTATTCGAAAATTTTCAAAAACAAATAAGTCCAAAGCATTCAAGCTCTTTCATTAGGTAAATTGAATACCTATACTACGTAGTCAGCAAAAACCATTGGAAACTACACTCGTATATAGAGATGATGCAATGAAAATAATTTGAAACCAAACCACGAAATGCGTTTTCAATGTAAACCGATGGCGACACCTTTCGGGCTCCAAATATATTACCCATTATATATAAATTAATTGCGTTTTAGACTCGTAGGTTGGACTAGCAATACCTACTGCTAATGAAATTGTTACACGCGACTGAAGCTTGGCGATAAAAAGCAAAAATATTCGTAAGCGAGTGAAGGGAATACAAATTCTCAGTAGCCATAGTTAGCAACAAAATTGACAATAGGTACTTATATACATAAAAATTGCTTTTTTCGTAATTTCTTCCTTTCGCCAATAGTTTCCGATGGCTTTTTAAAATTACGACTTCCGGATTGAGTAAATCTCGTAAATATATACGTACTAAACAAAATATACCCATATAAGGTATATTTTGTTTCAAAGGGGGTTTCAAGTTACCGTCGGTTTGACTTTTTATACTGTACCTACGTGATAATAATGTGCAGTATTAAAGCCAAACATTATCCATTACACATATAATATCCCCAATTTCAGTGTTGTAATTATATAAAAAATCGGCCAACTAAAACTTTCAGAAACGAGCTACATAGGAAAATCTAATTTCCATTCATTCAACGATTATGTTACCTATATTTGAATGAACCAATATGAAATTTGAGATATTTGCCAAGCCATTGTTTTTAAAATAGACCCATATAAAGAATTCATCGGTGGTCGCTGAATACCATATTATTTGTCATAAAGAAATCCCCACAGGAACGAGCCAAGTGGTTTTTCAAAGCCATTACACATTTGTTAATATATTTTTTATACACAAAAATAAATGTCACAAAGAGGACATAAATGTTTCAATAAGCTCAAACTTTGGTAAAAGATCATGCCGTGCGTAGATTGCTTTTTCGGTCGAATGTGAAACATTGTTCAATGATAGGCTATTAATGAGAAACGTTTCATTCACCCAATAACTCAAAAAAATGGCAGTCTAGAATTTTGGCGAACCTGCCAAAAGTGGCAGGTGAGTCATTTTTGGAAAGATAAAAAACCTGTTAAAATTAGATCTTGAATCGCATTCCGCATTAACTCGCATTAATTATATCAAATAAAGACGAATGAGTGTATTCAAAACTTAAAACATCTCATACCCATAAAATCAATACTTTCCTAAGCTATGTATTAGGTATTTTTGAAAAAATGATGTATGCAAAGTAAATACGCAAAACTCTATTCAATTTAACCATTGTAACTAACTCCCCCCCCCCCCCCCCCCCCCCCTACACGGAAGGGATAAGATTCGCAAAGAATCGTAATTGTCGAAAAATTTCGCCTTGTTAGCGGTCTTATAAAGATATTTACAAGACTATACGAAGGCAAAACAATAACTCAATGACGATAGGTATTCGGCAATAAGGATCTTGTTGTATGTGACAAACATAAATATTGTTTTTCAAAGACATATTAATCGTAATTGTTCCTTCGAAATGTGACGATTTCCGTTCTGGGCGGGGAAACCGTCGAGAAATATTTTTTTGAAGCACTAAAAGGCATGCATAATGCTGGTTTTGGTGCTCAAACGTTGCAGCATCATTAAGCCGCTTTAATTAATGGAGCGTATTTTAAAAAAATTCTCCTTTTGGTGAATTCACAAAGGAATTAGAGTCAGGTAAGTTGAACCGACACATTGAAGCAAGATCTCTGCAAAGAGCGAACGGCCTCAATTTACGGAGTAATGGCTATATAGATGTGTTGTATATATAGCACATTGGCACGTATGGAGCCATTCAATAGTTACGTAGCGTACGCTCGTACCTACGTATGTTACCTATAAGGTAGGTACGTACGCATTTGTTTGTTCACGAATATCGAATGGAATCGGCAAGTTTTCGACGAACGCTTTGCATATTCAAATAAAAAGCTTGCCCCACGCCGTGTTAAGTGGGTGAACGAGAACGACGAATAATTGTCGGCGCAATCGGTATATGTAGGAATATAGGTATATGCATATGCTGGAATATCGGAAGGCTCATTTTCTTTTGCCAATAATGTTTATTAAAATAGAACAATGGCGCTTGCATATTGCGATCGTGAAAAATTCCAACGTCTCCGTCGGTCGCCTCGAACAACGTGCTTAGGTAATTCTCTGTTTCTGCTGTAACTATTACGTTCGGCTCTGTTTTTTAGATTCTTTGATCTTGCCATTCACGGATTCATAAACAGGAGACCGTTTCAACATTATTTTTCTACTTGAATCATTTGAAGTTTTTAAATAATGGAAAGTGCAAGGGCGGAGAAACGATTCCATGTTTTTCGCGTGAATCTTATTATGACCCTGACGATAAGGCGGTGAGAATCTTTAGGAGGAGTGCCTCGTTAGGCTCGAAACTCGTCGAATTTTTGATTCTATTAGAAGAAACAACTCATCAAGGAATCCAAAATGATCAAGCAATGATCATAGTTTTTCACACTGTGAATTAATGACGTTAATGAAATTTTCGACCCGCCAACCTCGTAATTGCCGGTAACTCCAAGTGCTCGGGTAATTACAATATATGTTATACGGACGGTTAATAAATGGCATAAGATGAAAAAAACTACTTGCCATAGCGGCGATTATACACAAATAGTATATTTTCAATAAAAAGAAAAAGAAATTTTATTATCGATATTTACCTCTTTTAGATCAACGCAGTATGTGGCTTTCTTATTCTCATTTGCTTTGCAACTTGCTCGACGGAACATAATAATTATCGAACGAGATATTCTTCTCACTCACTTGCACAACGTGTATTTATTATTTATCGGATGGTTTTCATTCACAACTTTTGTTTCACTGTAATTTTCATTGAAAATAACGCGACTAATTATTTGTCGTTTGGCTGATTTTTTTTTTCGAAACTCGACAGGGATGATTAATTGGTAATGACGGGGATGGTTGAGGCGAAAGGTAAAATGGTTGGTTCAGATGAATTGGGATAGAGAGAGAGAGAGAGAGAGAGAGAGAGAGAGAGTGGTAGAGGTATGGTAGAGAGAGTAATTTCAACAGGACAGACAGAGAAAGAGAGAGAGAGAAAATTTCGGTCAACGAGCTTTATTATTTAAAGGGAAACGCGGGTTTAACCAGCAGCGCACGAGAACGGACGGGGCAAGTAAAACATCCGAACGACGTGGCGCGTGCTATTGGACTGAGCCACTACTACATTCACGACCCTCCTGCAAACTCGGTATCACGCTCACCTACACCGCACCGGGCATGCTCTCTCCGCCTCTGTCCTCTCATTCCGCTCGTTCCCCTATACGTTTCGTCTTGTTCGATTCGTGTCTCTGCACAGACACTGGCATTATGTTACTCGAATACGCCGGGAGCTCTCGTTACGACGTCGTTACCAGATCTCTCGAGTCAAACGCACGACCTGTTTATATGTCGGGAACTAGACTCGACACTGATCAGACACAAAAATTGTTCCTTTATAAGGGCGGTTCCCCAAGAAATCATATTGTCCAAAATCTTGGCCATCCATTAGCCGTGTAAACACAATAACAATTCAATAAACAATCTTTCAAATTTATTATATTATTATTACTAATAAATAAATATGTCGAGCCTTGTCTTATGAAAATACGTATGGTATATTATACTGTAGAAGAAAATCGCTTCCGTGCTCGAGCGAATATTTGACAAGCTCGATCGCAATCGAGAAACCGCGCGATCGCGTCGATTCAAGGATCATCGACATGTTGCACAGAAAAGACGAGGACAAACGAAAGTTAAATAATCACAGAAATTCCATCGTACATATATGTATATGCATCTATAGATTAGAGAACCTTGTTAAAACATCCGAGGAAACACAAGAAAAACTGATAAAAATAATCATTTGATACAAACCATGAATCGCTGTCTATTTATTTTACTCGTTATTTCTTGGAGACGTCATTTTTGTTTGTACACAACTGCTAAGGCACTATTTGACAACTTTGTACATGGGTTAGCCTCACTATGCTTACTCCACGCATGTTGGATTGTAGTAATTAGTAGATGAATTGAAAACTAGGCTTTCGTTAGTAGAATGGCAAGAAAACCGTTCCAAATTAATTTACATGCCATTCGCTAATTAAAATAATGAATTATTATTCTAATTCAAATTGCCGTATTATAATTATAATACACCACCGTAACCCATAATGTTGAATAGTTATTATAAAAATACTTATACGAATGATGAAGTTTTCGCGAATTATTTGTAGCTATATATCTTATCTCAAAATGGTTTTTCGTAGTTCTCAATTCCAGATAGTGATTCTTGTATATTTTTTTTCAAGCATCGTTCAAGATCGTGCGATCTCGGCGACACATCGAGACAACCTGCAAGACTGGCTGAAACGGTTCTTTAGAATCTTTGCAAAGCATATGATTTTAATATTACCTACTACAATTTCATTCAAGACAACAAATATCCTTAGATGTCACGTAGTTTGAATAGTCGTGCCGAAGGCAAAGCCGAATAATGCGATGCAACGCGCTCGAGAATTTCCTTCGTTTGCGCAAGACAGCTTTCCACTCCCCGGGCCTTCTACCGCATCGATGCATACTCACGCACGCCCGCACACACACACACACACACACACACGTATATACGTACGTACCTATATTTATGTACCAGGAGCTCATCGACGGAAACAGAGAAGGTATACGAGAAAATATAGGTAGATACATACATCTACGACATAGAATCGTCTTTTGTCGAGCTTAGCGCCGATCGATGAAGCTCTTCCAAATTTAAGTCCTCACGAACTTTTGTAATTTCTTAGGCTCCGTGTTTCTCATAAATTCCCTCAATTTTCAACCAGTGAACAAAAATTTCGATAAATCGTTCGCACTTTTTAACGAATTGATAAATGATATTCAATTTCCAAGTTTTCACTCAATTTGTATGATTGTTTCGACGTTCAAAAATATTCATCCGACATGCTAATACTTTCTTTTTTTGTTTGGACGAAAGACCACGAACTTTTAACATAGATTTTTGCTGAATTCCACTAACGAATGCAACTTTTTTTTTTTCATTCTTAATTTTATTCAAACTTCCTCCACTACCTTCTGTCAATTTTGACCTAGCGTGTTAAATACGGAGACAATTCAAATTCCAATTGTACTTCCTCATAAGCTGTAAACATAAATATGAACTTTCTCATGACACACATTTTCCAAATGCTCGACGATTTAAGAAAGAAGCATGAAAATTTTTATTTCTGTCTTTTCTCCGAATCTATTGATCATAATTATCGAAGTATGCACGGGGAATAATTTATATTACTTCCGTTAATCTGTACCACCACTAACATAAGCAATTCTTGAATGTTGTTCGTGACGGTTTTGATAATTACACCAAGGGGGAACTTGGCGATTCGTGTTTTACGTTTAAAACTACTTTTTTTTCACTTTTAACTTATCTCGCCCGGTAATAATTGATATCCGTTAGAGTTTATTTTTTAGAAACGTTGTATGACTAACAATAAGTAAGTAGGGAGTGAATACCGGAATGTCGTATGAATTTTAGCAGTATTACAATCACGGTATTGGCGATTCTGCGATATCAAAACAACGCTATTGAACAAAGCCCTACTGGCCCTATACAGGATGAGTTTCATAAGAGGTGTCTCAAACTTTATTTTAAGGTAGGTAGGATCATTACAAAACAAAGTTGCAAATATACATTAGGAATATCTTTAATAGTTTACGAGATATACATTTTTTAAGTTGGAGCCGCCTACTCCCCGCCCTAGCCATAGAGATAGCACAATGTAGGGCGTTACATTTGGGGTTCCAAAGTTCAGAGCAGTCAATGCCCGAGAAATAAAAATGACTGTGTAATAAAATAATAAATAATATATATATATATATATATATATATATATATATATATATATATATATATATCTATATATAGGGCTGCTTAAAAAACTGGATACAACCCTTGGCATCCCTGAGTCAACAGAGCGTCAACGGTAACAATAATAATATGTACCATGATTGCCAAGGGCTGTGACTGTTTTTTAAGCAACCCTAATTAGGTATGCTCGAATCATGTGTCAGCGCAAAAAAGGAAAATGCGGTGTGCATAACTGTTATAACATTCTGGAATAATTGCAATAAAGAGAAATTATTCTTGACACTGACTAACAGTCGAGCACTTTACCTTGAAAGTCGAACGGAAGACGCGCATGTAAATTTACGAGAGTGTCATTCCGTGGTACGCTCTCGCGTGCGCGTGATCCATCCTTGCTATTATTCATCTGAAATATACTACATACAGTGCGATATAACAGTTTTATAGTCTACTTCGGTACAATCTTGTATGTTATCATTGGATAATTGATCGAGCAAATACGTGGTTCGTCGAGCCATCGTCCATGTGGCGAAACGAAAGTCTTGTCACAGTCTAAAGACTTGTTCTGCAGAGATGTAGGTACCATCCAAGTCGATCGCTTTTCATTCAAGTACAAGTACGTACCGTACCATCCAAGTCGATCGCTTTTCATTCAAGTACAAGTACGTACCTACTTTACGCGTGTTAGCCACGCTAAACTCGCTCAATACCTTTCGCGGTATCACATATGTTTATGTTAACGCTATTCAGTTGGCTTCAGACATATTTATAAATGCCTAATATCTGAAATGGCATGATCGAGTGATCGAGTTTTATCAAGTGGGGCCGAATTTCTTGACTCTTTTTATTGCCTTTACGTTCTTATAAAAAGTTATTCTATGAAATAAACGAGGCTTGCTTTAGTCACGATCGTGACTAAATATACGTTGTATTTTTTGTTGTTCTAAACCCGATGAGAATTAACATTACGAATTGATA
Source organism: Netelia melanura (assembly GCA_964007305.1). Taxonomy (NCBI): domain Eukaryota; kingdom Metazoa; phylum Arthropoda; class Insecta; order Hymenoptera; family Ichneumonidae; genus Netelia; species Netelia melanura. The sequence continues at coordinate 20,474,272 of OZ023256.1, read as the reverse complement.
GATTATTATTAATTGTTTGATTTTGGAATTTGGTCGTAAGTAATGTTAAACGCACCTATGTACATATCTATATACCTACTACAATATTCGGACTGATGCAAACATTTAAAAAATCTTTGGACTTTCGTGAAAAGTTTGAAAATGTAGTACCCGACGAGTTAATATTGAAGATGGTCTCTCGTGAATTATCCAAGGAAATATTAATACGTAAACTAATGGGATAAATTTTCTTAGGTTACGCCCTGCGTAGATTTCCGAACAGTATCACGGTTTGCCCAAATTTTAACGCTCGTGGATGGTATGAGTTTGCCCCATAGTTTGAATAATTATGTTATGGTACCTCGGTACGTCGAACTAAATTATCGCACTAATTGCAACGTTTCTTCAGCACTATTATAGCCTGGTCTATCTGCATTTTTTTTATTTGTACCCCCGATCTTTCTACCACGTTTTCGTAAGTTGGATTGTTATTCAGATATGCTGAATAAGGAATAGTCTTATCGTCGATTTTACGCTTAGTACACGAGTGAAAACGTTATCTAAAAAATGTATGTTCAAATATTGAGCTGCTTCTGTTAGCTCGTTATAACGAGGGAGGTATAAAAAAAAACCAGCTGATATTCTTAGTATTCCGATTTTATGAATGTGAGTACACGTTTGATGTAGCAATCGTTTTAGACGTTTTCTTTTCTCGCATGTGATCCGCTACAAAGATTAGGCAATTTTATTTCTCTGAAAATTATCGTGGCAATTTATTCAGATCTTGTACGAAACATTAATAATTCGTACTTTTATCCAATCCTAGTCAAAGTAGATGATACGATTAATTGAAAATAATAAACATTTTTAACATCAATTTCATTTTTATATTGAGATAAGAAGAAACAAACGTCACGGTTGGACTATTTCGTTCAGCTGGCTCACGAGGTTGTTTCATTTTGTTGCCGATTGGAGCGCATTCGAAACTACGCATACCTATAATACTGTCTTCTTATTCGAACGATGAAACTCAAAGCCAACCAACTAGACAGTCTTATTCCGCGGCATGAATCCTCGAGATTATTCATGTATGCATTAGCTGCGATAGATAACAGAAAGCTTGGCGCATGGCTTAACGCAATAAGCATCATTTACAATGCCTCCAGCGTTTTATTATCGGATCAAAAATAGTCTAACGTCTATATGTTCATATATATCTATGATATACATGTGTGTGTGTGTGTGTGGGTGCGTGTGTGTATATATCATTTGGATAATCCAAGTTGAGCTTTCGACATACGATATTTATGCGGGTTAAAAATGTATTCAACCCGCATGGTTCGTCGCAATTGGGACAACTTTCAGCTTCTTCTGGGTCGGTGAACCTTATGCGTTGGCCATACCTACTATAAACCTACCTACTATATACCTTGCGACGCGTTTCCGTACATTTGTTTGACGCCCGCTGGCTTTTCAAGTCTTAGCTATATGGCCGAAGCCACCGAAGCATAAATGATACGCTATATTTAAAGAATGTTGCAATAAAACGGATCAATGGTAGGTAGGTACGCGCGAATGAAGCTTAATTAAATGTCGAATCATTATTGTCTTCTGTTTGCAAATTTGTCAAGTTCAGTCCTTGGCAAGCATCGACCATGCAAAGATTATCCACCGATCGATAAAACTTGTTAAAGTTATTTAAGCCTATTGCGCAAATGGGCATTCGGGCATAGATAGGTAAATGCATTTCACGCACTGTAAGATTCATTTTTCATCAGCATAATCGGCGACCGGGCGAGAATGTAATTGGAAAAATTGTTAAAAAATGTTGACAAACTGATCAGATCAGGTGGCAGATGTGAAAACACTATTGCGCGTTTGTGCACGCCGTTCGGCCGAAAACGCGCACGAATTCAACGTCACACCGCGACCACATTATATCGAAGGTTGAAAAATGATTTGTGTCTGTACATGCTTACGAAATTCAATTAATACAATTATGAAAAACCTGCTAACCCTATGAAGCACTGTATATGTTGATCGATTAGGTGCATAAAGAAAGACAAGTCAACGGGGTTTTTTCACAAAAAAATAAATTATCTTCAGTGTTGAAGCCCATTTTCATCTCGGTGGCGCTTTATTACTATGCACAATTGTCGCCTCTGAGCTAATGAATATCATCTACAAAAGGTCGCGGTTCGGTATGCATTTTTGCCGAATCACGGAATCATTGTATATCAACGACGTACAATGTAGGATAAGTGCGGGCATGATGGCCCGCAGGCAAGGTGGCCAATATCAACGAATTCAGTCTAGTTATTTGAATTCGTCGCTAATAGGGCCCACCGCTATTTAACCGCAACTAACCCCGAAATTAGCGTAAAACGGACCTTTGTGCGGTGCTGCGAGATCGTGCGTGTCTTATTTTACAAAATTGTCTCGCGGCAATTCCGAATACAAATAATTCATTAGTTCTTAGTTTATATCTTATTTGTTAAAAACGTTCCTGCGGCCAATATGGCTCATCAGGTAGAGGTCTGTATTTTTATGCCTATGTCGTAGGTAAGCTATGGGGGCTCGCGAAGAATGTTTCCAAATGCAAAATAACGTCCGATTTACGGCAAATAACGGCATTTACGGCCAATATGTTCCTAGGCAATACTACCCAACTATCTTCAGAATTCAGCGATTCTTCACTATTTCGAAAACTTTTATTTTCCGTTATTATTTCAAGTAATATTGTATTGAGCTTTCAATTATCTCTAACCTATGTATAAGTTCAATGAATGACACAACTAAAATCAACTCTGCTGGATCTCGTATACTTAGTTCTGGTTTTACTGTCAACAAAGTTAGCGGTGGGCCATACCCAGTGAACACAGTTATGTTTATACAACATTGCCATTATGTACTCAAAATCACATGTAATGTTATTCGAACGTTATACGATATATATACTTACATGTACAATAAATTGCTATTTCCGCCGCCTGAACGTTACAAGTAATGTAATTTTTGTTACATTACTGTTACATAACTGACCATATCAATAAATGCGTATCAATTATGAAACATTCAAGTAATTAATAATGCATTAATGCAACGAAAATAGTGTATGGGGCATTCCACGACAAACGGGACAGTTTCAAAAACTTTTTTTTCTTTCTTATTTTCTCAATTTTCTGATATCGTTTAATACCCATCGAACAACTCTGCGATAATTAACGAGATATGTAAAGTGATAAGAGTTAGTGCCTCACCCTGTATATTTGTAAAAATGGTTTTAGAGTAGTTATTAATAAAAACAAAAAGGAAAAAAAAATCAAATTTTCAAGAATCGAAAAAAATAGTAATTATGGGAAGCCCACGATCTACCCAGATTGAAAAATTGTTAAATCGATAAAAGTTTAAAATAACAAATTATCAAAAAAATCAAAATATACACACTCACTTTTAATATACGTGTATGCATTATTTCTTCTAAAAAGGAATTAATATGCTATTTAACACAATTTGAAAACAATCATTAAATTTAATTGGCTTACCACGGATATGTAAGAAATTTACTTTATGTAGGTAAAATCATAGCGTATAATTTTTGCAAGACAATTTCTTGGAAAATTGCGTGAATTTTCTTGAACGTTATATTGAAATGTATTAACATAACCTTGACCCGATTGTTCGAAGCAGTTATCGGATCAATGCAGTCATTGTTTTAAATCACTATTGAAATAAACTAAACTGTCAAAAATCACGTTGTTCAACTATAAATATTATGATTTATAGTCGATAATATGCAATAATGCAACCTCTATGGCAACATTGCAGTTACAAACCGTGTCTACTATAGAGCAATATCACATGGCAGTAACGGCGTTATGTAATGAACTCGTTATCAGGAATATAACAACGGTAACATTACTTGTGACTTCTGGGTTACATTACTGTTACGAAATGTGTTCACTGGGTAATATTGGCATTCATGGATATGGGATCGATCTATTTAAGATATACATGATCTTGCGCGAAAGCTTGTACATAGTACCTATATGCAACGTATACCTACTTACAGCTCGCTCGTGCGCAGCTTGCGTGAAAGAGTTACGGGCTCCTCCATATTTGACAAAAGCGTCAATTGACATTTTTCAACCGACTATATCTCGAGAAATATTAACTAAAGAGAAACACGTTTTATAGTGGTAAAAGGTTTCCATAATTTTTTTTTATTAGGTATTTTGCACCGTTTACGAGATATTTTCAAAAACGGGGTTTTCAAGATGGCGATTAAGGCCGACCCCACGATGTTTCCGAGACAAAAATGTGGAGTTACTGTTGGTGGCCAGCCTAACACATTCTAATTGGAAAATCAATTGTTAGGATTTATGTTTTGCGAAAGTATATTTTTCATGCACTATCTCCCGTTCGAAGCGGTTGCAGCGGATCGCTCAATTCGGGCGGGTGTCTACCTATACGCGCTCTTCGCTAAGCCCTTCGCTAGCACCGTGCTACAAATACATTTTCTATTTTTGCTTCGAAATATATTTCTTCGAGCTGGGCGTGAAAATTCTTCACTAGATGGCACGTGGCCAAATTTTTCTAGCATGTACATGACTTTCGTGTAATTCGTGTACTTACCTACTAACAGATCCGAAGCCGATTGATCAAAATGTAATATTGCGAAAATTGTTGGCAAGATTATAGGCGGATTACTTTTCCAATGAACTTTCGTACGCACGATGAAGAAAACGTATCGCATCGGCCTTATCATTGGGATTGACAAAAAACTCGTTCGAAATGTTATACAATTTACTGACAGACGAGCGTTGCGCGATAAAAAACATGATTCTTTTGAAATAAACTTTATTATGGTAAAACAACTTATCTTACAATATTATGTTAGCATCATTTCTAATATGAGTACACGAGTCTTTATGTATACAAATATTCCACTATGTAATACAAGGTAATTTTACATATCGTGACGAGATACTTTTCCGAGTAGGTACCCGATATAAGGGATAAATAAATATAGAGGGGGACTGTTTGATTGGTTGTATATTGATTCATTAGCATATATGTATATGCCCTCGACCTATACCTATATTTATTTTATAAACTGATCAAACCTTGAGTGAAATAAATCAGTAGGTATTTTACAGTGAATGAGAGGATCTTGTTCTTGAGTAAAACGAATAATTGTAATAGTTCGATTATGTCCAAGGCATATAAAGAAAAAAGAAGAATCTAGTGCGAACTTTCCCGCAGAGTTTCGTGTATGCTCCATCGACTTTATCGATGACATACCTACGCGTAGGTAGGTATACGAATATAACTTTTCAGCACTTAATCAACAAAATCGGCCACCATCTTAAAAATGGGGATGCTCCTTTAAGATTGCTAATAACGGTGACGAAAACTATCGTAAGACGAAGAAAACGTCCAACTTACGCACGATGAAGAGATATAAAGAATTGGGATTGATCGAGGTACGATGAGGGTGGATTTAAAATACGCGACGTCGGAATCACTGGAACAGGGGACCCAAATGTGTGATACCATTCCCGTAGATACCTATACAAGGTTGTATCGTCATGGATATTGGTAATATTGTAAGTCGTTGCTCCAAGAAAATGTGGCCGCCTAGATTTAACGGTTCCCCAACTCAATCTTTGGAACGAGGAAAACAACACGACGAAGGAGAGGATTTATCTATTGCGAAAACATTTACACGCCCGTCGTTCGGTCATCGATGCGTAGCGTTGACACTAGAGATAGATGCAGACCGCGATGGTCATCAGTAGATACCATCCGCTCTTGATATCATTCTCTCGCATTGTTCACAATTTTGGCAAACAACTCGAAGGCGCGTTTTCGCCCATAAATAAATTGCCGAGAAATTTCGATCCCCACTCTTTCGCAACATCAAAGAAGAATAAATTACTAATTGTAAAAATAATTGACCCGCATACTCTTCATATCGATGTATATAGGCGTTCAATACAGATTTCATCTCTTTAGATTTCTAATCGACATTCCGTCCAAATCGTCGAAATATAGGTAAACTACGAACGAAAGAACTCTCGAAGTGGAAACATTCGTATCCCACTGACAAATCTTAATTGATGCAATACTTAGTCTCCGTCAACGTGTATAATATGACGAAATGTGGAACAAATTTCTTTTTTTCGCAGCACAGGAGTTGGCAATTTTAACGGACGTCACTCTCCGAATTCTCCCAACGATATTTGAAAATATAACATTTTGTTCATTACCATAAAATGTATTTATTTAGAATGTATTCAATAAATACGACACTATTCTTAGTTGAACTTTTTTGCGACTAGATAGAAAAAAAGAAGAAGAAGAAGAAAGAAATTTATGAACCCTTTCGTAACGATCGATCATTTGCTATTTGGTAATCGGTAATAACCACGGAAGTGACGCTCAGGTTTTGCCCCACTTATTCTTATTTGTCACACGCGAGCGAACGCTTAGGGTTTGCCGCCAACTGCCGATTACTAAATTTTCAGGAAAGCCAGCGCGTGATCGTATTTACGTAACATCGTTGTTTGGACCGAATCGGTGAAACAGAAGTAACTTTTTGCGACTGTGTACGCATATGACCAAGTTTTTCATAAGCGTCTTGTGTAGTGAAATATTATTTATTGATATGTTTATAATGTTGTAGGATTATTCCGAAGAATGTGTGTTACTCGAGATGTCTGATTCAGTATTGCAATCACGTCCGATATACGGACGAAGTGTGCATTTATGCAAGATTTCCTAAGGACTTGGAGCGGTAAGAAATAATTGGTTATTACAAAAAATAATTGACTTGAATAAAATTAATCACTAATTACTCTGATGATTATGTATTGTACGCAAGACATTTTTTTTTTTTTTTTTTTTTTTTTTTTTTTTCAGGAAATTTCGACCGCGCTATTTTTTCCGTCGGGATATTCAATGGACTTTAGGCACCTTCATTTCGGCGCGGTCCAACGACGGAGAAAAGATGATTAGTAGAATAAATATAGGTATATTTTCCAAGTTGAAAATGAAGTAAAGAAAATGGCTTAATATTATGATTTTTGTCGTTCCTTTTTTCACCAAATTTCTAAGGCGCCATTTTGTTTAGCTGCCGAGGTTAAGTCGGAAGATTCAACGGATCGAATTCATCAGAAATTCAATAATACAAATTTGAATAACACATATGAGGCATTTCGCATGAAGTCATCCAGCCTAAAACATAAAAGTTTTTTAATCGTCTTGAAATTTTTATGGTCGATAGTCCTATTGATAGTGAAGCTTCAGCAAAAATGTTAAGGCTCTAGCTCAAATAGTTGCCTAGCAATAGGGGCTCAAATTTGTACCATATTGGCCGTCGTGGCAACATTCCCAGGTTTGTATCTTTCTCGAAAAATATAGCAATTTTAAAAAGTCAGGAGTGATTTTTAAAGCATTTTCTGCGTACTTTAAGAATATATTTTTTATTTTTAATAAAATTGATAAGTTCATAACAATTTTTTAAGGTTAATGTTAAAAATGACTTTTTCTCAAAGATCGACATCTTCGATTTTTATAAAAAAAATTTATAAAATAGTAGGGTTCTTTCTGAACAAAAAAGTATATAATGTCCAAGATGGGCCGGACCTTAGTTTTGGAGATACAGTAGGATTTACCAACGAGCGGGCGCTTCACGTAGTGCTCACGTAGAGCTCAAGCCCGAACGTAGCCTGGAGGGTCACCGCGCGACATTACGTGAAGCGCCCGCTCGCTGGTAAATCCTACTGTATATATAGAATATATATATAGAATATATATATATATATATATATATATATATGTATATATATATAATAGAACTCAATGCATCGTAAATCCTCTCTCGCCCAATTTAAAATATTTCAAGTCGCCAACAGTACAGAACAAAATTCGTTTCACAATCTTGATCTTCGAAGTTGATACAGACAATCTAACATTCGTGCCCGCCCACGAGCAATCAGCGTCGAGACAAATAACGTGGCTCCGTTTTGCATTGACACGAGGATCACCCCCTTGGTAATAACATATTATGATGTTTGAATTATCAGCCGTGGATAAAAAAGGGATGCGAATTTATAAGAAATTCTAGAAAAATGGGGGCAATCGCGCACAAATATTTCTCTTTTCATTCGGTGGATGGCGACACTAGTCCGTCACAGTTACGAAGCTCGGCGTCCGTATCGGACAGAATATCTGCTCTACCGACGCATGTCTTGAAACACAGCACCGTGTTCATATCAATACTGTTCGAGCGAAACG
>OZ023256.1:20286632-20465792 GCA_964007305.1 Netelia melanura | reverse complement strand
TTTTAAGTGAATTTTGAGCAACGCCACTGCGTACGCGAGCCGCACAATCTCCGTCAGTGTCGTGGCGTTGTTGGCAGTGGCAAAGGTTTTATCGCGAAATGTTAAAAATTACTGTGCTCGATCTAAGCTAAGCCATTATTTGACGTTATTTTGCTTCTGTCTGCGTACATATTATGTCATAGGTCTGTTTGTCTCAGTTTCTTGTACCAATTAACAATATAATTAACCCTCCTTCGTTATAGTATTTGAAAAACACAGGTTATGATGTTTTAATGTTTTTCGTTAATGAGGCATTTGGGGGAAAACTACCCGCGGGATCATTTTACCCCCTGCCTACCTACTTCGAATCGTGTTCAGTTAACTTGTACTTACTAACTTTTTTTTTTAATACGACGTAGGTATTAATACGAAGTATGAAGTTAAGTCAATGATACTAGTTAACAAGAGTGTGTTGTTAAGATTCTCTTCAGAAACATCAATAATATTGTACTATAAAGCTGCTATTACTGTTATAGGGATTGTCGAAAATTTACAATTTACCGTATGATTATTAACACAGAAACGTTTATATTTCTTGCCTAGACTGAATTTACAATAAAATTATCAAAACAATATTATTGAATGTCTTATTTCGATTTATGAGCCGTACCAGTTGGTATTTTGCTACTCATCTTGGCATAAGAAAACATGATTCGAAAAAATACAACAAAAATCGAATGGTTAACGATACATACTAAAAATTCCAGATTAGTTTTAAAAAACTTGTACCGCGGTACCGTGTGATGGAAAATCACCGTTTCACCAAATCTGGCTGACGGTGTAAACTCGCACGCTCAACCGCGAGTCGAATATGATAGCGCTGCTGTGTCAGTCGCTAATTTCGATCCGAGCTCTATCGCTTCATTTTTCTCACCTGAGAACAGTGAGAACTCTCTCTGTTCTCACGGCAGAAAGACACCTTAAGCCTACGGAAGGAGAAATGATAAGAGGATCATGTCACCCTCGTCATGAGCTGCAGCGGACAGTAGAGTCAGTTAAGTAAATTCATTGGACGTGGACACTGCTCGATACAGCTTCCCGCCAATTAATAGGTTCCCGCAAATATAAACTCGACGTAACCGTCCTTTTTGTATTATTCCGAAAGAGCTTATGCTCATACTATAATCATTGTGCTACGACGATCATACTTTCAAAATATATTCAATAATTATTTAGTATAATTATTTTATTGATTATTCAATCGAAGTCCCCATCGACATCCTCTTTCATCGCGCAACAACACCATCTCCTTAGAAGTATCAGTAGAAAGTACTTCACCATATCTTCGAAGATACAGCTCCCATCGAACAGTAGCAAATACTAAATATCGTGCCTACGAGAAGATCCTAGACAACGAGGCGATCCTGACCAGCTACTAAGGTAATACTACATCCGCTCGCCGATTTTCCACGTAACAACCGTGTACGGCCTCCTCGCTCATGGGAATCATGTTTGATGCGTACTTTTTCGTACGATACGAGTAGGTACCTTGTATAGTCGATGAGTCTTTCCGCAGTTATACAAGTGGTCAAATATTAGTTCCAAACATTCCAGTCGTAAACCGGCCGACAATATTGATTCAGGTTTACACGGTAAGGGATAAGAATTCACATTTTTTCCAATAAAGTTATGTAATTTCTTGCTGTCGACTAATTATTTATTCGCATAGATAAGTAACACGGAATTTTCAGCAATAGCTGACGCACGACAATGGATTGGTTAATGACTCGACCGCAAGATGTTATCTCGTCTCAATGCCATATAAAGATAGATGCGTCGCTAAACGAACGAGGCAGGAACCAATGATCGGAAGAGCATTGTTATGGCTACTCGAACGGAACATTTTAAGACGCAATGACAGACGCTCTCGGACTAGGTGGAAAGCAGAATTTGAAAATTATCCTGCACAGCGCAACAGATTTGTGCGCACCTACATGGAATTTAACTGATATCTACATACCTAATCGGGCCGTGCATCTAAAGACGTGAGAAATATCGGCGTTTTAAGCAAATTCTCAACTAGTTCAATGTTTAATTTCAATTTTCGCCCATTTTCGACATAAGTGTTTGGTTAAATCACAGAAATACAAAATATACATACTATACACAAAATAGTGGCGTACCGTTTGTAGTTTATTGCGTTGTAAATATTTAAACATACATAAGTTGAAGTTGAACTTGAATTTGGAGCTAAAAACGAAAAAAAAACACTCTACGCACCCGGCCAAAATGCGAGAAAGCCGAGCTGTCAAGTCCGATTGTGAGACGGTACTATGAGTTATAAGAATTTCAATCTTTCGTTCGTCTATATGCGGAGGAATAAGGCCTTGAATTGACAATTTTTTAAGTCTCGGCCCCGTCGTATAATTTCCATACATTCAAATTCTTACACTTCAAATTCCTATAAAATAAATAAATTCTTTTTATTTTGAGAATGCATATGCTACGAATAGATTTTAACGAGAAACAAAGATCTTATGAACTAATAGATTTGCCAGCTATCGTATAGTTCACAGTTAGTATGGCACGATAATAAAGAAAATAAGGCCTAAAAATTCGGAGCCTTTCACGATGACACCTTGAAGAAATTGTAGAGACTGAACAAGAACGATTATACAGTTCGCGAAATAATCGTGAACAGGGTATTTTTCAATTGGCAGTGTCACCGGATGGCAGATCCTTACTTACCCATTACATACCGCTATACCATAACGAGTTTAATTGTATTTTAATCGCAAGGTTTCGCTTTCAATGGCCCCCGCCAGGATTTTTTTGAAACTATTATCGATCTTATTAATTTTCTGGACTGGACTAATTTGCTGTGAAAAAATAGAGCGAGCTACAAGCCAGTTGTCTTCTACGTTTAAGCTTTGCGGATGGATAAAATAAAATATAGCGAGTTTCACAGGCTCTTTGATCGAGAAAGACACGCTCCTGCACACTCAAGTTTCATCTACTCGATATTTATTTTTTATTTGACCGAATAGCAGGAGTACTTAATCTGACAAATCTGACATTGTTTTCAGTCCGATATACATAAACAGCCAGTAGCGCGATTCTGTAGAGTCATGTGGGGTAAGTGTGCGCAGCGGGTAAGTGTGCGCATATGAAATATCTCAGAAACGATTTATAACTAAAGCGCCGCACCTCCCATATTCAGTGTCCCGTGCGATGACCTGCGAAGAGGTCGATTTTTAGTAGCCGCTAACGCGCCGTTTTCTTTTAGCAGGTAAGTGAATTTTTTTGCTCAAATTGTTACGATATTTTACTATTTTTGGCGTCCAATCTTTTGTAGACTTGTGTCCATTTTGGACGTTTCATATTTATCATCGAGTACTACGTAGTATCCAGTTTGACAAGTAACAATGTTTCAATTTTCGAGATGACGCAATCCCGAACTATTTTGATGAAATCCCGTTTTGATGGGTTGGGGTAAGTGTGCGCACATGCTTGTCGTGTAAGTAACGGGGTAGGTGTGCGCATGCGCACACCTACCCCTCATTTCAGAAACTTCGTATTAATACTGCAATATTTTGTTTTACGATCGAAAGAAACAATTCATCTTATTGAAGTTTATTTTTGCTTTCAAATTGTTCTTTATTTCTAAGCCTTTAAAACATCTAATAATAATAAATAAGAATTTGTCATGTTCCTATGTCTGGTTATACTTAATTAACAGATCAAAATCTCGTCATTTTATGTTGCGCAGCCTTATCCACACTGCTGCGCAGACTTACCCCTATATTTTGGTAAGTGTACGCATTTCGGACTATGTTTGTTTTGGTCAATTTTTGAGAATTCGTGCCGTTGACGAATATTATTTCTATCGTCAAGTTATTGGCATTTTCGATTTTATGGCATTTGAAAAGCTTAAGTGCGCACCTTGCCCCACATGACTCTACATACCTCGTTATGACAATAACGATTCGAAACGCTATCTTAACGATAACGAATTTCAAGGCGTGTAAACAAAATTATTTAACAAATTTTTTTTAAATCAATTTTTATAGGGTGATTATTAATTACTTGTTCTTTCGAAGGTCGTAATTATTTGTCACTTTTTTGAGCACATATTAAAGGTTAACACTTTACGAGGCGCTGTCACAATGGTCGTCATCACATATCAAGGGGGTCGCCAAGCCCCGCTATTCGTAGCAACACCTTACCGACGTCATTCGGTATAGCGAGGCTTGGCGACTCCCTCGATATGCGATATAGACCATTGTGACGGTGCCTCGTAATTTAGTAACCCTTAATATGTGCTCAAAAAAGTGACAAATAATTACGACGTTCGAAATAATAAATAAGTAAGTAAGTAAGTTCGACTGCGTAGCAATTAAACATTATCTTATAAAAATTTATTTTAGAAAAACTTGTTAAATAATTTTGTTTACACGCATCGAAAGTCGTTATCGTTAAGATAGCGTTCGGAATCGTTATTTTCATAACGAGTTACAGAATCGCGCCCCAGAGGAGACTCGTTAGCAAAATACGAAAATGATCATGCTTGTTTCGAAACATGGGACAAGTCGAGTCAAAGGATGCTATTATAATATCGATGTGAGGCATCATCGAGAGGGTTTAACGATCGCCTATCACGATACGAGCATCCTTGAGATAGAGGTCTAATATTGGTATTAGATACGAGGGAGTTCGCTTTTCGCACTGACAACCTTTCGTCGTGGCTCAATTAGATTACACCATTTGAAAATAGATTAATTTCACCGGATGTTTTTCAAAGAAATAAAAAATACTCGCGACAACCATCACAGTCATTTTACGAACAAATTTTCTAGCGTGTGTTTTGCGTGTGCGGCTGACATCGAAACGTTCTACAAATGTTTATTAACCACACAAAAACACGGAATTACGTTGATGTCTTTCTTAAATCATTGAAGACGTTTTCGATAGAGGGAGAACGCGCTTAATATTGGGCAAAAATATTAAGCGACAAAAAAACGATTAACAAATCCTCGCTATTCTCGGTCGAATGATATTTTATTACTTGTTCGAATATTTTGAAAGTAGGGATCAAACGCGCTTCTCAGGATTGCCATGTTATGGCAAGCCGTAGCTTGATCGCTACCTGACCAGGGCCTTGTAGCAAGTAAGGCAAACCCTATAAAATTTCTACCCAGGTATTTGGCAAAAGTGCAAATCGTTGTGGAAACGTCTCACTCGAGTATAAAATATTTTCAAAGCAGCATGATCGCGAAAAATAAGATTCTACGGTTCTCGCGGTAGAAAATACTAGGTGCGCAACTAAGTTTCCGGGGTTTTTTGACCAATGAAAAATAAAAAATTTTAAGGCAAATACAAAAAATGGTTTATTCGAAGTATTGTCCCTCGCTATTTACACATTTTTGCCATCTCTCTGGCAATACATGAATACCGCGACGATAAAAAGTCGCGTCTTTGGACTGAAACCATTCATCCAACCAATTTTGTACTGCATCATAATTGGCCAAGTGTAGTCCACCCAAGCCCTGCGCCATCGATCGGAACAAGTGAAAGTCTGAAGGGGCCAGGTCTGGCGAGTACGGCGGGTGCGGTAGCAGATCCCATTTCAGTGTTTTTATCGTGTCTTGGACGATGGAACTGCGATGGCATGGAGCGTTGTCGTGCTGCAATATCACACGTTCGTGTCTCGTGTCCCATTCTGGCCGTTTTTCGAGCAATGCGTGGCTCAAATTGATTAGTTGTTGTCGGTAGCGATGCCCATTGACAGTTTCGCCCGGTTTCAGCAGCTCATAGTACACGATTCCTTTCTAGTCCCACCTTGTCCCCAGTCTCAAAATTGCCACTTCTGAACTGTTTGAACCAATCCTCACACGTTGTTTTTGATGGTATATGTTCACCGTAGGCCTCCTCAAGTAACCGACGTGCTTCGGCTGCTGTTTTTTTAGGTTAAAGCAGAAAAGCAATGATTCCCGCAAATGCAGTTTATTTGGCACAAACGTTGACATTTTCGAGGTTAAAAAAAAGGTCGTTGTGTTGCGATATTTGTTTATATTACGACTGGGTATTCTCAATAGATATCCAAGCTACAAAGACACCCAATTGCAGATCTGTATGCCGACTACACGTGTCGCTAGCGCCATCCATGTGTGAAACCCGGAAACTTAGTTGCGCACCTAGTAATTTGATGAAATACAAATAATATTCGCGATGTCAGAAACCTACCTACTTGTATCAGTTTCATGCGTTATTGATATTGAGGATGGTCTAAGGAATTCATTGAAGAAACTTAATCGATTTGAAAAATTGCGAGAACACATGCTATACCTTGAACGTTCAAGAGGAACACCAGGGTTGTCCCCCCCCCCCCCCCCGCCCCCCAATGTTGAAGGATTCTATTGGACCTTTTATACTGTTAACTTTTAACAGTATTCGTCAAAGCGAGCATAGAGTAGTGGATAATGTCTATTGGTACAACGCTGAGGGACAACTGTTTTCCCCGTGGACTTTTTTCAATTCATCATTGTCTATAATTTTAATAAATATATCTCATTTCATGCAAAACCATCCAGAATCGTGTACTGGCGCGTAGCGATCGAGGAAACTGGATACCGTATGAACGTATTTGATTATTATATTCGATGTGTGAAATCCAAAAGACATACTAGATCCCAAAGTTGCCTCCCATTTATTTATTAATAAAATTATCATGGCGAGAGATATCATTTTTGAACAATGTTGCATGAAATGCATTTCATGCATAAAAATGATAACATTGTTCAAATTATTGCATTCCACGAAAAGAAGAGAAATTGTTACGTCCCAAGAAGGGGAAGGAACAGAGTGTAGCTCGATCGATAATTCGATGTGCGCGCAATATTTGAATTGCTTTGCGCTATTCGGCTGGACGTGAGCTCCCCGCCTGGGACTTACTTGTGCTCAATATACCAAGTCAACGATTTGGAATTGATCGTCGAGGTAGATTTGAAGACGTTCTGTTTGATGATTGTTTCCCACACTCCTCGCTGTTGATACGTCAGGGTGATTTTTCTTGAGAAAATATTGATTGCAACACCAATAACTCACGTACCTATACACTAACAAAACAACTTGTACTTTATTTGAGTTTGAAATTATAACTTTGGAATTACAACACAAAATTGTACTTTGAACGATTTTACAAATGTCAGAGATTTGTTCGCTTAACCCACACAGCACAGAATATTGCAGCAATGTTGCATGTTGCCATGCAATATTGCTGCAATGTTGATAGAATCTTGGTTAGAAAATATTGCAGGCTAATATTGTGATAATATTGTGACAATATTAGCCTGCAATATTTTCTGACGAAAAATGCCACAGTATTGTGACGATATTGAATGTTTGACGTAAAAAAAAGAATTAAAGATATAATGGACTTTGGAATTTGTCCAAGTTGCCTGAAATTACCAATTTTGTTCTTATTAAGCGTGAAAGAATGAATTTAATATTGTTTTAGTAAAATAAAAATCGTTGAATTGGAAAGATAAAAACGGCCGGTATATAAACCCACTGTGCGCGTGTGTGTGTCTATGGTGTGCGCGCTTATTTCGTCACCTAGAAACCGCGGGAATTTGTGACGTCACGCGATACCGACAAGACAGATAGAGGAGGAAAGGTGCTGTACACGCGAAGGCAACGATAACTGATTGAATATCCAGCTCGATTCGTATGAATATATAATAAATAAGTCTATCAAAATACATAAAATATATACATATAGACAAATAATAAGTTCCCTGAACAGTGTTCCCGATGTATAATTTATAAACATTCGGCGCTTTTCTCACCTAACCTCAAAGAACCCAAACGAAAAATGTATGTACACACGTATTGCAGATGTACCGCATTAAAAAAATTGACTTTAGAGTGCGCCTAAAGAGTGTTTTCTATAATGATGATTGATTATATTTAAAATACGAAATTTATGGAAACGCGTGCGTTTTATTATAAATTAGGTGAAAAAAATAGCACGAGTGACAACGTGTGCGGAACGAAATTGTTTCGATGCATCGGGAGATCGAGAAATTGAGTATGAAAGATGCAATCGAAAAAGTTACAGAGTCTCCCGATCAATTCCTATCAAATATTTGTTTAGTACCTCAGCCTGATGGTTCTCAGAGATTTATCCTGGGCCTGAACCTTAAGAAACTCGACGAGTTCATTGTTTCAGAATATTTAAAAATAGAAGATTGGTGAGTTGTGAGATCGCCAATTAGTACGGGAGACTTTTTGGCCACAATTGATATCAAAGACGCGTATTATCATATACCAATAGCAAATATACATCGAAAATTGTTACGATTTCGATTTCAAGCTGAATGCTACGAATTCGCGTGTTTACCCTTTGGTCTCAATTTCGCACCGTATACTTTTACGACAATTCTTAAACCAATCGCAACTTTCCTAAAAGGGCAAGACTTTAGATCAGTTTCTTATTTAGATGACATATTAGTCATGGGAAAATCATACGAGGATTGTGCGCGTAATTTTCAAGCTACGTTTTCAATTTTTGAGAAACTTGGCTTTGTAATTAACCAAAACAAATGCAGGGCAGTTCCTGCGCAGCGTTGTCAGTATTTTGGACTTATCTTCGATTCTTCCAAAGTGACGATCGAATTGCCGAAAGAAAAAATTCAGAAATCGCTTGAAGTATTAAGAAAATTTAATAAAATAAAAAGATGCTCGGTTAGAGACTTCGCGTCCTTTGTAGGCACTCTCGGCTCTCGTCTTCCTGCTCTAAAATACGGATTAATACACATGAGGCGTTTTGACAAAGAAAGATTATTTGCACTGGAAGCCAACGGAAATAATTACGACGCGTTAATGAATATTTCGAGTGAATTAGAAGAGGATTTCCAATGGTGGAAATCAAACATAGTGTCAGCCAATGCTCCTCTCAAAGATCCGGTGATCGATTATGCGATTTTTACCGACGCTTCTCGCACAGGGTGGGAGGCCGTATGTGAAGGTCATCGAGCTAAAGGTCACTGGAGTACGGAAGATCTACAATTTCATATCAATCATCTAGAATTGTTAGCCGCATTCTTCGGCCTTAAATGTATTTTAAACAATAAGTCACATTGCAATGTACTCCTTCGAATTGACAACACAATGGCGATCGCCTAGATAAATCGCATGCGCGACAGAGAATATACAAGCGGATCAGGAGTCAAGAAGGGTACAATCGGACACAGAATTCGAGCTGACCAGTTATACTTTTCAAGAAATTGTAAAGATTTTCGATGAACCGCAAATTGATTTGTTTGCATCGCGAGCAAATAAGAAATGTGAACGTTATGTTTGTTGGCGCCGAGTTCCCGATTCTTTTGCGATTGATGCTTTCACCATTACGTGGAATCAATAGTATTTTATGCCTTTCCTCCGTTCTTGATCATTTCGAGAGTTTTGCGAAAAATTATTCAGGATTATTCTTCGCTAGTGATTGGCGAATTGATTTTCCTCAAATCGCAATATAATTTGTTATGTTCTTCTGACAGGCAGAGATGTGACTTATCTTAGATAAAAGTATCTGAAATACAGATACAAGATACAAAATACGTATTTACATCTTGTATTTGAAATACTTTTTATATTTTTTATTTTGTATCTTATATTTAGATACATGTTTCTGGTATCTTAGTATGTTGAAGATACTTTGTTCCCCAAGATACTTTTACGAAAATAAATTTCAGTTTTTCTTTCCGAACGCAACTAAACGCAGCGCGTCGTTTAAACATTTTGTCGATATTGCCGGAAACCAAATGACAGATGGCGACACTATCTTTCTTTTTTTAGGGTGACAAAATATTTAGGGCATTTTTTAGAGGCATAAATAATACTTCTCACATTGGCTAAACAAAACGTGTAAAAAAATAGCAAAACGTCTAATAATATTATACGAGTTTAACATCCATGACTTCAAGAATTCCGAAAGCTCAAGTGAAACGCCAAATCGGGTATTAAACGATTTATTCGCAATTATTGAGAATGTAGATCTTTAATAAATTAGTTTTAATAAGTTCTAATAAACAGTAATTAAAGCTAAGTTTTATTTTATTTGTCTTAATAAAACGGGAAACTCATTTAAACGATAATTTGAATAAGTACCTAACACAAGTTTTTTTGGGGCTTTTGTATTTTGCCTTAGGGTTATTTAAGGATATTTCATGTTGATCTTGAGTTGGTAACACTGGTCCCACTGTCACTCCTGTCACTCATTCCTTATTTTTTTCATATTTGCGTGTTGTACGGTGTTATATTATATATAATAATTATTATCAACAACAATATCGCCTTTGTAAGTTCCGGAATCGCGGACATGGAAACGTAAGTCTTATTTTATTTTGCTAAGTTGCATATTACATGTTTGTCAGAAATGTGTATGTAGGTAATTTGCGAACAGAACGAAAAAAGTTTAGGTTAGAATAACAACGATTTATTAATTTAGTACACAGAGTATTTTTGTATATACACGAATTTAGTAATCACAGATATGTGTGAGTAAGTTCATTAATATTAAGTTTGAGTCGAATCAGAGTTCATTTTGTTATGTTAGGTGTTATTCTGGCCACTTAACCCGTTGCTTCGTCACTGCCACGATAAAATTTATATTAGGTACTTAAGAAAGTTTCTTTTGTGTTTTCAGGGATAAAGAGAACAAGTTGAGTATACCACTCATTTTAAAGTACTGCTTTAAAGATATTAAACAAATGGATGGAAGTGATGTGAATGTATCTGCAGCATGCAATCTATGTTCGAAAACGATAAAGGGTAGTGTTACTTCTACTACAAATTTCCTGAAGCATTTAAAGGTAGGTGTTCTAAACTGATGCATTTGTTTAAAAAATAATTTATTTATTTACTTTGTGCTAGATTTTTACTTTACTTACTAGGCTTTTGCTTCCATATTATTGAAGTGTACCTACTTATATACTTTTTTATGTTATTACAGATTAAAGGCCACTCAGATCTATTGCAAGATTATGAAAATTTTAAAAATACAACTCTTAAAAAAAAGAAAAATTACTGAGATTAGTAGCAGTGGTGCCAGTGGTTCACAATCAACATGTAAAACATTGAAGCAGTCTACTCTTACAGATGTAAGCGGTTCAAGATCTGTTAATTTAGACAAGTTAATTGTACAATTTATTGTTGACACCATGTCACCAGTATCAATAGTGGAAAATAAGTCTTTTAAAACATTGATTGAAGGTTCACAGCAACTAACTAAGCCTCCCAAGGTTATGTGTCGTATTACAGCTAAGAATAAAATTAGTGATGAGTACAATGAATTTAAGAAAAACCTTAAGCTAGAGTTGGACAATGTTGAATTTGTGTGCAGTACAGCTGATATTTGGTCTTCATCAAAAAGAAGTTACTTGGGGGTTACAGTCCATTGGATTGAAAGTGAGACTTTTGAAAGGAAGAGCGAAGCAATTGCTTGCAGAAGATTTAAGGGGGCTCACACATATGAAAAAGTAGCTGAAATGATAGCTGATATACATTCAGACTATAATCTGAAACTATCAAAAATTGTTAAAACGGTTACAGATAACGGCTCAAATATGGTGAAAGCTTTTGAGGTATTTGGAAAGTCTGATTCAGAGGTAGTTGAAAATGAACATGTTTCACAAACATTAGAAGATCTTGAAAAAACATCACTTGATGAAGGTAGTGAAGATGATGATTCACTTCTAGTACTACAAGCTTTTCCGGATGCTTCATCAGAATTAGAAGGTGATTGGATTCTGCCTGGACATGAAAGATGTGCTACACACACTCTACACCTGATTGCTAGTACTGATTTCAAACAAGCAAGAATCAAAAATACACTTTATAAGAAACTACATGACTCAGCATTATCAAAGTGCCAAGCACTGTGGAACTTGTGTGCTAGATCCCCAAAGGCATGCGAGACATATTTACAAATAACAGGGAAGTCACCAACTTCTCCATGTGCAACTCGATGGAACTCCTACTATAATTTAATACAAGATCTTTTAGCCGTGCAGAACCATCTTAGTGAAGCCATGAAAATGTTAAAGTTACCACCGCTGAAAGAAAATGATATTCACTTTTTAAGTGAATATGTGGACTGTTCAAAGCCAATAGCAGAAGCTATTCAAAGCCTGCAAGGGGAAAAAGATATTTATTATGGCTGTCTGTTACCGGAATTATACAGAATCCAACATGTTATCAAAAGCCTCAGAATGGAAAATCTGAGATACTGTAGCCCTCAGCTAGATGTAATAGAAGAAAACTTAGATAGACGGTTTAAACGGTTTTTGCAGTTGGAATCAGCAGCAAACGATGCTATATTAGCCTCAGTGTCACATCCAATGTCTAAACTGAAATGGGTACCAAAAGCGCGAAAGGAATATGTAAAAGAACTTGTCCTGTCTGAAACTAGAAAGATCAATCGATCTGAAAAACAAAAATCAGAGGCTTTAAACAACATTGAAGGTGATATAAAAAAAAACCAAAAGATAAATCTTATTATATGTTTCTAGAGGACTCTGATTCTTCTATTGCTAGTGGTGAAAACACAAGCAGCACCAGTGATTTAGAGACACTCCAGTACCTGAACAATAAAGATGCAAATTTTAAGAGCTTAAATGCTTATCCTACAATAAAAAAAATATTCTTAAAATATAACACCTGTTTGCCCAGCTCTGCCCCTGTGGAGCGACTCTTTTCCTTTGGGGGCATGATCATGAGGCCTCATAGAAGGAAGATGAGCGACAATATGTTTGAAGAATTACTAATACTAAAATCTCAAGTAAAATATAAAGATTAAAACTTCCTGTATTATAGAAAGTTGTTTTTTTGAATAAATAAACTTGGCAGTTTAATTAAATGTTGTTTTCCTACAAAAGTATTTTATCTTTAAAAAGTATTTGAAAGATAGGTATTTTGTATCTAGTATTTCAGATACCTTTTTAGAAAATTATTTGTATCTGCTACCTGAAATGATTTTTTTTAAGTATCTTGCATCTTGTATTTCAGATACTTTGTATAGGGTATCTTATACATCACTGCTGACAGGGAATACCATCCACTGTCGGGGCAATTTACAATGGTTGCCGGCAGGCTATCCGGGAAGCATTCATCTTGAGAAAGGCCCCATCAGAGTCGATTGACATTTTAATTGCATCTCTTACGAATGCAACCGTCCGACAATACGATTGCGGGTTGAAGAAATGGTGGCGCTTCTGTAATGAAAACGGGATTGATCCATGGATGGGCACGACAACGAATGTTCTTTCCTTCCTCACACGAGAATATGGAAGTAATGCGTCGTATAGCACACTAAATTGTTATCGATCAGCTTTATCGCTCATTCTCGGGTCGAGTTTGGGGGAACACAGTATGGTAAAGAGATTTTTTAAAGGCGTGTCAAAATTAAGACCATCAGCCCCGCGTTACGAGTCAACATGGAATCCTAAGGGCGTTTTGCAATTATTTTCCAAATGGGGGTTAAACGAGGAAATTACTTTAGAGAAGGTCTCTATGAAATGAATAACTTTACTGGCGTTAATGACGGGCTATCGCTTGCAGATGTTTACCTTGATTGATATTCATAATATTCGTAAGGTAAACGCACAAAACTATGAAATTAAAATTGCCGATAGGATTAAAACGTCAGCTCCCGGGAGAAAACAACCGGTATTGCGTTTGCCTTTTTTACAGAGGATAAGTCTTTGTGTTTAGCGTCAGCCCTCGAAACGTATTTATTAAGAACTAAAGACCTTCGCAACATGGGTCAAGAACTGTTTATTTCTTATAAAAAGCCATATAAGGCAGTTACCACACAGACGTTATCTCGTTAGATAAAAACTGTATTATACTGCATGTCTCATTCTCGATGATATACAATTGTAGTCATGCTTGTCATGCTTAAATTCACAACGTTTAGCGCCATTTTTTCCAAAAGGTTAGGGAAGTACATAGGTGTCTCTGCTGGTCTCCCTTGCCGGAAGCCCGACCTCATATTGTTTCGTTGTGCCGAAGCACGAACATGTTTTTTCGCCTGCATTTCCAATGTTTTCTGTAGAGTGAAATATAATTTAAAATGA
This sequence comes from Netelia melanura, assembly GCA_964007305.1. Taxonomy (NCBI): domain Eukaryota; kingdom Metazoa; phylum Arthropoda; class Insecta; order Hymenoptera; family Ichneumonidae; genus Netelia; species Netelia melanura. The sequence continues at coordinate 20,451,678 of OZ023256.1, read as the reverse complement.
AACCAAGAATATGCCAGAAGAGAAGAAGAAAAAGAAACGTTGTCGATCAAGATCGAGAGATAGAAAAAGGGAAGACGAAAACTTTAAGAAATTAAAAGAACAAATGGATAACCTAACAAAGGTTATGGATACGCTAACAAGAGGTACACACAGCAGTGTAAAGGAATATGTCAGTGATGACAATGGGCGCATTCAGCGCACGGAACAGTTCTGTGATCGCTCACTCCACAACGCTCTTTTCCGCTGAATGCTTTGCTCAGTGAGCAATAGTTGTGCCAATGCAGCGGAAAAATTTTTGCTCGAAAAAATGGCGTCCGCTCACGGAACATGTTCTGGGAGCGGACAACTGTTCCGTGCGCTGAATGCGCCCAATCCAGAATTTGTTTTAAGTGGTAAGCTAAAACTCCAGATTTATCTCGCTTACCTCAGATACCCTATAAAAAATCTCATTTTTCCACACGAGAAATGAGAGTCAGAATTTCACACGAATCTGACAGACCGGTGCGCCTAAAAAATCTTAGAAAATCTCATTATTCCACACGAAAAATGAGAGTCAGAATTCCACACGAATCTGACAGGCGATTTCCTGAATCAGTTCAATAAGAACGTTTGATCTCAGGAAAACACAATAAGTGTCACCTTTTTCTTATGTCCTTTATCGCTACTCATTGCAGGTGACGATAAAAGTAAAGAAAATGCGGTTCCGAAGGGATCTTCGAATACTAATGAGGACGAAGAAATCTGCGAAGACGTAGCGATGAGAGAAAATATTTTAAAATCCCTCGGAGTAGACCTAAATGGGTCAAAATTTAAGGAGATTAAATATCAAGAGGAGCTAAAAAACAATTGGTCACAATGGACCAAACAAGGCCTCTCAGAGAAAAATAAAAAAGAGATTTTACAAATCTACAACCAAGGTAGCCAATATTGCAGGACGCTTAAATTTATTTATTGATAAATGGGAACAAATTACAACAGACAAATATGTTTTAAGTTATATTGAAGGTTATCGCATTCCATTCACAGAAAAACCGGTTCAAAACAAACTGATACAAAAAATATTTACAAAAAGAGAGAAAATACTTTTACAGGTCGATATTGATAAGTTATTGATTAAAGGGGTCATAGAAGAATGTAGTCATAGTGAACATGAGTTTGTCTCCTCGTATTTTCTTGTTCCGAAACCTGACGGTACCAATCGATTTATCTTCAATTTGAAGGAATTGAATCAGTACATGAAACCACCACACTTTAAACTAGAAAATATGAGATCTGTGCTAAACTCAGTGTCCAAAGGCGATTTTATGGTTTCTCTAGATTTACAGGACGCATATTACGTAATGCCGATTTATCACGGACATAGAAATTTGTTACGCTTCATCTTCGAAGAAAAATTATTTCAATTTACTTGCTTGCCTTTTGGATTATGTACTAGTCCATATATTTTTACAAAAATATTGAAGCCTGTGGTAATGAAGCTGAGATTAAAAGGAATGCTGTCGATGGTTTATCTCGATGATTTTCTTATTACACATAAATCAAGAGCCGAGTGCAATAAACAAGTAAAAGAGGCTATACAAATTCTGCAAAGCTTAGGTTTCATTGTAAACTTTGAAAAAAGTGAACTACATCCAAACCAAAGATGTAAATATCTAAGTTTGGTAATATTTTTTTTTTCTCTCCTTTATTCTTCGCAACTATAATCTATCACCGGGGGGCATTCAATAATTCTAATGAGTGCAGTTTTCCTTGCTTAGTGGGAAGGCCGTTGCCATCTCTGCTATTGGTGTCTACGTTGTTAATTCAGATTGGTCTCGTTGGGAGATCCAAGGGCTTGATGCGTTTTAGTCGCCTGGTTTCGTTTCTTCGGTCGAGGATTTGTCGGGCCATTGTGTTTGGGTGGTTCTGGAGTCTTTCCATATATCTCGTGAAGTGACTTCTGATATTTTGCGCTACCGTTGTTATTCTTAGGTCGTTGTGAATGGTCTTATTGCTGACGTACCAGGGGGCACTAATAATAGTTCTTACAATTAGTGCTTTTGATTGGAATCGTTGGATGATTTCTATGTTGGATCTACTTGCCGTTCCCCAGAGTTCGATGCCGTACGTCCGCACTGGTTTGATTATTGTTTTGTAGAGTAGAATTTTGTTTTCCGTTGTGATTTTGGAGTTTCTTCCGAGTAGCCAGTACATTTTTTTTAGCTTGATATTGAGTTCTTTTGTTTTTGTTTTTATATGCTTGCTCCAGGTTAATCGTCTGTCTAGGTGCAGTCCCAGGTATTTTACATTGTTTTTTATTGGCAGGGGTTGGTCGTATAGTGTAACGGTCGGACAGTTGTTTTTCCACAGTGTGAACGTTATGTGTACCGATTTACTTCCGCTGGCTTTAAAGCCAGCGGAAGATTAATCTTCCACGTATTTAGCCATTTTTCGACACGCGTAAGCGCTTGTTGGAGTAATCGAGACGCCTCTGTGGGGTTTTCGTGCTTCGCTAGTATTGCAGTATCATCCGCGTAAGTTGCGAATATGGCGTCGTTTCCTGTGGGGAGGTCTGCAGTGTACAGTGTATATAACACTGGCCCAAGAACACTGCCCTGGGGCACACCCGATTTAATTGCGTGTAATGTGGTTGTTTCTTGGCCATAACGAACTTGAAACTTCCTGTTGTTGAGGTACGATTTTATAATCAGATGAAATTGAGGCATCTTTTCTTTTATTTTGTATAGCAATCCTTCGTGCCAAACTTTGTCAAACGCTTGCTCTATGTCGTGATACTCCGGCAATAATTTGTCGTTTGTCATGTGCGGGTTCATACGGGATAAGAGCAATTTTTCAAAAAGTTTTGATATTATGGGAAGTAGGGTAATTGGTATGTACGATGTTATTGCTGTTGGTGTCTTTCCAGGTTTGGGGACCATCATAATTTGTGCGACTTTCCATTGGTTAGGTATGAATGTTGTTGGTAGCATGCTATTGAAAAGTGTTGTTATAAAGACTATTCCTTTTTTGGGTAGCTCTTTCAGTATTTTTCCTGTTATGAGGTCGTACCCGGGTATCTTGTTTGCTTTTGTGTGTTTTATAATTACGTGGTGGATTTCTGATGGGGTGAAGTGTTTGATTTAGAGGGCAACTGGTAAATGTGAGTTTAGAAATTCTTTTATTGCTTTGTCAATCTCTCTGGGGCCTGTATTGATCGGCGTAAAGACGTTTCTCAGATGGTCTGCAAAGGCGTTTGCTTTTTCGTGTTCACGTCTGGCCCACTGGTTGGTTCTAGTTTTGATTGGTGGGATCTGAGTTTGGGGCCTTTTTATGTTCTTGGTTATTTTTCAGAGTGAATATTCGGTGGCTTGGGTTGCAGTTAGATTTTCTAATTTTTTACTAAAGTTATCGTTGTTGTACGTGCATATGATATTTTTGAGTTCTTTGATGGCTTTATTATAGTTTATTTTGTCCACTGGGTTTCTGCTAGTTTGCCATTTCCTTCGGAGCCTTCTCTTATCTGCAATTTTATTTTCTATTTGGAGAGGGTAGTTAATAGTTTTTTCTTCGGTTTTTGGACTTGGTGTTGCGTTCCATGCTGCCGTTTGGATTAGTCTTGTGAATGTTTCTATCGCGTCGTCTATTTCCGCTTCAGTTTTGAGAGGCAAGTTCAGGTTTATGTTGTCGTCGATTGTTTGTCTGAAGAGTTCCCAGTCTGTCTTTTTGTTGTGAAGGTTTAGGTTTTTTTCTTTATATATTAGCTTGGTGCTTCTCGTGAGAATTACAGAATTACAATCCGATGATAGTTTCCGACTCGATTCTGCGATGGTATGGGTTCTTGTTATCCCGCTCGTGATGAAGAAGTCCAAAACATCTGGGATTTTGTTTGGGTCGGTTGGCCAGTATGTGGGTTGTCTGGCGGTGATATAATCCAATGTTTTGTTTATAATGGCATTGTGTAGTTCATTACCTCCTGTGGTGTTTAGCCTGGATCCGCACATAGTGTTTTTGGCATTATAGAGAGAGTTAAAGGTCCGTTCCATTCTTGAATCTCGACATTCGTGGCTTGTAGGTGTTGCTCTTCGTATTTGGTTAGTTCGTAGTGTTCAATGTTTTTACGTATAATTATTGCAGTGCCACCATGAGCTGTACCGTCCGGGTGCTTGGTGTTATAGAAATTATATTCACGTACGTTGAAGTAGTTCTTATTCCTAAATCGTGTTTCAGTGACGAGCATTATGTCTATTTTATTGAGATTCAGGAATACAGATAGTTCGTCGCGCCTTTACACTAAACCGTTCGCATTTCATACTGCAATTCGGTAGTAGGTATTCATTTCTGGGCCATTTTCGTGATAAATGTTGTGATCAGTTTTATTAAGGAGTTCGTAAGCTTTGTTTGTTGAGTTAGTAGCGTTTTCAGTTCAGCGAAAGAGTTCGTAAGTATGTTCGTTAGGTTAGTGAATGCGTTTAGTTGATTGTCATGTGTTTCAGTGTTTGTCCGGGTTATTTGAGCGTAGCTCGTATTGTCGCGCGCGTTGTTTGTGCTTGTTTCCGCGTGTGTTGCATTTATTTCCGTGCGAGTTCTTACTTGTTGTTCGTGAGTATTAATCCTCTGTCAATGAGGGCGCTGTGTTGTTTGTTTCTCTGCTGCAGTATTTCTTGATATTCGGTACATCCCTTGTAGCTTGAAGGGTGGGCACCGCCACATAAGGCACATTTGGCTGGGGTATCCTTGCGTTTTATACATTCTTTCGACTTGTGCTCCTCGCCACACTTGACACATCTGTATGGCCTCCGACAGTAGGTTTTCGTGTGTCCGTACCGTTGGCATCTTAGGCACTGCGGGATCCCTGTATTTGTTTTGGGTGGCTCGATCTGCACTTTGGCGTTTGCTAATAGTTCTACTTTGTAGATTTCTTTATTTTTTGGTGAAGGTTCCAGATCAACGAAAAATAGTGGGAGTGATTGTTTTGTTAGCCCGCTTTTAATGTTCATTATGTCCCGAACTTTGTAGCCTAATTTTTCGATTTCTTCTTTTAGATAGTTCGTACAGGTGGAATGGTGTAGGGCTCGGATAACAACGCGGTAGGCGCGCTCTTACTTTAATTGATACCTGTGATACGCAGCACCTACGTTTTCTAATAGATGAATTATTTTTCTGTATGTAGTTGGGTTATTTGTCATTATTGTCAATTGTCCGTTGTTGGTGGCTTTGTAAGCATATTCTTCTGTGGTTGCGACTTTATTTATCTCATTCGTGACGATTCCGATATCTTGTACACCTGGTATAAATATGGGCGGTGGTTTCTGTGTGGTATTTATATTCGCACTCTGATCGTTCACGTCTATGTTTACGTTTTGAGCGAGGGATTGTAGCACTGAGAATCGATTTCCGTTGGAATTTTCATCTATCTCATCTTCGGTATTCGAGGAGTGGTTCGAGTTCCTTCTTGGGCGTTTTCTCCGAGTACACTATCTGCCACGCTGGTGATTTTTGTAGCTGATTTATCTCTTGCGTATTACTTGTGAGACGTATGCTTGGAATTTGTGAATTTCCACTAGCTGGGAGGTTTGCTTGATCACGCTCAGGAGAGGGGCTCCCGAACTGCAGATGATTTCTACGGTTTTGTATGGGTTGCAGAATGTGCATGTTGACTGCATTTTCGCTGCGATTGTCGTCAGAGTCGTCCTCTTCTATGGTATCGGCACCGGTCCCAGTGGGACGCTATTATATATCTATACACTTTGTTTTGATCTCGTTTCTATTGACACTGAGGTAAGCACGGTTTAGAAACACGACTGTCGCCGACGACAGTTCGATCAAGACTCGAGGTTTTGTAATGGACTCAGTAAACTATACTTTAGAACTCACAGACAAAAATAAAAGACAGATAGGTGAACTTTCGAGCAAATGGAAAAACGGAGAGGGTTACAAAATTCGTGAGTTTGCGACTTTTTTGGGCATGTTGACTGCTGCTAGTCCAGTAGTAGCCTACGGTTTTATTCATTGTAAATGACTTGAGAGAGAAAAGTTTTTAGCGCTCAAATTTCATGGTGGAAATTATGAGGCAAAGATTCGTATAAATGCAAAGATGATTGAAGATCTACACTGGTGGTAAACAAACTCAGCTATTGGCATAAATCCAATTAGAACTCAAGATTTTTGTATTGAAATTTTCTCAGATGCCTCTATGACAGGTTGGGGTTGTTACTGCAACAAAAAATATGCTTCAGGGTTCTGGAACGCGGAAGAAAGGAAAAAGCACATCAAATAATCTGGAATTACTGGCCGCCTTTTTCGCGTTGAAATGTTTTGCTTCCGAATTATCAAACTGTGAAGTTTTACTACGACTGGATAATAATACAGCGATTGCGTATATAAATAGAGCGGGAGGCGTACAATACCCTCATCTTATTGAGCTCTCGCGAAAGATTTGGGAGTCGTGTGAAAGGAGGAAAATATGGCTCAAGGCTTCTTACATTAGTTCAACAGAAAATGTAAATGCTGATAAGGCATCGCAAGAGTCGAATATGGATGGTGAATGGGAATTGTCACAATTCGCATTTCAGCAAATTGAAAACCAATTTGGTATGCTTTCCATTGATCTTTTTGCATCGAGGTTAAATACAAAATGTAAAAAGTTTTACTCTCGTTTCCCAGATCCAGAAGCTAAATTAGTCGATTTCACTATTTCATGGAAAAAAGAATATTTTTACGGCATTCCTCCTTTCGCACTAATTCTCAGAGTTTTGAGAAAGATTATAAATGACGAAGCGACAGGTGTTCTTGTGATGCCAGCTTGGTTTGCCCAACCATGGTACCCCTTGTTTTCATCTCTCTTGACAGAGCCCACGATCACATTTCCTCCTAAGTAATTCACTTTTGATTTCTCCTTGCAGAGAAAAGATTCATCCGTTATCATCCCACCTTTCCTTGGTGATCGAAAGATTATCCGGGAAGCGTTTTCAAAGAAAGGAATCGACGAAAAAGCTGTAGATGTTATGATGAGTTCCATTACAAAATCAACTCTGAGGCAATATGAAAGTAGCTTGAGGTTTTCGTGGAACTTTAGGCAATTAAACAATATTGATATGTATCAAGCAAAAACCGCCGATATAATCAGGTTTCTAAATAATAGATTCAATACAAATATAGGATACAGTGCTCTCAATACCGATCGCGCTGCGATTTCTCTAATTTCTGCTCATGACATAAATTCGGATAGAATAATTGCACGTTTCATGAAAGGGATTTATAAGATAAAACCTACTAAACCACAGTATAATTCAACCTGGGATATAACACCCGTTTTAGATTATTTGGAAAGACTCCAACCTCTAAAAGATTTGAAACTCAAGGAAGCTACTCAGAAAGTAGCGACATTATTAGCTCTTACAACGGCTCAAAGACTACAGACTCTAGCCTTGATAAGAATTAATAATATTAAAAAAAAAAACGAAAAAAACATTACGAATAGAAATTACAGATCAAATTAAAACATCAAAGCCTGGATCTTATCAGCCAGAATTGATTGAATTGATTGATACTACCGTTTTTCAAAGATAGACCAAAACTGTGCGATAGTTCGGCATCGATAGTTCTTGAATATATCGAGATAACAAGAAAATTGCGAGATAAAAGTAACGAGAATCTTTTCATTACAACTACAAAACCTTTTGGTGCGGCATCGTCGCAAACAATCAGTCACTGGATTAAAGGACTTTTAAAAAATGCAGGAATTGACACAACTGAATTTTCACCTTACACCTGTGAAGTGGAGAGTACTACCATACTCTGATCTGCTCTGACGTGCCCATCGAAAAAAACTTCGTAGTAAATTTTGAGATTTTTCTGATTACCCGTTCAAAAGATATCGAATTTTCAAAAAATCGCTCTTTTTCGGCGTTTTTGCTCATAATTTCTTTAATAGCATGCCAAATTGAATCTTTTTTTTTCCAAATGTTCGTTTTTGAATGTACTTTAAAAGAGAAATACAGAAAATTATTTAAGGCGTCTTCTCACTTTGGAAATTTAAAAAAATCGATTTTTTTTTTTTTTTTAATTTTGAAAGTACATATCTTCAAAAATGTCATCTCGAAATTTCATAAAGATCGGACGAGTCTAACTACATTTTTTGGCGACCGTTAGGTGACTACCTGAGAGTACCCGGCGATCCCTATTGTTCAGACTCATGGTGCAAGTACAAGAAAGCAGTGAAAAACAATCAGATAGAAACTTTTAAACATCCTCCTGCTCTAGCTGATGATGTTCAAGAGGTTTTGAAACCGATCTATGAAGAACTGACGAAGGAACTGATTAACCCGAGGTAAGGTTTTTTCATGATTTTTCTGCAACCAAAACTTTAAACGCAGTTATCTCAAAACAAGGTTTTTCGGTGCTTTGTTGATGAAATTTCGGAAACTATCCGGCCGATTGTCATGAAATTTGAATGACATATGCTTCATAGTTATGGCTATAGCGCATATCATCAGATTTTTGAAATTTTGATTTTAAGAATTTTTTTTTTACAAAAAACTGCAAAAAAATCGTGGTTTTTTTTTACTTTTTCGAAAAACGTGCGCCATTTTGTTATTTTCGCGAATATTAAAAATCTGATGATATGCGCTATAGCCACTGACATACTGAATCTAAAACAGTTTTATTTTTTTGTTTCAGACGACCCGTCTCGGAGATACCATCAACAAGCCACGACCATAACATTTTTACACGGGTTTTTCGATGCTACTGATGTATTATAATAATTGTTTAAAAAAATTAAAAAAAAATTTTTTCATGTACTTGAAAGATGTGTTTATTACATAGGATCCGTTTTATCCCATAATTTTAAGCAAAAATCCTCGAAAAAAAATCGCAAAAACAGCCTATTTTTGAGGCGCTTAAAGTGAGAAGATGCCTTAAGGTGTTTTTGAATGTGATTTTTAAGCTTTAAACATAATTTTTTGTTGAAGTAAATGAGATGTTAATTCTCAAGTTGGCAATGTTGCCGTTAGATGGCGCCCTCTATTCTCATCGCATCATCCGTTCTTACTCTCGGCACAAAGTTCACGCCTTTTTTTTAAGCTCTCCCCGACTCTTCGCGTCGAAGTATCTGAATCGTTGTCTATTGTTTGTACGAACTACCTTTCTGCTATCTTTTCCAAATGTGTATCTAATAAAATAGTGCTAAATGAATTCAAGAGTGTATAGCGCTATTACTGATTGTCAGTTAAAACATTCGAGGTAAAGGGTATTCTAGTTCAAATAATTATTGTATATGTAACATTTTTAAAAGAATAAAAAAATAAATAAATGCTTTTGTTACTATTATTTATAAACATGATTATAATGAGTTATTATTCATTTTAGAGGGCTGTGTACAAAAAAGTATAAAAATTTATTCATAACAATTTTAAAAAAATTAAATGGTTATAAAGAACGGCTTCAATAATTATGAACGAAAAAAAGAAATGTTTTCAAATTTTCAAAAATCGAAAAAAATCGTAATTACGAGAAGCCCACGATCTACCCAGGCTTAAAATTTATTAAATTAGTAGAAGTTTAAAATAACAAATTTTCAAAACAATCAAAATATGCACTCACTTTTAAAAAAGAGATTTAAAGTTTAAAACTTGTTAATTATATTTAAAAATACCTCAAATAATTTTTCTATATTTTTTTTGGAAAGCACATTCATAAACGAAAATTAAAAAAACGGTTCAATTTGGACTATTATTAAAGAAGGTATGTGCAAAAAAGCCGAGAAAGAGCGATTTGGCGAGACATAATAGGTAATCAAAAAATCTCAAAATTTACTTCGAAGAGGTTTTCGATGGGTATTAAAAAATATCAAAAAATTGAGAAAATAAAAAAAAAGTCTTTAAAACATTTGTTGTGAAATGCCCCATATAATATATCTATACAGGGTGAATTGCGTAAGGGGTGCCAGGCGGTATTTCAAGGTAGATGGGCTCATTACAAACAAAAGTTGCAAATAAACATTAGGGATATTGTTAATAATTTACGAGATATACATTTTTTAAAACGGTCCAATCAGAGCGCGCCGAGAAGCGTTGAAGCTACTCCCACCCTAGCCGGAGATATAGCATAAATTAAGGCGTTACATTTGGGTTTGCAAAATTCAGAGCAGTCAATTTTATTGATTGTATTAGTACGCAGTCATTTTTTTTTCTCGGGCATTGGCTGCTCTGAATTTTGCCCAACGTGCCGACAAGCGTTGAAGTCACCCAACTCCCAGCCTAAATTCAGAGCAGCCAATGCCCGAGAAAAAAAATGACTGTGGAAAAATACAAGCAATCTAATTGACTGCTCTGAATTTTGCAAACCCAATTGTAACGCCCTAATCTATGCTATATCTACGGCTAGGGTGGGGGTGGGCGGCTTCAACGCTTCTCGGCGCGCTCTGATTGGACCGATTTAACAAATTTATATCTCGTAAATTATTAACAATATCCCTAATGTTTATTTGCAACTTTTGTTTGTAATGAGCCCATCTACCTTGAAATACCGCCTCGCACCCCTTACGCAATTCACCCTGTATATGTTAATAACTGTGAATGTCGATAGGGAGAAAAAAAAGTTTACCTCTCAAGACTGGAGCGAAGAGAGAATGGAGATTGCGGAGGCAGCTGATTTATATTGATTCTATTTCCAGTGGAAGGGTATGAAATACTTTTTTTTCACTGTGAATAGCGTTTTCAATAAGAAAGTAAAATATGTATTAATGTGTCCTTTATTCTACATATTTTAGGTGTAAGAAAGAAACTGTCTCGAAAGACGAAGATGCAGAAGTGATGAAAACTACAGACTCATCTATCACTCCACGGACTGTTTTAAATAGGTACAGTATACATTTTATTTTTACTATAAGTTACTTTTTCAAAACAAATAATTGTATTGTATTGTACAATACAAATACCAATATATACATTTTTATCTACTTAGGACGAGGACAAATGGCGCACGGGCATACACAGATGTTGATCTCGAGAATGCCGTAGACGCGGTGAAAACGAGAATCTCTGCAAAGACGGCAATGAATCTTTACAAAAAGCGTGGCACATTACCACCTACAATAAAAACCCATGGACCTGAATGCATACTTGGCGAAGAAAATGAAAGTAAGCGCGTTCAGTGGATCTTGCATATGAATCGAAGCGGCTTACCTCCAACTAGACTCCAATTATTGAACAGTATTCAACTGTTTCTGAAGCATCTACAGATCGAGACTCACATCAGTTTAATGATAATTGCCCTGGGAGACATTGGTACGACGCTTTTAAAAATCATCACCTAGAAATAGCGGAAAAAACGTCACAAAATTTGACACGCAATCGAGTTGATTTAAGCGAGAAAAAGCTTCGAGGGTAGTTCAGCGAGGTACAGAAGTATTTTCAATCGAAGTTACTCCTTGATATTACGTCTCGCGTATTTAATGCGACGAGTCGGCCTTTTTCTGAGTCCAAAGGGGGACTCAGTATCGACCAAAAAGGGTGACAAAACGGTAAACAATTTCATCAATAATGATGAAAAAGAGTGCTTGACTACGCTTATCTGTGGAAGTGCGAGCGGTGAACTCACGCTACCGATGGCACTTTTTTCTTATCACCAAATTCCCGGACATACCGCTACACGAATGGATGGATGACTGGGGAAACATTTTTGAGTACGTTGCAAACGTTTATTACCGATGGTTCCTGAAGAATAAAGTCACGTTCTCAGTCATACTGTTTGTAGACGGGCATACCTCGCATTTAACCATGGCGTTGAACGATTTTTGTCGGGAAAAGGGCATCGAGAGCTCATTGAGCTATACCAACATGCAACTCCCATCTTACAGCCGCTGAACGCTACATTTTTTCATCCCATCAAGTGTGTATGGGGGAATGTAGCTCGTCATCAGCGACTTCAGCGAAAAATAAAGGCTATTGGTATCAGTAAAGCCAACGAAGCTAATTACCCTATTTCAGCCGACAGCGTTGTCCAAGAAGGCCACGCTGATGACGAGAATGAAGTTTTGGTATATTAACGCAATATTTTTCTTTGTTATTTCTTAATTATCGATTGCTATTATCACTATGAAATATGTTGTACATCATTTATTTCGACATTTGAGGTGTTTCGGTACATGTTAAGAAATGTTAAGAAATTAATAAAATTTGGTGACAACGTTCTTCAACATCAAGTGCAAAAGCAACATTTCTTTCGACTAGTTATCGAGTAATTAAGCATTAAAGCAGGATTCTTATGCCCGGAATGTATACTTATATATATGGAAACGCTGTACTTAAACACATGAAGTTTAACGTTTAATTACTCGATAACTGGGTGGACAAAAATATGAAAAAATATGTAGTGTCGAATTTGGTACTAAAGAGTATTTTCATCAAATTTTATAAAATTCTGAACTTTTTGAAATTTTGCATGTTCTTAACATAGTTTAGCATGACAACATTGTATCGACTGTACTGAAACTCCTTAATGTATCTCGGGGAATATTTTATGTCGATACCAGCGTAAACATTCTTGTGCATAGTGAAAATTATGATTTACTGTGAAATAAGATTCACGGTAGATGTACGACGGGTAAGGTGGAACAAGAAGAAGGAAACCGGAAACACGAAGAAGGAAAGGAAAAGAAGGAAGACTTAGACGCCACAGAGATGGTTGAGCCCTTCCACTCGGAAACGACGCTGTGATCATCGGAGACGAGATTTCAGATATCACTGTCTACCTACGAGATCGACGCAGATGAAAAGTTAGTCAAAAATGAAAGTACAAAAGAAGGGACGGAGATGGTTCAATTGCAAGATCAATGCATTGAATAAGGGACGGAGCTTGTACAAAAGCAAAGTGTATACATCGACGAAAAGCCCAAAAGCACAACTTCTCCGCAGCCACCTATGCCAAATTCGCAAGTTGACATTTCTGCCGGTATCCCTTCGCCATTCAAACATGTTTTTCTTTGGCCTAGCAAAAGGGAGGAACTTGCAAAAAAAAGAACCGGAAAAACCTAAAGCGCCAGCAGTACTAACGTCCAACGAATGGATAAATTATGCAAATGCGAAGAATGAGAAAAAGTGTGCCGAAGAAGAAAACAAAATCGCGTGCAAAGAACGTTTCAGGAAAGCACAGATGAAAAAGGAGCATCAAGAGATTGCAAAATAGCTTGAATGGTAAAAAAGAACAGTTGAAAACTGTAAAAATAAAAAAAAAAGAACAAGGCAAAATCGCGAAAAAAAATCAAGGGTGAAGAATTAAAGCGCTCAGAAAATGAGCCAATAAGAAAAAACAAAAACAAAAAAGTCATTTTTAGGCAGTGTAATTGGCGACGAGCGCTTCGAAAACGCGAGCCCTAATTTCTTCGGCACTGAGCAAGCAAGTGCATTAAAATTTGGAGGGCATATAGAGAATTATGGCACAAAGTGCATGAGAATCGTATTTTTTTTTTATTTTGAAAAAAATTTTGCACATTCAGCTTATCATTGGAGAAATGAGATAATTGTTTATAAATGCACCGATTCTAGCGAAATATACGACTCTCATGCCCTCGAACATTAAAAAACGCAAATTTTGAGCTTTGTTTCATCTAATTTGATGCAAAATTGGCTGCAAAATTGGCTTTTTGCGTTTCGGAAAGAAAACATCGAGATTTTTTATCGGCACAACGAGAAAATAGTGTAACGAAATTCCGCACGGAGCGCTGACGAAATGTTCTCGCAAGACGGGTCGGTAACTGGTCGAAGAGGCGAGTCCAGGTCCCTGGCACTAAGCTTTCCTGTTGTGTATCTTAGAGTCGCCGTCCGCTAGTGGCGCTAGTAGTACTGCGCGAGGCTCGTATTCATGCAATTCGCTGACTGTGACGACTCTGACATACCTTATAGACGCGTTCAGAACGGTTATGGTAGTCGACGACGTGGTGAGGGGCAACGGGGGAAACGCGCAGTACTACTAGCGCCACACTACAACGGCCACGCTAAGAGACCACGTTGCGTATTACGAGTATTAGGAATTTAGGTCCAGTGTCAGGGACCTGGGCGAGTCATACGGCTGACAAGTGACGGCCCATAGGCCACATAACCACATCTCTATGCCCAAATATAGAAATCGCTTAGACAGCGTTACCCGGCCCCCTCCGAAGTTGACTGCAACACATGCCTTCCGAAAGATGGACGCCGGTTCGATTTTCACAAAAACGTAAATTCTCATAATTCAGGCATTTGTTCATCTAATGATACAAAATAAAGCCCAAAAAAATGTGTGTGTTTCGAGTGAGCATGAAAATCTCCCATTCTTTCTTTCAGGACAAGAATTAACAATTTATATATATAAAAATAAAAATTTATTTGTTGTCGTGAAAAGAAAAAATTGCAGATAGATTCGAACCATCGACATTCTCCCCGTGAGACGACAGGGGTACAACGCCTTAGCCCACTAATAACATAATATTTTATTTATATATATATATTAGACCTGTCCTTAAGAAGGGCAAAATCGAATTTTAATGGTCTTACCCCCCAAATTGGTTCGTAATAATTCAAAAAAAATGTCAGAATTTAAAAAAAAATTTCCCTCCATATTTACCCACCGCTAGGAAGCCTTACTTTTTCCCATAAGAAAAGCATTGATTTTTCGTGATTTTTAATCTTTTTTTTACTGCTGCCCTAATTATCAGCTAAAAAATCGTAAATTCTCAGAAAATGTTGACAGTAATGTTACCTTTTTGTCGAATTTTTTGGAATTCGATACAAGCATTTTTGGGCTAGATCGGTCACATCTTTATTCGCTGTATCTTGCGAAAAACGCGGAAAAAAGTCGAAAAACGTGATTTGGAGAGTTAAATATCGAAAAAATTCAATCGGAGTAGTCTTAAACCATCCGAAATTCTTTGTACAAAATAGTTAATCACGTAAACAAAATTCAAGGCCACCCCTGCAGCCAAATCGATTATGCCATGATTTAAAATTGTTCTGTTTTTCCTGCTTTACTTGCTGTTCGAGGACGTCGCATCCCGACAAAAACCAATTTCAAGAACCCGGCATCGTGAACACATTCTGATTGTTTTTCCTGAATGTTTGTTCGTATATATTTTGGAAATCAATTATAGTAATGAGAAAAAGTGCACCAAGATTTTCGATCATAAGTTAACGACAGTTGGATGAAATTATCCAAAATAAACTATTTGAGATTAGCTCAATGTGAAATGGTAAGTCTCTTTTGTTAATTTTGTTCTTTCTACAACGCACCATAGTTCTATTTCCTCAGACCCAGCACGCGCTATGTGCGCAGTGCGCCCGGACTATATCCGCGCGGAGTAACACCAACGCGCCCGAACAAAGGGCCTTATGACCGCTGGAATCCGACCTCCAAATTTCGAGAGCGTCGACTCGAGGCCCAGCAGTCGGTTTCCAACAGCCAACAATTGCACTCTCCTATATTTCGTCAATCGAGGTTAGGCGCACAATGCGTTTACGAGAAAACATTCGTTTGATTGGTTATGTGGATTCCCAAATTTTCGGGAATAAACCACCATCAACTCGTCAAGTTTTAAAAGTTTTATTTTTCAATACACGAGTGTCAGGTTTTGATTTAAAAACAAGTGCAACACTAGCCGTGCGTGAAACTATAATTTTTTGGACAAAAGCCAGATTAAGAACGAAGCAAGATTATAACTGCGTAACGAAACTAATGGATTTACATCGACAATGGCATCTATTGGGAAAAACTATCAATGCCCCAAGCAATAAAAAGAGGGAAGAGGAATTTTGCGGTAAACTGGATGACCTTTTTGACATCGCCCATCAAGATGCGCTTGCAGGCCTCGACGATATAAGAACGGAATTTCTGCAAAATCAAAGGAAGCCTGGTCGTGTCGGTTTCATCTGGGATATCCAAAGCACATATGATTTGATGGAAGCAGCAGAATTGCAAAAAACAACCGATGCGTTACAGAGGTTGGAAAGAATGGAACAGGAAAGAGCATTATTTGGTAATTTTTCTCCGAATATCTTGAACAAACCATCTGTTTATGACCCTGAAGGTCTCTGCATTTGCAAATTTCGACCTCTTGCAACCTCTATTTCCTGACTTATGCATTTTCGAAAAAATATCATAATACAGTATTGTCCTTGGACCAATTACCTAGTTGTGTGTATTATTTAACTTTTTTAAATTCAATTTCGTATAAACTAGTGGCTTTTTTTGCTATTCAATGATATTGATTGCCATACATTTCACACTGAAAGGCGCTATCGAAAAATATCGTGTGGCTCTTTTTTATCATTTCTAATGGCGCTTATTTTGATATTTTTAATTAAGTTTTTAAAAATTTATTTTTTATCCGGATCTGCAAATTTCGTCCTTTTGTGAGCCATATTTTGTAAACCGTGGCGTCATTTTTTTTCGTTCAGGGTCATTTTTTCATTGATCCTCAATCATCAAATATATGTAATAATAATAAAAATTTCTTCCAGATGAGATCGTGGAGTTGGCATCGAGTGATGGTGGCGACTTTTCACAAACGTTGTCACAAAAGTCCATTGGAACATTCTCGAATTATTCCTCAGAAGACC
The DNA here is from genome assembly GCA_964007305.1 of Netelia melanura. Classification (NCBI taxonomy): domain Eukaryota; kingdom Metazoa; phylum Arthropoda; class Insecta; order Hymenoptera; family Ichneumonidae; genus Netelia; species Netelia melanura. The sequence continues at coordinate 20,435,107 of OZ023256.1, read as the reverse complement.
ATTTAGCAGATGATGATGGGCCATCGAATCCGAAAAAATCTCGAGGCATTGTAGATGTAGTGAATAACAAACTCGTCGCGGTTCTGGATAGATTCAAAGTCTCTGATACATCGGCTGTTCATTTAATCGCTTCTGTAGCTCAGTCTCTTGGATCCGATTTAAATGCATTGATTGTTAATCGGAGCTCGATAAAAAGAAAGCGTGAAAAATTGCGTGAAATGAGGTCCATGAGAATAAAAAGTATGTTCCAAAATACTGACTTGCGAGCCGCTGTTTTACATTGGGACGGAACACTTTTGCCTGATTATGAAAGCGGTAAGAAGCTTGAGAGACTACCTGTTTTGATAACAAACAGTGATTCTGAGAAGCTGTTAGGTGTCCCAAAACTTGAAAATGGGAGAGGCGTTACACAAGCAAACGCCATTCATGATGTTCTCGATGAGTGGGGTGCTTTGAGCTCGATAAAAGCTCTTTGTTGTGATACAACGGCTTCGAACATGGGTGTCGTGAATGGCGCGGCGGTCTTATTAGAACAAATGTTAGAGAAATCTATTTTATACCTGCCATGTCGACATCATATTTTCGAGATAGTTTTGAAAGGCGTTTTCAACGCGAAATTAAAGTCCCCCTCGACTGGACCAGATGAGCCTATTTTCAAACGTTTCAAAGATTCCTGGTCGAAAATCGATTCAACGGCATTTCGCATCGGAATTGATGATAAAAAAGTACAGAGCGTCGTAACTGTGGAGAATATCACGAGAATAAATTCATTTGTTGACTGGGCATTAGAAACGGATCAACCTCGAGCGGATTACAAGGAGCTTTTGAATTTAACAAAATTATTTCTCGGAACCGTCCCATCGCAAGGAGTCGTAATACGTTCACCGGGTGCAATGCATCATGCACGTTTTATGTCCAAAGCTATTTATTCTTTGAAAATATTTTTGTTCCGAGACAGTTTCGAAATGACGAAAACTGAATATCAGGCGATCCGAGATGTATCAGTTTTTATCGTAACGATTTCTCTCGAAGCATGGTTCACTGCTCCGATCGCAAGAGTAGCTCCAAATCATGATCTTCAATTTTTGAAAAAACTCTATAATTATAAGAGTGTTGACAGAGAGATAGCTAATGCAGCTATGCAAAAATTCGTGAATCACCTTTGGTTTTTAAGCCCTGAAACGGTCGCGTTATCATTTTTTGATGAGAATTTACCATTGGACGTGAAACGTAGCATGGTGTCCGAGTTGGGCCCACTCGACGGAATCGAAGAAATTGATCAAAATTGCACTAAGAAAATTATAATCAACGTAAAAGACGTTGGTAATTTCTGTGACAAAGAGATGGATCATTTTGTAACATCGCAAACCCGGAATTTTTTTTTTCCGATTTGAAATTGATCAATCGTTTCTACAAATTGACCCATCTCTTTGGTCTGAAAATGAGAGTTTCCTAGAAGGTTCGGAAATTGTCAAAAAATTAAAAGTTTTGAATGATGCGGCAGAAAGGGCTGTTGGTCTATTCACAGATTTTAATAATATTCTGACGCAGAATGAAAACCAGAAACAATACATTTTGCAAGTCATTGAGGAACATAGGAGAAAATTCCTTGATTCGAAGAAGGTAACGGTCATGCAAAATTTATGAACAAAGCAATCGGTTTAAGGAAGTATTATGATGTTCTTTGCTATATAATTTAGAAATACGTGACAAGATCAAGATCCTTAATATAATATATGATGACTTGACCAATTTCAACTTCTATATATTTATAAACTAGAAGTTCTGTTTTGATATTGTATAATAATAATAAAATGTGTGAAGACTTAACCGATTTTATCTTCTATTTGTAAACCTCTGAAAGATACTTTTCGACTTTTTTTTCTATTTTCAGCGATTTCTGACAATTTACAATCTTCAGCGAAAAGTTTTCTATTTTTTGTAACCTTTGCCATTTTATTCCTCTTATTTTTAGCTCTCAAATCGACTTTCGACTTTTTTTTGCTTTTTTCCGCGTTTTTCGCAACATACCGAGAATACAGATTTGATCGATCTAGCCCAAAAATGCTTGTATCGAATTCCAAAAAATTCGACAAAAAGGTAACATTACTGTCAACATTTTCTGAGAATTTACGATTTTTTAGCTGATAATTAGGGCAGCAGTAAAAAAAAGATTGAAAATCACGAAAAATCAATGCTTTTCTTATGGGAAAAAGTAAGGCTTCCTAGCGGTGGGTAAATATGGAGGGATAATTTTTTAAAAATTCTGACATTTTTTTTGAATTATTACGAACCAATTTGGGGGGTAAGACCATTAAAATTCGATTTTGCCCTTCTTAAGGACAGGTCTAGTGTAGATACATACATATTTCCGAATATATATATATATATTCAGAAATATGTATGTGTCTATACATATATTCTGCCTCTATATATATATATATATATATGATTTCTGATCTGAATGTATTCATATATATATTGTCACGCCGTTCGGGAGGGGGGTATGGGGAATTTGGGGGGAAGAAAAAGAAATAATTAAGACTCGAATAATAACTTTTATTTTTACACTCACATTCACGGCGGACTATCTCCGGGGCAATAAACAGTACAATAATCTCTTAAATTTTTGGGCGCCAGTTAATTTTTACAATAACAAAAATATTAACAAAAAGAAAGAAAACGCAATAACTGGGTTGAGGGGAAGGGCTAGCGCATAGACAAGGGAAAGGGTCAATCGGAATGTATCTCAGGGAGAGGATTCGCCGACTCAACGGCCTCTTAATAATTACCACTGGCTGTAATTTATTCTCAGATACGTATTCGCTATCTTGCACTCTGATTGTGAGTAACTCGGCCTGTCGTAGGGAGAGTGGAAGGTGGGGGAAGGGGGAGTTGTTTGGGTTTGGGAAGTCGGCTGTGCCGAGGAAGGTCGGTCGAGTGTTTCTCGACCGATCGAATGTTCGTATCGTCGAGATGGGTACTAGCGGAAGGGGGAAGGGAGGTCAGGCGGGAGATGACCGTTACTCGTACTATCGCAATATTCGCTATTTAAAATTCTCTAAATTTTACAGCCGTCCCACACGACTTTTGAAATGAACTATGGCCAAAAGCAAGGGATAACGCACGCAATAAGAAAGGGGGGGGGGGATGCTCTATACAATTTAACTGCCGAAAGGGAATAGCAACTTCGCGAATAAATGTGCCGATAAGGTTGACCTGCGCAAACACTTACGTCCGTTGCAAGGTCCTTCCTCGTCTTGTCTCTCCTTTTCTCGTCGTGTTCTATCCTCTCCTTTCTCGTTGCTTTCTCTCCTTATCCTCGCTCTCTCACTCTCCGCACTCACACTCCACTAGTATTCTCGAAAACTCTTTCCTTATCTCTGACGCTAATTTTCGCAAATTTTTGGCTTCCTAGCTGGTCGCCGGCTCGTCGCAAAGTGACGATTTCTTCTTCTTCGCTTATCCTCGGGGTCGATCATTGGTGAGCAGCGTCACGGATTGGTAGGGGAAGGGTCAAGCGTATGATCGATGTTAGATCATCGCGGCGGGATCTATCGGGACGGGCAGGTAATTAGGTCGGTCGGTAATTTAGGGTATTTGCTTATTGGGAGGTGTGATTGCGGGTAATGGGAATTTTTGGGGATCACCGTGCGCTGCTGCCATCTTCGTCCTTCCTTATCGCCGGTCAGCCGATGGATGGCGTCGGGGCGGGGACGGACGGATGGTTTTACTTGGTAGCGACGGATGACTGAATGTGGTGTGGTGTGCGAGCTTCTGCGTTCCTTATTTTTCTCTTCGTCGATGTCGAGATGTGGACAATGACGATCACGAAGGCGATGGAATGGAGATTTCTTCGGGCCTGGCGGGCCGGTCCTCTTGACGTGTGTTGCACAGGCCTTACAATATTTAAGGGGGGGAAAAAAAGGAGGGGAAAATAAAATAATACTTTACTTGCCTTGTTTTAGGCCTGTCCGTGGGGACGGTTGCCTTTGGGACGAGCCGGGTGCAGGGGAGATATTGTACAACGTTACAACATATATTGAAACGTATTGCGGTTTCAGTATTTAATTCTGTTCGGGACTCGAGCAGGAGCTAAAGAATTTTGTAAAAGGCACTCATAAAATCGACGAAATTTATTCAAATTTTAGATTAAATACAATAGTAAATTTAAATGGTACTGCAGCTCATCTCTTGTGTATGTGTATTGTGTTGATTTTGAGATGGTCTTGTGTGTCTGTGTTATTTTCGTGGCTGAGCCGCCGCGGTGCGGCTCGTTCGTTCGGCCGTCTCTCTCTTCCTTAAGCGTAGCTGCGTCGCTTCTCGCTCTTATTGTTTCGATCTCTCCTCGATGATCGAAGTCGCTACGGTGTGTGAGTGTAGGCCTGTTGTGTTGATATGTCGGTGTGTGGTGTCTCCGAAGTCTCTCGACGTTGTCGTCCCTCTCTCTTTCTTTCTCTACTGGCGCAATGATGGCCGCCGGAGTGACAGCTGACTGTACAGTGTACGGGTCAGTTCTGTTGCCTTTTAAATTTCCCTGACTCATTTTCGCAGATAGTTTCCTCGGGTTTAACAACACATGAACCTATCCGAATTACCACTTGCGTGACAATATCAGACCTCAAAAAGTCACGCACCGTTGTTACTCCTATAGCGATCTGAGGACGGGTACTCTTTATCGAGCTTTGACCACAGAGAAGGGTATCAATCGTTCGTTTCGTTGGCCTTTTATTTGTTGTTCGTGGCTATATCGTTGGCGAGAGCGGATTTTGTTTATTGTCCCTCTACCGGGGGTTTCGTGGACTGTATCGGTGAATTTATTGTTCGGCTTGTGCTTGGTGCCGATGTGCCATCTCCCGTTACAATATATATATATATATACAGTGCATGTATATGCACATATATATACATATTGCTGAATGGGTTTGTATGTATACCCAGATATCTTTTCTAAGAATCATATTATTTTGTGAACTGTTTTTATAAACAGCAATTCTCATAATATGCATGACCAAAGCTGCAAGATTAGTTCGCGCGACTCGATTGTTTTCGCTCCGTCTCATTCTGTCCGCGGGGCAGTGCGGGGGAAACGCGGGCGGCTGGATATCGCTACGAGGCCTCAGCGCTTGGTCTGTCTTGTCAAGTGTCATACTGGTGCTTCGTAGCATATAGCACTCATAGTACTATGTATTTATTAGAGAGGCTTCATACAAGCATATAATAGATATATTTATTAATGTATGTATCACAGTAAGGTTAAAACAAGCTCTTTGGCTGCCGAGAATAAAATCACGTGCGAATGCACTCGCGGCTGGTAGACGACATCCAAGAGACGCCAAAATCCCGGTTTTGGAGGGAACATCGATTACGTCTTTGTGAGAGAGTTGTCAGTATAAGGCGCGTGGCACGAGGGTTTGTTTCCTCGGCCGACGGCGCGCTGGTGTCGTCTGGCCGCTGTCGGTAATACCGACCGGCCGCGTGAGTGGCACATTAGACGCCACAAGCATACGCGCGCCATGCCATCTAGCGGTAGGCGGCGGCGGCGCTTAGCAAAATGTTACGAGCTCTGCACTACCGAAACCGTCTGAAATTTCCGCTGACTTATACTGCCTCTTAATTTTTTTAAAAATTCACATATGTACATATATTATGTTCACATATGTACAGAAAATAAAATAGTTGCGCACCGATTGAATGTTTTTTGCTGTTTATACTTGTTTATATATATGTATGTCTGCCTGTGTGTGTGAGTGTGTGTGGGTATTCGTGAAATTACATATATTTCAATTTAACCCGTTTTCATGGTGATATTCGGAAGGGCCAGGAAGTAGGTACGCATAGGTGTCATGAAAAGCAGTGGTAACCTGAAGATCATGCTAAAAAAACTCCGAAGTATATAAAAAAATAGTGAAAGCGTTCAATAAAAAGGGAGCATCGTATCACACGTTTCAGCTAAAGCAATTAGGTTCATGCGGAGTTATAGGTCATTCCACCCCTCCTTCCCCCCAATCGAAATCAAAGATGCAATCGAGAAACATGGTCACAGTTTACGTAGCGTAATGAATATAAGATACGGCCAAACAAGAGAACTCTTACCGCTATTCTTTGTCGATTTAGAGCCAAACAACAACAATAAAGACATACACAAAATAGATTTACTGCTTAAGGTCGTCTTCTAGTTTAGAATTTTGAAAAAAAAACGATTGTTTTTTTTTTGGCTATTTTTAATGTTTAGTATTTCAAGAATATACACTGATAAGGAAATTTGGAAATTCCAAATATTAACGGAGTTACCGTTGTAATTTATTGATAGACTGCCTGAAACTATACTCGAATCTTTAAACGCGTTTTTCTCGAACCTACTTTTTTCGAGGCACCTGACATGATATTTCAAGTTGTAATAAACCGATTTACTTGAAATTTGTTGTGAACCTTCTCTACACACCCCTCTAGCGCTCCAACCAGATTTATCGCGAAATTTTGTTACTAATTATTTAAAAAAAAATCAACAATCGTGAAAAAAAAACGGCAAAATATAACCTTTTTTTTTAAACAGCCGCTATTTTGCAATTTTATTTTGCCCGAGGTACGGGCTACGATGACATCCTTACTAATTAAGAATCTACTTTTCTTTTTTCAGATGACCAGGAGGCTTGATATCATGTCAATCAGGAGAGTCCGCGTTTGCCACCCCCACTTTACCAGCCTGCATTTAGCAGAATTATGGATTTTTTTATGCGATGTTAAAGGATGAATAAATATGTGGTAAAAAGATAGATATGGAAATATTATTGTTTTTTTTTAATCGCATGTTGAAAAATCCCCAAATTTTGGCCTCCTAGACTAGAAGACAGCATTAATGCAAAAATTCCAATTGAACCGCCCAAAAAGAGAACGCCAATTATTCAGTGTATGAGATTCATATGCACAAAAACAAGAGATATCCTAGCTAAATGCGCACTATGCGACGGAGAGCACCCGGCAAACTACAAAGGTTGCCAAATTTATCAAGAGATACTCAGTAAACGAGACTCAACAACCCAAAAATTCCATTGGGACAAGCCTAGGACCACAAACTCAAATCCAATCGACACAGTTTTCTCTAACACGCGAAACTGCCTCATCACACAGAACACCTCGCTCATATGCCGAAGCCACAAGTTCACGCACAAACTCGTAAAATAATACTCATCAAGACAGAAACGACAACACAATAAACTCTATTAAAAATCATTTAAGGACTTAAAAACAGTTCTAGAAAAACAAATTAAACTCCTCCAAACAATGCTCATACTGCTAACAGAAACAACAACGCAATCAACTCCATTAAAAATCATTTAAGGACTTAAAAACAGTTCTAGAAAAACAAAATAAACTCCTCCAAACAATGCTAATACTGCTAACCATCGTTTTAACCAAGTTCCCGAAAAAAATGATCCAAATCTATCGAATAGTTGGTTCGAACGCAAATGGCCTGGCTCAAGACCTCCAAGAGCTAACCACGTTTTTACACATAAACAAAATTGATATCATGTTAATCTCTGAAGCACACTTTACAAACAAACTGTGAAAATATTCACGTTTAAGATAGTGGTCGCTGTGATACGCAAGCGCAGGAAATCTAACCATGACACTCACGGGTAACCGAAACATACGCAGTCGCTCATTAGCCTTATTTACGCTCACACGTAAATAAAGTAATCGTCTCTCTAGCACACACACACGAGTCATACTATTTATTCTCTTTACTGAATCCTTCCCCTCAAAACATTATACAAACATTATCTCAAAGTCGCAGGATATGAAATTGATGACACCAAGCATCCTGATGGCGGAACAGCAATTATCATCAAAAACTCAATCGAACATCACGAACTAAATGAATACAGAAAAGACGACTTGCAAATAACTAGCGTCAAGATCGAAGCCCGCAAATACGACTTAATAGTTATTTCGGCGACCTACTGCCCCCCTAAACATAAAATTAAAAAAACAGAGTTAAGGAATTATTTTGAAACACTTTATCGCTGGTGGTGATTGGAACGCCAAACATTCGTGGTGGTGGTCAAGACTAACAACAACTAGAGATAATGAACTCCATAAAACTTTAACCGAAATCAATCTTGATCAGCTGTAACAGGAGAACCCACGTATTGGCCCACAGATAACAATAAAATTCTCGACGTGCTGGATTTCTTTATAACAAAAGGAATTGATAAGGCCTGTACAAACCTACAATCCTTCCAATATCTATCATCTGATCACATTCCCGTGATGCTAATGCCGAATAGCGGTGAATGAGGTCACATCTTATCGGTCTATAAATTTATTGCCTATTATGTTCAAAATATTCTAAAAACTATTGCTTGCGAGAATGAAACGGATAATAGACGAACAAAAGCTAATTCCTAACCATCAATTTGGATTCTGAGGAAAGCACTCAACAATTAAGCAGGTAATCCGTATTTACCAAGTGATTTCCAAGTCGGTAGAAGATAAAGAATACTGCTGAGGTATCTTTCTGGACGTACAGTAGGCATTTGACAAAGTATGGCATTCGGGGTTACTATATGAAATAAAAACAAACCTCCCACAGTACTACCTCGTCATGAAATCATATTTAACACGTTCCCTGCCGCGTTGAACTTTCCGTTCAAGCCATTTGGTATTATCATTGTACAATGAAGAATTAAAAAAAAATTCATTATGCAGCCAGTTATGGGCATGTTAATACTATTGCTGATGCGCTTATTTAATCGTGGGACGTATGTATACGCTCCACGCGGCGTGATAGGCAATTTTTTTCACCGTAACATGTTTCAACGTTTCATTTCTCGTATTTCGATCAGTTGTTTATTGGCGTGTCGTTGATGCAATACTTACCTACTGCTTCACTGAAGCTGGGATTGATTTATAGTTCAGTGTGTTTCTTAAATGTGTTAAACGAAGGAAATATAGTACGTATATATTATTTCAGTATTATAAATTCGGATATTATGCATATAAAAATGTTTGCAATTTTTCTCGTCTTCTCTTCGCCTTTTCCAAATTTTTACAATAAATACCCTTATAAGCGGACATAGCATCAGGCAACAACAGTCTTTCTAGTGATAATTTTGACGCGCCACTCGCAGAAATTTTAACAAAACGCCGTACGATTGCACGGGGAAACCTTTCTGAAGATTCTTCGGACAGTTCAGAGGAAATTATACCTTTTCATCGCCTTTCCACACGCCGCAGTCGCATTTTATCCAGTAGTGAAGACGAAGATGCTGAACCTTCTATAAACATTATAACTCTTTCGCAAATAGATTGGGCTGATCCCACCGGAAACCAACCACGCCTTATGCCTCTCGTTGGTATACAGGGTTTAAAAATATTGAATCAAACTTACGAAAAACCGGAAGATATTTATTTTTTGTTGATGAGCGATGAATTCTTCGATATTATCGTTATAGAAACGAATCGGTATGCGCAACAATGTCTATCAGAACAAACATCATCTCGATTAGAAGAATGGATAGCAATAGACAAAAACGAGATAAAACGTTTTTTTGGACTTATAATGTGGATGGAAATTGTAAAGCTTCCAGAAATAAGTCTTTATTGGTCTGAAGATCCAGCATATTTGTGTAAGGGAATTTCAAAATATGACGCGCCAACGATTAGATGGTGGAAGGGAAGAGGAAGATCTCATAGATACGCGATACGGGCAGTAACTCGGCAATGCTCGTTGGAGTAACATGTGTATATTATTCCCAAACGAAATAAAGTCACGTTCACACAAGATAACTTTACTCATCTCGTTAATTCTAAAATGTTCCTCACAAAATATCAGAAGTGGGATTCACCTAAGTGCATTAAAAAGAGTTTTAATTAAATCCCGTAGAGTATGCGTAATCGACATTACGTCGAAGTTACAGTTACCGTTACGAGTCATGGACGAAAAGACGCCTCGTGTTCGATCGAGAAATTTCGGTGACGAAAAGTAATCGTGAAGCGAAGTTCGGAAAGACTAAAATAATGCAATTACCGAAAGCGCTACGTGAAACGGCATGACGTGCAGTCGTTCAGTGTTAGTGCTCCGAATAAACGATAAATCATCGTTTTAACGGTTGAAAATTTAGTCGTTCACGAATGAAGAAACGGTTATAGATACGTGTAATCACTGTGTGTGTGAGTAATCACGTAGTAGAGATTATATATATTTCGAGAACGTTCTAGAACGTTCTAGAATGCGAGACGTGTGAACAGTCGAGAAAAAAAAAAGGTAAACAGAGAATGTGCGACCATAGGAAGACTACCGACTTACGGAAAATATCTATAGTTCGATATAAAGCCGAATTACACAGACGCGGTTTACCAACGTACGGATCAAAAAAAGACTTTATTGAACGTTTAAATCAGATCGACCTGAGTGGAAATTGGACCGACGACATTATGACGGATGATATTATAGATGTGTCTGACAAACAAGGATTGGGCGCGAGTAACGAGGACCCGGGAGTGTTAAACGCCGATATGCCACAACGCATACAAGCTAATGCAAATGTACCGGAAAACGCCGACTTATGTTCAGCCTCGAATCGACAGAGTAACATGATGGAAACCGACGAATTGGCGCAACGGTACCATAATATGCAGTTAGAATTTGAACGGCGTGAGAACGAGCCTTTGCGGAGAGAATTGGAGCTTTTCCGACGCGAAAACGAGTAGTTACGACGAGGCACGACACCTACAACACAGGCTACGAGTAGACAGGAAAATATCTCCGCCATGTGTGAGCTGGTGGGATTTTTTGATGGAAGTGTTGGTACATTTAGAAAATGGGAGAAACAGATTCGACAGTTGTGTGTTACGTATAACTTGGAAGACGCTCGTGCGAAACTTCTCAACAGCAATAAGTTGAAGGGCGAAGCAAAAAGTTGGTTCCAAGCGGAGAACACCGTTAGCATGACCCTCGACGAAATAATGCACGGTTTCAAGCAAATGTGCGATCATCGCCCCTCACGTGTGATACTGAGAACAAAATTTGAAGCTCGAGAATGGCAAACTACGGAGAATTTCGCTGATTATTTTCATGAAAAACTGACACTGGCGAAAGATGTTCAAATCGACGAGGAGGCCATGGTCGATTATTTGAGTGATGGGGTTCCCAGTGAACACCTACAAGATTTAGCCAGAATGAAAGAGTTCGTCAACAAAGAGGATATGTTACGAGTTTTCGAAAATGTATCATTACGAACTACAGCGAAAAACCATAATCAAAAATGTGATTCTCGACTACCCGCGAAAATAGAAACAAAATCATTTGATTCGCAAACAGAACGCGACCAAAGAAAAGACAAAGGCAGCAAAAATGAGGATGAAAAAAGCAAACGTTTTCGCTGTTACAACTGCAATAAGATTGGGCATCTATCCACGGACTGTCGACTCCCAAGACGCGAGATAAACTCGTGCTTTAAATGTGGCGAAGTAGATCATATGTCGAGGAGTTGCCCATCTAAGACTACATTACCTCAGGTTACCGTCGTCAACGAGTCAGAGGATCAAATTTGTGCAGTAGAAGGATCAAATGAAGAGGACGAAACATTCTTCAGGGACGTCGATGTCGAGCTAAACAGTGATCCGAAAACCCGATTCAAATTGAACGCGTTAATGGACACGGGTAGCAAAATCAGTTTTATAAAGGAAGGTATTTTGTCGGTAGATTGCGTAGAGTCTGCTAATAAAATATCGAAAAACTTTTGCGGAATAAATCACTCTCCTCTATACGTACATGGCGTGGTACGATTAAACGTAACTCTCGGCATCGAAACTAAAGATAATCTCGCGATACTAGTTGTACCGGATACCACGATGGCAAATCCGATAGTACTAGGAAGAGACGTGTTAAAAATATTTGGGTTGGGGTTGAGAAAGGTGGAAGCGCACGCGATAGATGAAATCCTGAATATTGATGTAAGCGAATCGCGCGATATCACATGCACTCTGAACATTAACACGGAAATCTCGAACGAATTTGAGCTTGAACTTCAAAAGCTTTTCCTTTCTGATTATGTCGAGCCAATGCCACCGGCGAGTCCCGCAGTGGACATGGAATTGATCTTGAATTTAACTGACGATAAACCGTTTCATTTTTGCCCGAGACGTATATCGGCTTTTGAAAAAGAAAAACTGGGAAATATAATAGATGACTTGCTTGTTCGAAAAATAATTCAGCCCAGCAAGTCTGAATTCGTTTCCCCGATTATTTTGGTCAAGAAGAAAAGTGGCGAGCTGCGGCTTTGCGTTGATTATCGCGTTCTGAACAAGGCTTTGCGTCGCGACAATTACCCCTTTCCCGTTATTGAAGACCAAATCGATGTATTAAGGGACAAGAAGTATTTTAGTCTTCTCGATTTAAAAGATGGATTTTTCCATATTCGTGTTGTGGACGAATCTGTAAAATATACGGCTTTTACGACACCACTGGGAATTTTCGAGTACAAGCGAATGCCGTTCGGGCTTAAGGTGGGACCGGCAAGATTTCAACGATTTGTAAACGAAGCTTTGGCCGATCTTATCAAGTCACGAGACATAGTAGTGTACGTTGATGATGTATTAGTTGCGACCGCCACATTGGAACATCACCTCGATGTATTAAAAAGATTATTTAAGCGTCTCGTAGAAAATCTATTAGAGCTAAGAGTCGACAAATGTAAGTTTTTACACTCCGAAATTGAATTTTTAGGGTACCGAGTCTCACAAAAAGGTGTTCGGCCGAATAAATCGGGAATAGAAGCGATTGAAAAATATCCGCTTCCTAAAAATGTCAAAAGCTTACAATGTTTCATTGGTATGGCATCGTATTTCCGTAAATTTATTGAGCGATTTTCAGTTATTGCAAAACCACTATACGACCTGTTAAAGAAAAATACGGTTTTTGCCTTTGGCCATGAGCAATTGAAAGCATTTGAGACGTTGAAAGAAAAATTGCAAGCAGCACCTGTCCTGAGCATATATAATCCTCGTGATGATACTGAGTTACACACTGATGCTAGCTCACACGGATTTGGCGCTGTGCTTCTTCAGAAGAAAACCGACATGAAACTCCATCCGATTTTGTATTTTTCGAAACGGACAACTGAAACCGAGAGCCGTTATCACAGTTTCGAATTGGAAACACTCGCGATTATATACGCATTACGACGTTTTCAGATTTACCTCCATGGCAATCAAATTTAAGATCATCACAGATTGTGCCTCATTGAAAATGACATTGGACAAGAAGGAAATGAATTCACGAATCCAAAGATGGGCAATCGAGCTCATGGAGTTTGATTACATTTTAGAGCACAGGGCTGGCATTAGGATGCAACACGTCAATGCTTTGAGTAGGGTCGAAATAATAGGTGTAATCGAAGACAACCCACTCGAACTCGAATTGGCGTTAAGTCAGAATCGCGACGTAAAAATCCAAAACTTGCGTAAGGAACTTGAGAAAAATGAAAACAAGAAATATGAAATGAGAAACGGTCTCATATATCGAAAGAGAAATAATGATTTGCATTTCTACGTGCCAGAGAAAATGGAATGTCACGTGTTACGGAAGTATCACGATGAGCTAGGACATTTTGGTTCAGAAAAAACACATGGTGCTTTGAGCAAAACTTATTGGTTTCCTCAAATGCGATCGAAGATTAAAGATTACATACAAAATTGTTTAAAATGCATATCATTCTCGCCGAGCGTGGGTAAAGCGGAAGGATACTTACATTGTCTACCTAAAGGGAATTTGCCTTTCCAAACAATTCATATCGATCACATGGGACCTCTCGAGCGTAAGCGTTTGGTGAAACAGTACGTTTTAGTGGTGATTGATGCATTTACTAAATACACGAAATTGTATGCTACGAAAACGACAAACTCGAGAGAGACGATTGAGTGTCTGAGACAACACTTCGCAAATTATAGTCGCCCCCGCACTATAATAAGCGATAGAGGATCTGGATTTACATCCGGCGAATTTGAAAATTATCTGAAAGAAAATAATATAAAACACGTACTCATAGCAACAGGATCTCCGAAAGGTAACGGACAGGTTGAACGTATAAATCGTGTATTGAGTCCGTTGTTGGCGAAAATCGTCGACAATAAGACCGGGAAGTATTGGTACAGGGCACTGCCTGAGGCCGAGTTTGCCCTAAATAATACCATAAATAAGACTACAGGGGAAACTCCAAGTCGTCTACTGTTTGGCATAAACTAACGAGGTCCAAGCATCGATAAAGTCAGCGAAGGTCTCGAGGATGAAATCGGAAATGACATGCGTGATCTCGAAACGATACGCGGGATAGCGCAAAGGAATATCGAACGAAATCAAGAGTACAATCGACAATATTTTAATAAAAAAAGGAAAACAGCGCACCGATACAAGGAATGCGATTACATAGGGATACGTAACTTTGACAACACACCAGGTGCGCCAAGGAAGTTGATTCCTTCATTTAAAGGCCCCTATGAGATAGCACGAGTACTTCGGAACGATAGATACATTGTCAAGGATGTCGAAAATTCCCAAACTTCACGACGACCTTACGAAGGGACATGGGAAGCAAATAACATCAGACCTTGGCACAGCGGAATGGTATAATTAGCTTACTCTAAAAAGGATACGATGTCCGAGGCCGGACAATGTTCAGGAAGGGCCGATTGTAAGGGAATTTCAAAATATGACGCGCCAACGATTAGATGGTGGAAGGGAAGAGGAAGATCTCATAGATACGCGATACGGGCAGTAACTCGGCAATGCTCATTGGAGTAACATGTGTATATTATTCCCAAACGAAATAAAGTCACGTTCACACAAGATAACTTTACTCATCTCGTTAATTCTAAAATGTTCCTCACATTTGCAGACTCTTCCACCTTCAATAATGTCAAGAAATAGTTTTGAACTTTTGCTACGAATATTGCATTTTAACAACAATCACAAGGAAAATGTAAACGACCGCCTATACAAAATTAGAACAGTCATTGATATGTTGAATGAAAATTTTGCAAAGTATTTTGAACCAGGCGAAATTGTATGTGTAGATGAATCTCTGATTCCTTTCCGAGGTCGCATTGTCTTTAGACAATATATAAAACAAAAAAGACACAAGTATGGTATCAAAATATTCAAATTATGTTTAGCACCTGGATACACGCTTACCTTCAAAATTTATTGTGGGAAAAACACGGATTTAGAGAAAACAACGCCTACGAATGTTGTACTATCATTGTACAAAAATATTGTTGGTAAAGGTCATACAATATGTACCGGTACTGTGAGAATTTTTGGACAATTATCCAAAATTTCCAATCAACGTTCTCGATCGGAGATTTAACGGGTGAATAATCTCACTAAAACGGATTCACTCCCACCCGATTATAGTAATTTCAATTTATGAGGATCGCTCGGTTAAATCCTCTCTCCTTGTTACGCAGGAACTCTTCCACAATCAATAATCAAGAAGTGTGCGATTACTTATCTTATAAATGATACGGATGCCGTTGAAAATCCGATGCGTGCGGTCCTGCACCAACCTCCATTCCCTTCACTCTCCGATATCGATAGAATAATCCAAGGACAGATACGAAATACAATATTTTTTAAATTTTATTACGCTTATACAAATCCCCAGATAGACACGTGTGCGTCATATTGGCATCATATTTAAGTTTTCTATGATGCATAGAAAGGCTCAAAGCTATGCGTCGCTTATGAGTGCTCACCTTCAAATGATATTTACGCCATACGATAATTCCCAATATTATATCGAAATGAAGCAAAGTTGTTTTCACGTGAGCATTCGTACGGTGAATTCATCAGACTAGCAAAATGGGCTCACAAAAATACAAGAATAACTACATGCATATGGGGCTCATATGGGCGTCATCGCGTAACGAAATTGCAGTGTTCAAATGGAACTCATATTGGGGTCATGGCATGATAAAGTTATTGTGCTTACGGGACCAAAAAAAATTAGTCATTTCTTTTTATTTATTTATGTTTTGATTTTTTACTGCTTTGGTATTACAGTAAACCTCCGCCGGTACAGGTCGGTTCCTCTCTAGTCCTTCCCCAGTGGCAATGCGAGAAACATGGCACACAAATTTTTGTCGTCTGTGGGGATCGAACCCGGGTCTTTCTGCGCGAGAATTCAGCGCTCTATCCACAGAGCCACCGCGCTTTTCCTCATTCAAGTTCTTATTTAGTATACCTATAATATGATAGTGGAGAATTCAGATCTACGTATGTTTTGCAATAGAATTCATACACAGTGCCCCCGTCGAATGCATCACAGAGTAACATACATATCGCCATCATATGGCGCTCATGGGATGTATGTATAATCATTGCATGACTGCCATATGGCGCCGATATGACGATATTCAATGCAGAATTTGAAATGCCCGGCTTGTGATTTCATGATGTAGTCAGCGAATGATGCATTTCGAAACGATAAATTTAAGTCACGATGTTTATCAAATCTATGATACTGAATGAGCTCCTAAAATGTATGTTTCTATGACGCCAAAATGTGTTCATGTTGAGCCCTATCATGCGTCAATTGATGCTGCCACAGTGAAACCACGTCAGAATTTGTATACATGACTTCAATATGATGCTAAAACTGCAGATTTCAATTGCGGATACTTTGAAAACGCCCATATGAGTTCGACATGCTATAAACGTATGATGCACTGTCAAACGTCAAATTGCAATCAAAATGTTTTGTAAACTCATGATGCTAAATGACTTCATGACTTTGTATCACAGCACATAGTCGATATGCAGCAAAATTTATTTCATCAATTGCATGCACGGCGTGAAAATCACGGCTGTCTATCTGGGTCACTTATAAACTAAGAATTAGGGAGTGTTCATTAAACCGATTATAACCGTTATTGGACCGTCCGGACGAGGAGTGGGGGGGGGGGGGGGGGGGGGTGGCGGACGACAATGTGTATCGGGAAAAGCGAATCGATCGCGATATTTCGCCGCCGGAGTCTCGCTCATGCGAGATCCATTACAGTATACAAGCATAGAATTAGCTAAAAAGCTGGTTGCTCAAAACATTCATCTGGTTGGTACAATACGATCAAATCGTCGTGGAATTCCAAAAGACCTAGTTTTAAAAAAATTACAGCGACATGAATTTATCGCTAAGGAAATCAATGACGGCTTAACAATACTGAAATGGAAGGACAAGCGCGATGTCCTTTTATTGTCAACAAAACACTCTAATGAAACTATGGCAATTCAGAATCATATTTCCGATCAAATGACTTCATATTGTAGTCGTCTACGAAAAACAGTGAAGTGGTATAAAAAGATTGTATTTGAACTTTGCTTGAACACAGCTGTTTGAAAAATTAATTCCTAGAAAAATAAATTTATTGGTTTGTTATGTTATGCATGTTAAACTATACAACCTTTCCTTGATAGTTATGATTTTTCCACAATTTTAATTATTGTAAGACATACGCCAGAAACAAAATACTACAACCGTAAAGCGTGGGGCGCATACGCCCCACGCGGCTTGAACAGAAAGTCTTCTAAAAGCGGTCTGGCAGGGAACGTGTTAAGTAATATAAAATTTCAAGTACGGCAAGGCGTAAGCATATCACAGTTGTAGGGAAGCTGGGGGCTTGCTGTAACAGGGGTAAGTAGTAAGACTCAATTTTTTCCTAAAATATGAGCGTTTCTCTACAACATTGTTACGCGAATTAATTGTCTATTATGTGATGCATTGCGCGAGGCAATACCTTCTTCAGTACCTGCTAGGTACTAAAGAATTTTTTATTCATGATTTTTTTATTTCTGGTAATTTTTTAAAGGATTTTAACTGTTTTATTAATTCGAATCGATAGATAATTTATTGAAGTTCGTATAGATGGAGCTAACTTTCTTTTAAAGTAAATTGATTTTTATTATTCTAAGTTTGTGTAAGAAAATGTACTGCGGGGCAAGTTGTAACAAATTTTTGGGGCAAGTTGTAACATGTTACAATTTGCCCCACATATTTAAGATATGCGGTGTAAATGATTTTAAGTATCTAGCAACTTCTTTTTTTTCTATTGCAGAATGAGAAATTATAAAATAAAGTCCGATCGGGCAACTCAAAGTAAAGAAGTTTACGAGTCAGCTGCTATTGAAGTTATAGAAAAAAAAGACTAGTGTCAGAAAAGCTGCCAAAGTCTTCAATTTGTGCCATATTTCGTTATGTAGATACATAAAAAAAAGAGAAAACAATGAATCGCTATCCGTTGGCTACGTAAAACCTAGGTTGGTGTTTACAGGCGAAGAAGAAGAGAAGATATCTGCATACTTACAATAGTGACGTGTGCAAATATTTATTTCGGACTGCTACGAACGAGTGTCAGGAAGGTGGCACATCAATGTGCTGTTTAAATTGACGCAACCTCCCTCATGGCACGAAAATCATATGGCAGGCAGGACCTGATTGGTTTCAAAGCTTTATGAAAAGAAATCCAAGACTTTCACTTAGGACACCAGAAGCGAGTCGCGCTACGTCCTTTAACAGGACTAACGTAATGGATTTTTTCCGAAAATATGCAGAATTACTTAAAAAATATCAATTTCTACCATCGCGGATTTATAACATAGATGAAACTGGTGTGACCACAGTGCAAAAACAGAAAAAAGTCATAGCGGCACGTGGGCAAAAACAAATAGGATCCTTCACTTCAGCCGAAAGAGGTACCCTCGTGACACTTGCTTGCGCTGCAAATGCTGCTGGCAATTACGTCCCACCGATGTTTGTGTTTACCAAACTGAGATACACAGAAGTATTTGTTCGATGTGGACCACCAGATTCTATTGGCGCTGGGAACTCTTCAGGATGGATGACGGAGAAAGAATTGATGTTATTTACGGATGATTTAATTAGATTCGTGAAACCAACTGAAGACGATCCTGTATTGATGTTGCTCGATAATCACAGCTCGCATATCAATATTGGTGTTGTGACGAAGGCTAAAGAAAATAATATTGTTATGTTATATTTTTCACCTCATTGTTCTCATAAATTGCAACCTCTTGACGTGAGCGTTTACGGTGCGTTTAAAAATTACTTACACCGAACACAAATGACTTGGATGTACAATAATTCCGGGAAAACGATGACAGTTTACGACATTCCGGGTATTGTCAAAGATGCATTACCATTGGCATTAAATCCTGCAAATCTGATGAGCGGATTTCGAGCAAGTGGTATTTGCCCATTGAATATAGAAATATTTAAAGATTCAGACTTCGCACCGTCTTATGTAACAGATCGTCCCAACCCTGTTATTGACAAAGAAAATGAAGAATATATTAATATGATTGAAAATTCCTCTGATTTCACGCTAGATCTCGGCGATCCGGATCTTTTGCCATCTGCTCCGGAAGTAGACGTCTCACTGAAATTATAAATGTGATTGAACAATCAACCGAATCAAGTGCAGGTCCATCAGACATTAACAATTTGTACACCAAAACAACGCCTCCTTGAAATGCTCCTGTCCAAAGGGATGTGAGCCACAACATACCAGAGTATATATTTATAACAAAAGAGTAGATTAAGAGATATTGTTTAATAATGGTCATTAATAATGTTGTTTTTGTTAGTAAATACTGCGTTACACACTTTTATATTTTAATATATTTGAATACTTCTGAAAAAGACTGGATAAACCTAAATAAATTGAGCACGTACTGTAGTGTTTTTATTGTCACTACATGCCCCAAGGCTGTTACAACGAGCCCTGAGTACGGGGTAAGTTGTAACACGTGCCTTTTTTTGGTTAAATGCCCCCTAGTCAAACAATATGGACGAATCTTAAAATATTACTTCATGAGAAGGTAGTCAGATAACCAATCTTGCAAGTTATGTTTTTATAATTAAGAAACATCGTGTAGTTTCGTTGTTACATAAATTTTCCCAAAAAGTGTTACAACATGCCCCCAGCTCCTCTACCCAATTAGATTGGGGGTGCATCAAGGTAGTGTACTTGGGCCAGTCCTATACACATTATACACTGCTGACTTACCAACGGCAAGGAACATTACCGTATCGACATTTGCGGACGATACAGCCTTCCTTTCAATACATACAAATGCCAAGGGAGCATCCAAAAGACTTCAAAAGTAGATTAAAGATACCTGAAACGCTTAGAGTACCTGGTTAGAACCGTGTTTTAAAATACGCGGGTACACGTGACGCGCCGCGTTGTCCTGCTACACGTTATATCTAACACGGATATCCGAAGATACACGTATAGCTGATGTATACACATGTACACGGGTAATTATAAGACAGTTTTATCTACAGCATCTTATATCTTGTGCCAAATTGTATGTATTTGCATATATAGGTATTTCTTCTTCTCCATTTTATACGCCTTACAAAAAAATTTTATATACATATATGTATTGTATTTATAATATGAAAATATATTTTCAAATCTTAACATTGCATTCAAATCCTAAAGTTCGCAGTACGAGACTCGTAGAAACCTTTAAAATCTTCTTAAAAACTTTACATAAACGAGGTAAATCGGAAGAAAATAATTAACTTTGCTAAGGACTATGTTTTTAAAGAAGAATCATGGTGGAAAGACGTAATATTTGTCGATAAGAGCAAATTTAAGATTTTTTGATGTGAGGGATGGAAAATGGTATGCCGTACAGTGAACGACGAATTGAATCTTAAAAATATAAACCCCACTTCGTAAACGGGGAGAGGCAGTGGCACAGGGGTTAGCGTTCTCGGCTCTCAACTCGGGGGTCCCGGGTTCGATTCCCCGCCGGCACCAATGGAATTTTTCTATGTGTTTATTCTGTGCTCTCGGTGGTTCGGAACCCACCTAACCAAAAACTGTAGGTCCACCGAAGTGGTTGATGGTGGAAATAAGGATCGCGGTGATTGTAAGAGAGGAGGAATGTAAAAACCCGCAAGGGTATACATTGGAAAAAGAAAGACACTTCGTAAACGGCCCCACTATATAATTGTCCGAAAGTATTGCATCCTCCACCACAGTTACCGGACTTAAACCCCATCGAAAATTTATGGGATGAGTTGAACCGGAACATACGAAAAACACCGATTACATCAAAAGAAGGATTGGAAATACGTTTAACGGAAAAATGGGGACGGATATCAGTAGATTATTTTAAAAAAAAGTATTGCGAACATGCCAAAACGATAGCAACATGTTGTTATACAAAACGGGAACCCAACCAAATATTAGAATCGTGATAATTTCATTGCTAACTTGGAAAAACATATTATTTTCTCAGATGTCCGAATATTTTTGCGACACTAAAAGTACGCGCTCTTTTGTTTATCTTTTCTTGTACGGGCAATAACGTCGACTGAATAAATAAAACCTATGCCTATGAGAACTAGAAAAGGTGTTCTACTTGGGAAAAAAGTATGATTTCCTTAACTCAGCTACAAGTGTACAGGGCAATACTATTTTAAATGCCTTGGTGTCCGAATATTAAAGCGAGTCACTGTATATGTAAATACAGTTTTTATATCAGTTTAGCAGACACATTTCTGTACAAAAATAAAACAATTACATATACGTTGTTATACTGATTAATTAATACGCATACTACTGATATTTAAAGATATTCGAGAATTTCTTTCTGCGTTTCTGTTTTTGTATTTTGTATATGTTTTTCAATTTTATCGCTATTTTATCGCCATTTTGAAGATGTGCCGAACCTTTCTTTACGATTAGTATTTATTAACTCTTTTTCCGATTTGTTGTATTTTTCACGGAATTGCAAAAGCGTCATATATTATAACAGATAGTGAATATGCCCGATTCTTGCTTATACATACATATATATATAGAGGTATAGGGCAAGTTGCAGTCTCAGTTACAAAGGTTCAGGCGTAACGTTTCTATATCAAGTGTGTGTCGTATATAAATGTGAACTGAGTTATTATTCATTTAAAATCGTTCTAAATTATTGATCTAAATGAAGCGTTGGATTTGAAAATATGCACAGCGGGAAGGCGATAAAGCTTACCGCAACTTATGCAGCTAAGAAGTAAACAACGATTTCTGTTGTCGCGGTGGTTCGACTGGTTGTTTCATGAGACATTTATTAGGTGTTCACGGCGTTTCGGGAAATCAAACACAATCACCTCAAAAGTTAAGGTAATTTCATATCATATTCATGACTTTATTGTGCTTCGTCAATTTTAAGCCGATCATCGATTAAAATGGAAGCATTGAAGTCAAGCGTTGTGTTCTATTTCTCATGTTCTCAATTCTCCAATTATAAATACATATAAGGTTATTAAATTTTCTTGATTCCATTCTTGACTGAATTCTTCAGTCAAGAATGTTAGTCAATTCACCATATTACAAGCTCTAAAAATAGATCGAAAGTTCTTGAAGAGAATATTGAAGTTCTTATGAAAACAGAATTTCATATAACTGAAATAGTAGCGTGTACATCAAATTGTTGCTGATCAGTTTCTCTGTTGCGTCCTAACATGGGTAATGCGCATCTCCAGTCGATAAATAAGAACATTATCTTACCCACCTTCAAAGCAATGTAGCCTGCTGGGGAAATTCAAATCCAATGTATATCTGTTTCTGTATTACCAACTAATCTTTTCATTTATGAAACTATATCTAAGAAATAATTAATATTTCTGCCTCGGACACGGAACTATGATCTCTCAGACTATTCCTAAGATTATTTTATAAACATTCGAAACTCCGAACTCCATCTTTTCTATGTAAACAATCGCGCAACGCGACGAGGAATATTTTCTATCCTCGCAAACACTTTCCCAATGAATAAACACTCCTCTTATATACATTCTAGTAATAATAAACCCTTAATTAATAACGATATTATTTACTCTTGGTCTCTTAAAGTGCACCACATACCAATTCATAAGTATCCGGCCCGACAAACTTTTCTTTACTGTACTCATTCATGTTACATTTCAACGAACGCCTTATCCGATATCACCGCTCGAAACTCAGTTGTAAACAACACACTGTATTATTTTTCCGAGCTATAATTCGAAACCACACTTTCCTTTCCCACGAACGTCGCGCACAAAGCGGCGATCTCACGTCATCCCCGCGCCTTCGAAATAACCCCCCTCCACAGGAAAACGAAGGGTCCCGCTAAAGAAATAGACCAATCAAACTTATCGAATTTTTGTAACTCCGGCCGAACCAAGGCGAAATCGTCAACTTTCTCCGAGAACGAAATCAGAATTCTATCAACTTCGAATCAGTCAATATCTTAAGGGAGTAAAATCCCAGTCTCTCTGCGAATTATTAGAAGTACAAATTTTGTATTATAATTTCAAAGTCGATATAAAGTATCAGTTTTTTTTTTGTTAAGTGTACGTGAGTCGTTGGTGTTGCAAGTTCATAATTTTCCAATAAATTGATTTCTTCACGCATCAACACCGATAAGTCTGGGAAACATCATCAACTAAAAACGTCTTCGAAGAGAAATCAACCTCGACGATTAATTCTAAATCGTTGAGTCGGTACATTGAGCACAAGTAAGTCCCGGGCGGCGAGCTCACGTCCAGCCGAATAGCGGAAAAACCAATTAAAAAATCGCGCGCACATCGAATTATCGACGGAGCTACACTCTCCCCCACCTTGGGACATAACATCTCACCAGTCTTACATAACCATGACAGCACATTTCACCGATGACGCATGGACTCGAAAAACATTTACCTTAGAACGATTGAAATGGATGAACGACACACATCCGAAAATCTCGCGTATAAAATGTCTGATATACTTAGGAAATGGAATTCCGTTAGAGCCCCCTATTACACGTGTCACGTGTAATAGGGGGCTTTAACGGAAATATGGCTTAACAAATGGTGGATCAAAGCAAGCGAATTTAAATCCGTCCATATCACATTTACCACGAGAAGGCAGGATACTGCCCGAATATTAAGCTATACGACCGAAACTTGCCCACAGTTAATGAAGTGCAATACCTTGGAATGCACTTCGATCGAAGGCTAACATGGACCGAGCATATTAAAACTAAACGGAAGCAACTGGACGTGAAACTACGCAAAATGTACTGGTCCATTGGACGGAGGTCCCGACTGTCTTCCCACAATAAACTAAACATTTACAAGGTTATACTTAAGTCAGTATGGACTTATGAAATACAGTTATGGGGAACGGCCGCAAGTTTCAACATAAAAATCTTACAGAAAACTCAATCAAATATTCTAAATCAATAATAGATATCCCATGGTATGTCACAAACGCCAACGTCCACAAAGACCTGACGATGAATACTGTGAAAGAAGAAATTCAGCGACTTACAATTAGTGCCTCCTAAGAAGACTCGAACAACATCCCAACGATTTAGTGTCAGACTTACTGGACAGGAACACGATCGAACAAAGATTAAAAAGATTTAAACCAACAGACTTATGTGAACACTTTCTCTAAACCCATTGTAGCACCAGCGCACAAAGAAAGAATTAAACGATAGTGGACGCTCACTCTAAAACTCGACATATAGCAGCTAGAAAAATTGTTTATTCCTATCTAGATAGCAGATTATAATTTGAAATAAAACTGAAACAAAATCCTTCAACCAATACTGTACTTTCGCAAGCCTTTCCTCCATCTGCGCACGAAAAATAATACATATAGTTTTAAATTTTATTTTGACGTTACAATCTGATAATGCATTTTTGTATGTACATATCAGACTGCTTTTCAAAAACAGGAGAACAAGTTGAAACTTTGAAATTTTATTATTGTATATCCATATTCTTATATAGGTATTCAATATAATATATTCTTGTAGAGAAGTGAATGTTCTACAAAAAAAAGTATGTTACAATTTTTCGATGAACTCGCTCTTTTAAAATTTATTGAAATTATATTTAGAGTAAATTTTACGTTGCATTAGTTTTCTAATAAATATACACGCGATAAAAATAATTTAAGGAACGTTAAAATTATTAGAAAATTCAAAAAACAGTATAAATTCGATTTTAGTTACTTACATAAAATACCGGCGCCGTTACCGGTACACTAGGCCTGATGTGCAGACACAAAATGGCCGATCATGAGGCCCTTTGGCGTACGACCTACCCCTACTACCTATTTGTTTAATTTAGTTTAAATTTTTAATTCTAGTATAATATAAATTTCAGATCTGTGCTGTACCCCAATATACAACGAAAGAACATTCGAGTCAAATATTCCAGTAGAATAAATTCAAAGATACCAAACTGCGCAATATACAGTTTTCTGGCCCGTTCCCCGGCACTGATTATGAGCAACCGATTGCGTGTAAAATTTTGGGGGTATCTAGAGAATACGGACAACAATTTTGGAACACAAGAATGTAGCCATGTTTGGTCATAATTCTCTAAATACCCTCATTTTTCCTCCGGATGAACTAATAAAAAGCAGAAACAATTATGAAACTATAACCTTTTTCAGATTTGAAAAGAAATGTGCCAAAAAACATTTTGACGTGCTGGAAAAATTATTTACAAACACATTTGCTTTTAGTTCATTTAGAAGAGGATTTAATATTTACAAGAAATAACTTCGGCTCGATGTAATAGGTCATTTGGTTTTCTTTTGCTATCCCATCCGCCGATGTAGAAAACTTGTGAACATAACAACTGGAGAAAACGTACTTGAAATTTGTCTATAGGAAAAACTATTAATTTACGCTTACTTGCACTAATGATCGGCTAATCAGCTGTTCTTGGTGCATATAGTAGTCCTTCTGCGCCCCGAATAAGATTATTCAGATGCATTTGATCTAGTGTACGAGCTGTACGAACCTCCTTACTGCAAAATGTCTGGCGCTTGTTCTCCCTCTCGATCCGTTACTCGTCAGCGATATCTGGAAACATTTTGGACTGCTAACCTGTACTCAAATTGAGCAACTGCATGCTACTCAAAATCGCATAATATCCTTCGTTGTACATATCTGGAGCCATGTCAGCAGCAATTTTAACGAGTTTCTGGCTGGAATTCAAGCGCTTTGGATTGATGCTCCAAACTCTTGAGTTGGACGGCTGTTTGGAACTTTGCGTATGACCGCCTAAACATCGCGTAAGTTTGAGAATTCTTTATAAATTAGATGAATGTGTTTCTTAATGGCTTCGTTAATCAATCGGACAGGATGCTTAAAAGATTGTCGTTGATTCATGGATTCAGCTTTGCGCCATTCACATCAACTGTCGACGCCTGCCAAATAATTTGCGTGTCGAGGGAATTCGTTTATTGAACAATAACGATCCAGCGTAGCTACTATAATTTTTTTTTCATCTTTTATGCAGAATCTAATTGCTAAACCAAAATAAATTGTTAGTTTTTTTCATAACATCTTCCGTCAGCCGCTTTTTACCACTGAGCTTCACCTTCTTCTTTATATTTTGAAGTCATGTACCCACATGTTTTCGTACGTGCCCCGCGCACTCATTTTTTATGACAAGACGTGTGACGTCATTTTTTGTTACGTCACTGTATGGATTTATCTCAAAAATACCCGCAAAAGTTTTTAAATCACCATCGCCAATGTTTTTTTTCTATATTATACGCCACACTTGTAACGAGCGATTTGCGGAATACCCCCAAATTCCAAGCCGTTCAGGTGGGGACATTAGATTTAGGTAGTGGGGAGTGCCGGCACCTCACTCCTAATGAGAGATTCTCACTCTCTCTTCTTCCTGGGATCGTCAACGAGAGAACAACTGGACAATCGCTCCCGCTTGGTCTCATCCAACCCGCCAAAACGCACGGACCAATCATCAATCGTTTCTCTTGCCTGGCCAGCAAGAGGTCCGAGACGCTGATCTTCGATCTACGACTTTCGTGGAAGATCAGAAGGAGGGATCGAATCGCCGAGCTTCACATTCCTGAAAACTGACGAAGGCGGATTCGTCAGCAATCCCGCGTGTACGACACAACTCGCCGAATTAGAGAAGATAAGTTAGACCGAATTGATAAAGATAGAGAAATATGTATGTATCCGAAATGTGTATGTCTCTGAAATGTGTATGTCTCTGAAATGTGTATGTGTCTGAAATATGTATGTGTCTGAAATATGTATGTGTCTGAAATATGTATGACGCGAGGATCGTAATATAAAGAAAAATTTACAACAGTTACACACTTTTCATCGGATCTTAAAAACATTTTTAACCCTTAGTCTGCCTAGGGTTTTTTGGCACCTTCAGTCTGCCTAGGGGGGTCGTTGGCGTCCTGACGGTTTTTCAACCAGTTTCAGTGGGGTTAAAAATCTAAAGAAATTCATGGAGTTTCTTTAAACCTTTAAGTTGAAGTATCGATCATAAAATTATAAACAATTTTATTTTTTAATATATTATTTATCCAAAAAATGATAAAAAACGGTATCAATGCATTTGTTCACTCAAAAAATCATAACTTTAAGACAAATAAAGATATCGAAACTGCCAAAAAAGAATATTAAAGGGGAAGATTGTCGCTTTCGAGAAAAAAATCAACCGTATCCAATTTTTGTTAAATTAACCTTAAGTTTGGGACCTAAAAATTGGCAATAATTTAGTCGCAAATTTCGAAGTAAAGAGGCAATAAATGTGTATTAAATACAAACTAAGTAATAAAATCAGTAATAACTCATTCGTTAAGTGTCACAATATATTTTTATTGTAGAAAATATGAAAAAAATTAGAAAAAGTTAGAAATTACGAAAAAAAAAAATTGAAAAAAATCGATTTTTTTTTTTGCGCCCAAATTTTTTTGTGGCACTTTTATAGCCTCAATAAAGACTTTCAAGCGAAAAAACGAAAAAAAAATTACTTACAGTTTTGACAACCGCCGTCTGCCTAGGGGGGTCGTATGCGTCCGGAACGAAAATCAATTGCTCCTTACAACAGCTGGGTAAGAACTAGAATAGCGCCTCTTTGCAGGTCGGGTCTAGAGGGGCCTAACTTTTTTTACATAAGCCTAACAGCGCCTCCCGTGATCGGATTTAGGAGTTACACCGACGTTTGATTTTCGCTCGGACGCAAACGACCCCCCTAGGCAGACTAAGGGTTAAGACAAAGATCACTTCCGTCTTCCTTGTTGAACCCTTCGTGGTTTGCGGAGCATAATTCTTTGTGATTTGTATACCACTCTGTAAATTCGTTGTGGTCTAATGTCTTTCTTTTTCATGGAACATACGTGACAGTGTGCCCTGTTTACAGTAAGGTCTACTTTGTCACACTAGTTCACAACGAGAGTTGCGACAGCGTACAATAAAGTAACGCCACGTTTTTTTTTCAGGATATGATGAGATATGTTCAATAACTGTTTGAGTCCCAAGCAGCGCGATCGCGCTGTTCAGTTTTTAAGCCGAGAAATCCCAGCACATTTCCAGCATTGTGGACAACTGACGGTGCGTCGCCGACTGTCGAAGTCGCGCGCTCATGTTTACTAGCGTAAGTTCATCACGCAGCTCCTTTTAATAGATACATTACAAAATAAAATTTATTATTTTATTCTTATTTTTTCAATAATTTTTATCGAACAAAACTTGAAATATTTATAAACTTACAGTAACACAGATGTGTTTCATAAAATAATGAATTACAAATTAACAATATTTTTGTCTTATGAAGAAACATTGTTAATAGGGAGTAACACTTATAATATGTAACATCGGTGTTTATCAAAACATATTGGATGATATTCCTTGGCATATCTTAAATGGACAGAACATAAAACATAAGAAACGCTGTTGCTCCGGTTGGCATGCATCGATTTAACAAACAATGCGCTAACGCATCGTTTGGTTTTTCTCGAAAGAAATAAAATAAGCGCGATGGTGCCTCTTGGGTATTCTCGTACTCGTTTAGTAGAAGCGTGGTCGCGCTGTTTGGGATTCCTCGACAGTGTTTTTTCAAAACCCTCTGGGACTCAAACGGATAAGCAACGGGAATTTTGTCATTTCGTGGGGTTCCCTAGTCCGATGGGTTTGATTTTTCCATTGTATTATTGGCACACATGTCTAAAAAGTATCTATACATGTTTAGCCATATGGGGTGTTTAGTCTTTTATCAGTTGTCGAAAGGTTAGCACGTGTTATCGTACAATCGGCGATTTTTCATTTATATAAATAATACATGAGGGAATGTGCATTGATTTTCGCTAAAAGAATGGAATAAAGTGCATGACCATGGCGAGCGCACTGGTCGCCCCAACACATCAACAACCGATAAAAACGTGGAAAAAGTAAACGAAATCATTAGAGATCACAGTTAGTTCCAGATATTTTGGTTATGAAACGCGTGACCACAAAATTTGTACCGAAAGTGCTGAATTTCGAACAAAAACTGCGGCGAATGGTAATTGCTCAAGAGTCGCCAAATGAACTCAACAGCGACCCAGAACTATTGAAACCTGTCGTCTTTCGTCAGACTGGTAAGTGTTTACGCAAGTCATTGTTATCGGGATACTTGATACTTGATAAAAACCATTCCACCCTTTTTGCATTTGAATTATATAGAGACAACCCCCCCCCCCCCCCCCTACTGCTTGAGTTTATTCCTGTTTTTGGTCAGAGTTTTTCTTTACAAATAAAATAACCACGTGGGACGGCTGTGAAAATAATAGAAAATAATATACGAATCATTTCGTTTCGTATTAATATTAACGGTCGTGTTTCCCCGCCAGTCCTCTCCCCTCACCAGTCATCAATCAATTAAGGTTTTTCTCTAAAAAACTGAGAATTTTCATGGAGCATGACTTGAACATCTTTTTTGCGTTTTTTTTTCTGAAAAGCGCGTTAAAATCGAACAATTTGAAAAAAACGTCTCGTTTAAACAATTTTTGAGAAAGTTATGAGTGTATGAAAATGGTTGGAACACAGAAAGAGGTTTTCTTTTTCAAAATTCATAACGGTTTTCGATTGGGTAAACAAATTTTAAAACATTAAAAAAATTGTTTTTAGTGGGGTAGGTACTATAACATATAAAAATTTTCAGTAAAATTACAAATGATCGGATTCGAAAGAGGTCGAAATCGTCTAGAATCCGGCAATACTATATTACAGGTATTTATATTTCAAGGCAAGGGGCTAAGTTATAATTTTGTTTAAAAATATGATATATATAATTTAACTTTAATAAATTATAATACAATTGAATATGATATATTTCAAATAACTATACATCACGTATACCCACGTCACGATCTTCACATTCGTAGTGTTACGTCCCAAGTGGGTAAGAGAGTGGAGCTCTGTCAATAATTCGATGTGCGCGCCATGTTTGAATCGGTTAGCGCTGTTCGGTTGGACGTGAGCTCACCGCCTGGGACTTACTTGTGCTCAATATACCAAGTCAACGTTTTGGTATTAATCGTCGAGGTAGATTCCTCTTCGAAGACGCTCTGCTTGCTGATTATTTTCCAGACTCCTCGCTGTTGATCCGTGAGGATGAATTTTGTTGGGAAAAATATTGATTGCAACACCAACACTTCACATACAATTAACAAAACCAACTGTACTTTATTTAAGTTTGAAATTGCACGTTGAAATTACAACAGAAATTGGACTTGAAGTGATTTTACAAATGTCGAAGATTTGTTCGCTTAAGATGCTTTCGATTTCGAGGTTGATAGAGTTCTCATTTTCTTGTCGAAGTTGGTTGACGATTTCGTCTCGGTTCGGGCGAAGTTACAAAATTAGATAAATCTGATTGGTCGGATTCTTTAGCGAGATTTTAAGTTTTCCTATCAAAGGGGGTATTTCACAGATATGGGGGTGTCTTGAGAGCGTCGCTTTTTGGACGACGATCGTGGGAAGGAAAAGTGTGTTTTCTGATTATATGTAGTTCTGAGAAATACAGAGTTTGGTTTTTGTCTGATTTTACGAGCGGTGATATCGGAGAGGCGCTCGTAAAAATGTAACATGAATAAGGAGAGCAAGGAAAAGTTTTTCGTGCCTGATAATTATGAATTCATATATGGTCCGCTTTTAAAATTAAGAGTAGATAATATCGTTATCAACTAGGTTTTCGAGCGACGAAATCCCGCGAGAGGTTCGTGGAAAAGACATAAAAAAAGATGTTTGCCAGAGAGGGCGTTTATGAGTGGATGAGGTGTTTAGGTTATGGTTTTAAGTTCCTTGGTGCGTGTACGTAATAAGAGCTTGATACTCTGGTAACCTTAGATGGGATCTTTCCCCTAATCTGTTTAGTTTCTACGAATAAATGGTATAGTTTATAAATGCGATAGTAAAATGATAATAAGAGAAAAAAAAAGATGTCCATACTGTTTGAATTTTACCGGCAGGCTGCATTGGTTTAGAGGTAGGTAAGATAGTATTCTAATTTATTGATTGGAGGTGAGTGTTGCCCATCCTGGGACGTAACATTAGTGCGATGTTAGTCTTACATCGTTTTTTGAACATAAAATATTATTTCGTCACGCTCAACTTTTTATATTCTTCTTACCACGCATGTTTTCGTTTATGTCGTTTTCGATTTCCGAGCCGGTTTCTGCATCGTAGCAATTGCCTCGTTGATTTCTATTTTGAAGCGACACTTTGAGGTTAAAGATTCTAAAAGATTATAAGGATACGAATCCGCATGTGTTCAGACTTGGGTTTTAAAATAAAAATCCCAATGATCAACCCCTGGTCTCGATAACCAAAAAAAACATCGAGCGTCTATCGTTTAAGTACGTGGCTATTCTGACAAAAATTGTTGTGGTCTCGGCCTCCTGGATCATCCGCCCGAGTCGCTCTCCTTGGGCCACCGAAATGCTAATTCCCAGATCAGCCTAATTTCTATGCGCTTTCTTTATCCATCCTTTACCACGCGCGATCTCTGTACACGTCTTCCGTGCGATGGACGATGACGTTCAATCAATAAATTAAGTGCATTGGACAGATGTTCATATTTAGACCGGCGAATCTAAATAATAATAATAAGTGTAATTCCCCATATATCGAGGTGCGTGTACGATCAGCATGTCAAAAAAAGCATCTAGTATATTTATTTAAATGAAAAGCAACAATTCAATAAGTGAAGACAAACAAGTGTGAACCAAAACATATGAAAACGATCATTTAATTTAGATGGTGAACGAGTGAGTTAGATTAGAATGAGCCACTGTAGTGGGGCGCGTCGTGCCTAAGAGGTTAA
Organism: Netelia melanura; assembly: GCA_964007305.1. NCBI lineage: Eukaryota > Metazoa > Arthropoda > Insecta > Hymenoptera > Ichneumonidae > Netelia > Netelia melanura. The sequence continues at coordinate 20,402,897 of OZ023256.1, read as the reverse complement.
GAAAAACGGGGGATAGAAGAAATCTCCTGTCCTCCTTGTGAGAAACATTCTAGAATTGACGAGTTGATGATAATATTTTGTGTGAACGTTACTTTATTTCCATTTCTGCTTGAATTTACATACGTGTTGCTTTGATGAACATTACCGACTTACTGCCCGTATCGCGTACCTATACTTTCCTCTTCCCTTCCACTATCTAGTCGTTGGTGCGTCATATTTTTGAAATTCCCTTACAATCGGCCCTTCCTGAACATTGTCCGGCATCGGACATCGTATCCTTCTTAGGGTATACTGATTATACCATTCCGCTGTGCCAAGGTCTGATGTTATTTGCTTCCGATGTCCCTTCGTAAGGTCGTCGTGAAGTTTGCGCATTTTCGACGTCCTTGACAATGTATCTATCGTCCCGAAGTACTCGCGCTATCTCATAGGGGCCTTTAAATGAAGGAATCAACTTCCTTGGCGCACCTGGTGTGTTATCAAAGTTACGTATCCCTATGTAATCGCATTCCTTGTATTGGTGCGGTGTTTTACGTTTTTTATTGAAATATTCTCGATTGTCCTCTTGATTTCGTTCGATATTCGTTTGCGCTATTCCGCGTATCGTTTCGAGATCACGCACCTCATTTCCTATTTCATCCTCGAGACCTTTGCTGACTTTATCGATGCTTGGACCTCGTTCGTTTATGCCGAACAGTAAACGACTTGGAGTTTTCCCTGTAGCTTTATTTATGGTGTTATTTAGGGTATACTCGGCCTCAGGCAGTGCCTTGTACTAATATTTTCCGGTCTTATTGTCGACGATTTTCGCCAACAACGGACTCGATATACGATTTATACGTTCAACCAATACGATTTATACGTTAGCTTTCGGAAATCCTGTTGCTATGAGTACGTGTTTTAAATATTGTTTTCTTTCAGATAATTTTCAAATTCGCCGGATGTAAATCCAGATCCTCTATCGCTTATTATAGTGCGAGGGCGACTATAATTTTCGAAATATTGTCTCAGACACTCAATCGTCTCTCTCGAGTTTGTCGTTTTCGTAGCATACAATTTCATTTATTTAGTAAATGAATCAATCACCACTAGAACGTAGGTACTGTTTCACCAAACGCTTTCGATCGAGAGGTCCCATATGATCAATATGAATTCTTTGGAAAGGCAAATTTCCTCTAGGTAGACAATGTAAATATCCTTCCGATTTACCCACGCTCGGCGAGAATGATATGCATTTTAAACAATTTTGTATGTAATCTTTAATCTTCGTTCGCATTTGAGGAAACCAATAAGTTTTGCTCAAAGCACCATGTGTTTTTTCTGTACCAAAATGTCCTAGCTCATCGTGATACTTCCGTAACACGTGACATTCCAATTTCTCTGGCACGTAGAAATGCAAATCATGATTTCTCTTTCGATGTATCAGACCGTTTCTCATTTCATATCTCTTATTTTCGTGTTTCTCGAGTTCCTTACGCAGATTTTGAATTTTTACGTCGCGATTCTGACTTAACGCCAATTCGAGTTCGAGTGGGTTGTCTTCGATTACACATATCATTGCAATCTACTCAAAGCATCGACGTGTTGCATCCTAATGCCAGCCGTGTGTTCTAAAATGTAATTATACTCCATGAGTTCGATTGCCCATCTTTGAAATCGTGAATTCATTTCCTTCTTGTCCAATGTCATTTTCAATGAGGCGCAATCTGCGATGATCTTAAATTTGATGCCATGGAGGTAAATCCGAAAACGTCGTAATGCGTATATAATCGTGAGTGTTTCCAATTCGAAACTGTGATAACGACTCTCGGTTTCCGTCGTCCGTTTAAAAAAATACAAAATTGGATGAAGTTTCATATCGTTTTTCTTCTGAAGAAGCACAGCGCCAAATTCATGTGATCTAGCATCAGTGTGTAACTCAGTATCATCACGAGGATTATATATGCTCAGGACAGGTGCTGCTTGCAATTTTTCTTTCAACGTCTCAAATGCTTTCAATTGTTCATGGCCAAAGGCAAAAACCGTATTTTTCTTTAACAGGTCGTATAGTGGTTTTGCGATAACTGAAAACCGCTCAATAAATTTACGGAAATACGATGCCATACCAATGAAACATTGTAAGCTTTTGACATTTTTCGGGAGCCGGCTATTTTTCAATCGCTTCTATTCCCGATTTATTCCGCCGAACACCTTTTTGTGACATTCGGTACCCTAAAATTTCGATTTCGGAGTGTAAAAACTTGCATTTGTCGACTCTTAGCTCTAATAGATTTTCTACGAGAGGCTTAAATAATCTTTTTAATACACCGAGGTGATGCTCCAACGTGACGGTCGCAACTAATACATCATCAACGTACACTATTATGCCTCTTGACTTGATAAGATCGGCCAATGCTTCGTTTACAAATCGTTGAAATCTTGCCGGTCCCACATTAAGCCCGAACGGCATTCGCTTGTACTCGAAAATGCCCAGTGGTGTCGTGAAAGCCGTATATTTAACAGATTCGTCCGCAACACGAATATGGAAAAATCCATTTTTTAAATCGAGAAGACTAAAATACTTCTTATCCCGCTAATACATGGATTTGGTCTTCAATAACAGGAAGCGGGTAATTATTGCGACGCAAAGCCTTGTTCAAAACGCGATAATCAACGCAAAGCCACAGCTCGCCGTTTTCTTCTTGATCAAAATAATCGGCGAAACGAATTCAGACTTGCTGGCCTGAATTATTTTTCGAACAAGCAAGTCATCTATTATATTTTCCAGTTTTTCTTTTTCAAAAGCCGATATCCGTCTCGGGCAAAAATCAAACGGTTTATCGTCAGTTAAATTCAAGGTCAATTCCATGTCCACTGCGGGACTCGCCGGTCGCGTTGGCTCGACATAACCAGAAAGGAAAAGCTTTTGAAGTTCAAGCTGAAATTCGTTCGAGATTTCCGTGTTAATGTTCAGAGTGCATGTCATATTGCGCGACTCGCTTACATCAATATTCAGGATTTCATCTATCGCGTGTGCTTCAACCTTTCTCAACCCCAACCCAAATATTTTGAACACGTCTCTTCCTAGTACTATCGGATTTGCCATCGTGATATCCGGTACACCTAATATCGCGAGATTATCTTTAGTTTCGATGCCGAGAGTTACATTTAATCGTACCACGCCATGTACGTACAGAGGAGAGTGATTTATTCCGCAAAAATTTTACTATATTTTATTAGCGGACTCTACGCAATCTACCGGCAAAACACTTTCCTTTATAAAACTGATTTTGCTACCCGTATCCATTAACGCGTTCAATTTGAATCGAGTTTTCGTATCGCTGCATAGCTCGACATCGATGTCCCTGAAGAATGTTTCGTCCTCTTCATTTGATCCTCTGACTCGTTGACGACGGTAAGCTGAGGTGATGTAGTCTTAGATGGACAACTCCTCGACATATGGCCTACTTCGCCACATTTAAAGCGCGAGTTTTTCTCGCGTCTTGGAAGTTGACAGTCCGTGGATAGATGCCCAATTTTAGTGCATTTGTAACAGCGGAAACGTTTGCTTTTTTTCATCCTCATTTTTGCTGCCTTTGTCTTTTCTTTGGTCGCATTCTGTTTGCGAATCAAACGATTTTGTTTCTATTTTCGCGGATGGTCGAGAATCACGTTTTTGATTATGGTTTTTCGCTGCAGTTCGTAATGGTACATTTTCGAACACTCGTAACATATCCTCTTTGTTTGCGAACTCTTTCATTCTGGCTAAATCTTGGAGGTGTTCGCTGGGAACCCCATCAATCAAATAATCGACCATGGCCTCCTCGTCGATTTGAACATCTTTCGCCAGTATCAGTTTTTCATGAAAATAATCAGCGAAATTCTCCGTAGTTTGCCATTCTCGAGCTTCAAATTTTTTTCTCAGTATCACACGTGAGGGGCGATGATCGCACATTTGCTTGAAACCGTGCATTATTTCGTCGAGGGTCATGCTAACGGTGTTCTCCGCTTGGAACCAACTTTTTGCTTTGCCCTTCAACTTATCGCTGATGAGAAGTTTCACACGAGCGTCGTCCAAGTTATACGTAGCACACAACTGTCGAATCTGTTGCCGAAATGTACCAACACTTCCATCGAAAAATCCCACTAGCTCCAACATGGCGGAGATATTTTCCTGTCTACTCATAACCTGTGTTGTAGGTGCCGTGCCTCGTCGTAACTGCTCGTTTTCGCGTCGGAAAAGCTCCGATTCTCTCCGCAAAAGCTCGTTCTCACGCCGTTCAAATTCTAACTGCATATTGTGGTACCGTTGCGCCAATTCGTCGGTTTCCATCATGTTACTCTGTCGATTCGAGGCTGAACATGACTCGGCGTTTTCAGGTACATTTACATTAACTTGTATGCGTTGTGGCATATCGGCGTTTAGCATTCCCAGGTCCTCGTTTCTCGCGACCAATTCTTGTTTGTCAGACACATTCAATAAACGTTCAATAAAGTCTTTTTTCGACCCGTACGTTGGTAAACCGCGTCTATGTAATTCGGCTTTATATCGAACTATAGATATTTTCCGTAAGTCGGTAGTCTTCCTATGTTCGCACATTCTCTGTTTACCTTTTTATTCTCAACTGTTCACTCGTCTCACATTCTAGAACGTTCTAGAACATTCTCGAAATATATTTAATCTCTACTGCGTGATTACTCACACACACAGTGATTACATGTATCTCTAACCGTTTTTTCATTCATGAACAATTAAATTATCAACCGTTAAAACGATGATTTATCGTTTATTCGAAACGCTAACACTGAACGAATGCACGACATGCCGTTTCACGTAGCGCTTTCGGTAACTGCATTATTTTAGTCGTTCCGAACTTCGCTTCACGATTACTTTTCGTCACCGAAATTTCTCGATCAAACACGAGGCGTCTTTTCGTCCATGACTCGTAACGGTAACGGTAACTTCGACGTAATGTCGATTACACATACTCTATGTGATTTAATTCAAACTGTTTTTAATACTCTTAGGTGAATTCCGCATCTCATATTTTGTGAGAAACATTCTAGAATTGACGAGTTGATGATAATATTTCGTGTGCACGTTACTTTATTTCCATTTCTGCTTGAATTTACATACGTGTTGCTTCGGCGAGCATTATCGACTTACTGCCCGTATCGCGTACCTATAACTTCGTCTTCCCTTCCACTATCTAGTCGTTGATACGTCATATTTTTGAAATTCCCTTACATCCTGTCCTATGGGATAGGAAAAAAATGTCAAAAGAACTGAGAAAGCAGAATGTGACTGTTCAATACATTGGTATGGAATATGACGAAATACGGAGTCGAAATATGGGGATCGAAGAAAGCATAAGAAATGGAAAGGATACAAGAGAGGTATCTAAGACGAATGATGAGGGTAAATTGTACAACTCCAGGATATATGATAAAGAAAGGAGCGAAAAGGGAAAAAGTAAAAACAAGCGCAGGAAGAAGGGTATAGAAGTACGAGGAAATGCTAGAGGCAGGAAAAGGTAGCGAGCTGACGGGACTGTGTCTGGGAACGATAAAAAAGAGGGAAGAAAAGAAAGAAGTATCGGAGCAGAAAAGGAAGAAGAAGGAGCTAAACAGCCGGGCAAAGAAGAAGTAGGAGGCCCGCGGCAAGTGGAATACGGGGAGGTAGATAAGAAAGATAAGGAAAGACAACTATATGGGGAAAGACAAATAATCAACAACTTGAGATACAATAAATGGTCTAGAAAGGTGATAAGGGGGAGGTAACAACATATCTAACAATAAGGAGGAGGACAATTTTGGGGACAGAGGAGGAGAAAATATGTAGGGTGTGCGGGGAATAGGAGGAAATGTGGAAACATGTAGAGGACAAGGGGATGAGTAGAGGGGGATAAGAGAAAGAATAAAGCAGATTCTAAATGAGAGAGGAGGAAGGGAAAATAGACGAAGGGAATAGAGGGGAAGAGGAAAAGAAGAGTAGGAAGGAATGAAAGAAATAACTATTGGTGCCAATGAAGCGGAAACGGAAGTCAAGGAAGGGGGGGGGGGGGGCGGGCAGATAAGCGTAATAGGATAAGCGCGATAAGTGAAAGTGACGAAAATGATCGAACAACAAAAAAATATGACGACGTGAAAAACAATAAAAAGAAACCATAAAGCGAGATAAATAAAAAGGAATAAGGAGAAAAAGAAGAAAGAAGAATAAAAACAAAAGGAAGAGGAGCTAGAAAATAGGACAAAGTAAGGTAGGGCAAGACTAATATAAATACAACATTCTGAGCGTAGCAATATAAATATAAAATAAGAACAAAGATGTAAACTAGGGCAAAAATTTGTAAAAATAATCGAAGACACCAAAGTCGTTGTAACGATAAAGGGAATCAATAAACGCAACATACATACTCGCACATACATATAAGTTATGGCCTTGACGATATGTATTGCATTTTCTACATGTTAATGGATTTATGGAAATACCTTAATTTGGAGGTTATATAACCAAAAGAATATTCTGCCACTATTCTTGTCCGAGATAACCGATATTTATAGTTACATCTACAGCGTCCCCTATAAGTCGTGGTTCTTTCCGGAAAAGATCTCGGTAAATATTCTTTCAGCGGAAAAGTTGCACCTCGAAGAAAAACATATGGGGACTTGATATTGGACCCTAGCAATAATTCTTCTTTTCGTATTTTCAGTGTTCTCGTTTCTCGCGCATGCCGTGAGAGACATTCATCAAAAACGCCTGCGTCATTTACTTTACTGTAAGACCCCGCGTCCCCTATTACAAAGTTGTAACTTGCATCGATAGACTACAGCTAATAATCTGATCGAAAAGAAGAGTTTGTAGCAATAATACATGGAACCAGATTTACCGTTTTTTTTTTTTGCGCAAATGGGTTTCCCGTCCGCACTATATTATATGTTTTTTCAAGTGATGCGATGAAAAAAATAGAAATATTTAAGGAGGGTGGATAAATACCCCGCGAGGCAGGCAGTAAGGGGGGTAAGCTTATGCTTATACACGGGCTCCTCCAATGATTGCCAACCGCGAAAAATAAACAATTTCTGTCATTCAAGTAGATAAAAATGAACAAGTACCGACAAATTTTTACGTGATATATTGTTACGTCCCGAGAGAGGGAGACACCGTACGGAGACGCAGCGCGATCGGAGATAGAGCGCGAACTTTGAGTGTACTTACGTTCTGCGCGAGCGAGTCCTTTGGTGATCGGCTGCGACTCCCAACACAACTGAATATTTAATGGTACAGATTCTTTTGAATCTGTGAGATATTGGTTAAGGTTGCGTAGACTCTCTATACGAGAGAATAACACTGTCACACTCGGTTATTTTTTGGTAATAACCTACAACGTAGACTTTATTCAAACTGTTGGTAGATAACGAACCTTGCTCGTTCGAGTTAAGGGTTTACAGTTTATCGGATTTTTGGTCTAAGTCTTGTGACTGTTCGTGAATTCTTTTACAGAGTTTTTAAGATGTGAACTCGATGAGTGCGGAGTATGATCTGATCTAAGTTTCTTTAGCGCGTTGCCCGTTCTGCCTCGCAGAGGCAGATCACAAAGGGCAGTCGATTTTTTGATTCGTCGGATTTGTTTGAGCCTTTGTTTTATTCGGCGGAGGGGATTATCTCGATCACGCGGCGGTGACTCGAGGTGGTCGCCTCGTGGGAAAGGAAATAGGGTTTTGAGTTATAGTTTCGGTGAATGGTATAAAGTTTATTTATGAATGTGTTATCGAGCGGCGGTGTCGCATGAGACGTTCGTGGAAAAAATATAAAAGAAAATGTTCGCCGGACCGGATGTTAACAAATTGATAGAGTGCCTATATTTGATTACAGTTTTGGATTCTTGGTGTGTTTGTGTATAATGAGAGCGTGGTGCTTTGGTTATTTTGGTTGGGATCTTTCCCCTAAGTATATTTAGTTTTCTAAGAATGAATGATATTATTAATTAATTAGGAGTTTAGGATCGACGAGTAACAGTGGCTGTGCTGGTATGTTATCGACTGTTGAGAGTTTGAGGTACCGGCCGAACGCCCTGTGTCGATCCCGGTTTTACCGGCTAGGACGTAACAATATCAATAATTAATAGTATATAAACATTTAAAATAATTATTTATAATATTAACATCGAAATATATGATTATCGATGTTGAAATGTGGCAGCTGTGCAATTCAGTTTTCAATAGCTGGCACCCCTGACGCGTTTACGCGAGACTCGAGTTGTGAACAAACGTCGCGGTGTGACAGTTCTCATGGGCATATTTAGTGTACTCATTTTCTCATAAAAATGCCAAGGTGGAAGGGAAAACTGGTGACGGAAAACAATATAATTGTCGATTGAAACAAGTGGAGAGCGGGAAAGATAGGAAAAAAGAAGTCAAGGACGAAGCAGAATGTGCGGTAGATGGCCGCCGTACCGTCGATTTAAAGGTTATGTCGAAGCATGTGCGGTGCTCTTTCTGTACCCAAGATTTAACACCGCACAATATTAAATCCGAGGTCCAATATGGATTGGCTTCAGCATTTAACGTACTATGCCACCACTGTTTGCTCACCAATAAAGTACCTAGTGGAGCTCAACACATTGGAAATAAAAACAGACTACTATACGACGTCAATACTAAATCGGCGTTGGGTAAGGTTACATTCCATTTATTTTCTAATCGCTGTATATAAATATGCTGTTTATTAGATAATAGGTAGTTATTAAAAAAAACCATTAAACGATAAAAAACTAAACAAAATTCTGAAATGAAATGTATACTTTTTAACCGCGAGAATTTATCATAGGGATGCTCCATGCCGGATTAGGGTGTACGTCAGTCAATAAGTACTTGCGCATTTTGAACATGCTAAACATGACGCCGACTTGGTATAAGCGATATGAGAGAGACATCGGACCTATGATCGAAGTTGTTGCCAAGGAACCTTGCGAGGAAGCGATCGAATTGGAACGATCTTCGACAATTGAAAATTTGCCATTTTTGGAAACACTTTTGTAAGTCCCTCGGCATCATTACGCTATGACATTGACGAATATTTTGTTACAATTAAATTTCTTCATTATCTTTGAATTTTTAAGAAATATTTCATAAGATAATTATTGTATCTAATTGTAAGAGCATTACTGCTCAGATCTTCGATTTTTTAAAAAGAAAGTTTATAATTGATTATTCGTAATTTATATTCATATAATTTATAGTTGATAACTTATATTTATGATTTACACTTCATCGTTTACTTTACACTTTTATATTTATATTTTATATTTATATACGGCTGCTATGTTTATACAGTATTGTTTTCCTATTGGAAATATTAATGCTGATCTTTAAGAATTATATACATAGAATTTTAAATTACTCTCGTTACTCTTGCACGCAATTAACGAAAATAAATCAATAATTTTGAGATATTAAATTAAATTAATTAATAATTCTCATGTAGTGTTACTACAAATTGAATGAAATCATGAATAAAATGTATACCTGTACAAACATGATATTTCTTGATCCTCTCTGTTATCCAATTTCCTTTCACTCATTAATTAATAGACCGCAAGATCTTTGAAATGGGTTTCTACACAGTCAAAAAGAATCCCCAGTTTCAATTCCACCGAAGAGAGACACCGAGAGAGAAGCTTTGATGCCCACCGAAAGAGACGCCGAAGGAGAAGCTTCGAGGGATATGAAGAGAGACAGCGAGGGGGACACCGAATGAGACTGCGAGAGAGATACCAAGAGAAACTGTGACAGATACACCGAGAGAGGATGCGAGAGAAACGCCACGAGAGACGCGGAGGAAGAAGCCTCGAGAGTGACCAAGAGAGAAGCTTCGTCGAAACTTCCAGAAAGCTCAAACATGTCAGTCGAATTAGCTTTAACAACTGATTTAACGCGACTTTTCGTTGCATACGACATGAGTTGGAGCAAACGTGGTTCCGGACGTCAATACGATAGTTTGAATAGCTACGGCGCTATCATTGGGACACCGTCTGGTCGAATCTTGGATTTCGCGACGAGAAACAGGCAGTGCCGTTTATGCAATTCAGGGCACGCGAGAGAATCTCACGGTTGTCGCCTAAACTTTTATGGCAGTGCCAAGGCAATGGAACCTGACGTTGCAGCTCAATTAGCAGCCAACAGTGAAGTTTTGCAGAGAAAAAAAGTTGAAGTGGGGAGTTTTCATAGGTGACGATGACAGTTCAAGTATCTTGGCTGTCAGAAACGCATGCAATCATACCGTCGTGAAACACTCGGACAAAAACCATACGTCAAGGAGTGTAACAAATATGCTGTATAAAATTGACAAAAAAGTTGACACTAACAAAGAGCTGACGTCAGAGGCTGTGAAATATTTACATCGATGTTTCACATACGCTGTCTCTCAAAATACGGAAAATTCGGAAAATTTGGCGCATGCAATCGGAAATATTCCGTTCCATGCGTTCAACATTCACGATAACTGCAGCGATTGGTGCAGTTATTCGAAGGATCAGGAAAACTCCACTCATTCAACGGTACTCGGTGGCTTTCAAAGTGAAGATTTATTTCGTGAGTTGAAATTTTTTTTCGATAAATTGGCAGATAAGGCAGACAAATTCTCGACCGGCGCTTCAAGTCAGGCCAATGAAAGCCTGAATAGTGTAATGGCTAAAAAAGCACCAAAAGCTGTGTGCTACAGTTTTTCGGAGTCTGCTGATTTTCGGTATGCATATGCGGTCGCCCAGAAAAATCGGGGAGAGAAATATGTGCAAGATACTTGCATCAACTATGGTCTGAGTCCAGGAACACAGCTATCTAAGCACGTGGAAAGATGCGAAAAGTCAGCTCGAATACGGGCGTTGAAAGCACAGACGATAGGCTTCAAATCACGGAGACGAGTTCTTCGAAAACAAAGATCGCAGTTACGGAACAGATCTTCACTCTTCGAGGGAGAAACCTATAGATCTCATATGGGTCTGCTGAGTATGCCTGCAGTAGAAACTTCCTCTGATACATCGTCTGCCGAGTTGCTTAGTTTGTCTAATAATTTCGAGAACGATCATCACGACAAAGCTAGTTTTCTTCGACTTGGAAACAGCGGGATTACAACTTAATTGCCAAGTTTTGCAGATTGCAATGCAGTGCAAAAGCGCGGTGTTAAATGAGCACATAAATCCGTACGGAAATATATCTCCGACAGCATCTAAAATCAACGAACGAAGGACACGATTTATATATATCTACTCGGTCAAAGGATTCCATCAAAGCCTGTGGAAATTGTCGCGAAGGAATTACTTGAATTTTTGAGAAGTATAGCGAAGCCATGCGTGTTGATTGCCCATAATTGTGCTTTCGATGCTCCACGACTCATGCGTCTGATAAATATGACGGGCCTCGTTGCTGAGTTTATTACAGTCATTAATGGTTTCGTAGATACTCTACCACGTTTCAGAAAAAAGTTTCCGGGCGAAGATTGTTCTTTGGTCAAATTAACAGGAAAAAACTTTGCTCTACGCCGAGAACACGCTCATGATGCTATGTACGACGTTGTTATGCTATAGAACGTAACACACCATCATTTTACTGTCGATGAACTACTTCTCGGTGATAAAAGTTTCATTGCGACGTTCGAGCACAAACAAAATTTTGAATCACTCAAACGTTTGGCAAATTGCGTATCTAAAACAATTTTAACGAGAATGGCTGATGCAGGCATCAACTACGTTTCATTGCAACAAGCGTGTTATCAAGGAAAGCAAGAAATAATGTCGATACTTAAAAAAATAAGTAATGGCAAAAGTCAAGTAATAAAAACAAAACAAAAATTTGGATACCATCGTAAATCATTCAAAGAGTAATTGAAGCAAGTTCACCATGATACCACGACCCATTATTCCAAAGAATTGTATGAACCCTTACTTGAAAAACTTGGGTACAAAATACTCCAAGTTTTTACGTAAAAGTTATAATGTTTGAAATTCCTTTAAATATTTCACGTTCTACACAAATTTTCGAATTAAAATATTAATTAGTTCATTTTTTATAACAATTTATTTCGCTGGGGTACTAACAAGCCCAGTGTGTCAAATAAGGGTTAAATTTGTGATATATATAAATAATATATATGTTACTGTTGCTATGTTCTATGTTATGTTCAATAAGTATTGTTATTATTGACAACGTTAAAGTTTTCAGCATAACATTTATATTTGAGCAAATAAATTATTATGTTGAATAAATATATATGTTTAATAAGTTGTTTTAATTTCTGGTATCTCAATTATTGTTTTCAAATCCCATTAGGTCTCTTCATATTTACTTTAACATTACTCTCATTTATAGATGGTGAATGATAAATAGTACAATAATAATAATAATTATTATTATTATTATTAGACAATTAAATAGTGCATCGGGTGTTATCAATTTTTGTAAAAAAAATTGCCACGTGATAATTTGTTCCTAAAGACTCGAGTCTATTTGAGTGTTGAAATTGCCGCGCTCATCTATGACGGCGGATTTTGCGACGTTGCCACGTTTGTGGCGTGACAGATAGCTTTCAGTTGAAATAATCACAAAATGCTATTTTCTTTTTTAAATATCTAAATAACTATACAGACGAAACGTTTCGCTTTTTAAACAACTTCTTCCTGAACATGTGTGGAATCTTTCCAATCTATTTTCATTAAATTCTTATCATTTTTGACGAAGTTATGGAGCATAGTTATGAGGCATTGTATGGTTTTGCTATAGTTGCCGTGTATAAGAGTTCACATTCGACAATTAATTACAGGACACCTATGCAGACGATCGACTTGAAATTTTGCACAAAAATGTGTTTTTTATTGACGTATATACACACAAAATTTCAATGATTTGTTATCATTTTGGCGAGTGTGGGCAGCCTCCTTTTAAGGGACACATTCGCCAAAAAATTGAAAAAACATTCCACAGCCTCGTTAAGAGGCTGTCGATGATGATGAACCGGAGTATAAAGGCAATATTTGGGAGTCCACGTTATTTTTGAAGGTTGTTTTAACCGCAAAAAATGGACGGGAACATTCAACCAGGGCGCTCAGCAGAACACAATTTTACGGATTTGATCCCTAATAAAATCAAACACGTTTGAAACGCGTTTCGTTACATGCTTTACGATGTTTTAAGTACATTCAAAGCCCATTCCGAAACGCGCTAAAGCTTGTGAGAAAGCTATGAAAATTCGTATAGTTACAATGACGTTTCGAGTTTGTTTCGCTTCCGTGTAGAGCGTATGGTGTAACACGCTTTGCATAGAGTAAAGTGCGTACCAAACACTTTTCGAGCCCATTTAATTTCTGTGTAAAGCGCGTGGTATTGTCTGGCCTGAAATAGGCCTGTCATGCGCTTGGTACTCGGTTCACTACGCTTTTGAAATCTTCCGCATCTTGAACAAGAGTTATCCCCAAAACCTGTAAATTGACATAATATAAGTAATATAGACCTAAGGTATAAAGTTATAAAGGCTTTATTCTTTTCGGGATAGTGGGTTGACTCGTGCTTTTCATCGCGGTCGAGAGACTGATTTTTTTTTTCGGCAAAGCTTTCGTGTTTATAATGCAAGTGGGGCGTTACTTGACTCGCGAGTAGTACAGTCAAAGTCCCGTATTCGCGGACAATACGTTCCGTAAATATGCCGCGAATGCGGAAACCGTGAGTACGGAATGGTAATTAGCCCTTTCGCTCCGGCAGAGTGCTCCGTCGGAGTGACACCGTTGAACGGGCCACCGTGCCGCCGTAGTAGCGGTACTGAACGGAATATCGTTCTATTAATCCCAATGGATTATTATTCCCTTTTCGATGTGGATGACTTATACTTTCGTGGTACTTTCCCGGTATCTCCCTAATTAGATGGAATTAAAATCTTGCCATAGATAGGGCAAGGTTTCATCTTATGCTTCTACAGACAATAAGCATTCCAGACGCAAATGTCCACCAAATGAAAGAAAAACTTCCGATACCATTTCCGAGATTTCCGTGTCGAGTTCACAGTGCTTATGACCATATCCGCTTTATCTACTGCACCCATTGAATTATTGTGGTCTAACACGCATACAGGTTTCTGGATAACTTTTTCTTCTCCGTACCTGATTACCATTTTTAATTCTGTTGTGTGCACTGTAGAAACCATATACACTTCTTTCTTACCCATCCATCCAAATTAATATCGGATGATCTAAATGCCGCCTCTCCCTTTTTCAATCGTTTGTCAATTTTGGGCATTCCTTTTCATCTTCATCTTACGGGTATGTCCCTTTGCTAGTTGTGGCTTCATAAGGATTTCTACTATTGCTCGAGATTTTCTAATATCTAGATTTTCGGTATCGACTATGGTAGATGATCCAACATAAATTATTAAATCTCGCATGGACTCTATCTCACAGTCGCTCAAAATAAACGATGTTATACTAAATCTGCTTCTCTTTGATGGTATGTATTGCTTAAAAGAAAGCCGCCCTTTATACAAAAGTAGACTTTCATCAATGCATAGCCGTTGATAAGGCTGAAATGATTTATTAAATGGTTTTTGTAGTATTTCAATGACGTTTCGTATTTTATACAAATCATCATTAGTACGACCAACATTAGGTACCGGTAAAATGTACCATTTGTAGTAATTTGAAATAACGGTCTCTCGTCATTACTTCTCTAAAGATATTGCTACGCAGAAGTTTATCTTTAGTCCAGTGCTCTGCTAATGATAATTTCTTGTTGCGTCTCATCAATAATGACACAGCAAGAAAACAATACAATTCGGCTAGCCCTGTTCCATCTGAAATATCTACGTTATTATTATTTTTTCGAGACCAATATCGATTAGATTCCCTTGCAATCAACTCTACGAACTCTTCAGAAAGTAAAAGTTGAAAAAAGTCTAAGATTTGTGTAGATCTATTAATATTTCTTTTAATTCCTGAATCCGCTCTCGCAAACTTATATATTTTGGGGACGAATGTTTTTCACGTCCATACCTCAGAGTTATTGTCATGGGTTTCAATCTGTTCAGCTTCTTATTCAGAAGTACCATATATAGCTCGGCTATTTCTGCGTCATACTGCGTGAAACATACTAAACAAAGCCCCAAGTAAAATTTTCAAATAAATATTGCAAACCTTGAAAACTTAACAGCTGCTATCAAATTTCTTCTAATGATTTAAGGAAGATTTCTTGTTACGCTGTACTTATGGTACTACGAATGGTAGAATACAGGAGAAACTTGTTTCGACGTACAGAATGTACACTACCGGCGGAAAGTTTCCGGACAAAAGTTGAAAACGTCGGAACGTTTTTTTATGCCATTTGGCCGGTAGTTGGCCTAGGCCAATTTAACCAACGCCATTTTAAAGAGTCGGGATTTCCCTCCATTTTGGCTTTTTTTCAAAAAAGTTTACGATTTTTTTTACAAATGGCACCCAGTTTTGAAAACGACAATTTTTGGTCGTTTTTTTGTTTTTTTTGCAAGTGGGCCCCCTTTTCAGTAAAAATTTTGTTAACGTATTTCTTTCACAATATTCATAACCGGGAAAGTCTAAGCTTCAAGTTCATTGTTTAGAAAATTGTCTACGATTTTTTTTTCAATGATATGTCGTTTTTTGAGAAAAAATAGACAATTTGAAAATTGCTCCATAGGATGAAAACAATGAGGTTTACAACAAAACCTCAAGATGGAAAGAAAGTTGTATTACTTCTTTCTGAGTTCAGGAAAATTTTTTTAGATTTTTCTTCCGAAATTTGTTTTCCACCTATTTCCGGTCAGTTCGATTGATCTGAATACCATGAAAATAATAAAATAAAATTTTTTAGTTACATCGAAAAAACTCCGTCGTTGAAGAAACCTCCGAAGAGACGAAAGTTTAATATGTAAGTGAAAAATTTAATTCTATTATTTTCATGGTATTTTTTCCGTCGCGGAAGGAATATTCCTGCACATACATGTTGTAAACCGGGGTTTTCCTAGCTGAGCCAAAAAATGTAAAGGCACCTCGTAAAAATCACTCGTTCAAAATTGAAACATTTGCAGAACAGATGAGAATCGAAAATCCAGTCTTTTAATCCGGCAATCATTCAAACTAGCACGTAAAGCATTATTTCAGAAAAAATAAAGGTTTCTTTGAGTATTTTACGACGGTCGCCCTCGGCGAACAAAAGGTGTACCGAGCCGCGGCAAGGGCCTCATACGACGCGGGGAAACCCGCAGTCGATCGTTCATATTTTTAGCAAAGCACCAATCAGAATAAAGGAATTTTCCACAAGCAACCCTACACCCCACTCCAAAACCAATCTTGTTAGTTATTAAGACATTTCGAGAGGTCAGTCGTCTTAGCTTTTCCAACGAGAACAGACACTCCGAGAATCTGCTCGTCAGAATCAGCTACACAGAGTCTCGTATCGTGAAACCCATACCTTTCTTTCTCAACTGTCTTATCCGTACAATTTCATATCATTTTAAGTGTAATCACATGTCAACAGTTATTTTTGTGTTAAATAAATTTTGTCGTTATTTCAATTAAATACTCTCGTCATCTTAGTTGATCGCGAGGGAGTTCGGCATTCGCGGTTCAATACATTTGAGACGCGGATTTACAACCCGCGTCGGCTCGAGCTCAACGAAGCCATCCGCGTTACCGAACAGTATTCAGATCAATCGAACTGACCGGAAATATGTGGAAAACAAATTTCGGAAAAAAAAATCTGAAAAAATTCTCCTGAACTCCGCAAGAAGTAATGCACCTTTTTGCCATCTTGAGGTTTTATTGTAAACCTCATTGTTTTCATCCTATGGAGCAATGTTCAAATTGTCTATTTTTTCTCAAAAAAACGACATATCTTTGAAAAAAAAAAATCGTAGACAGTTTTCTAAAAAATAAACTTGAAGCTTAGATTTCCCCGGTTATGAGTATGGTGAAAGAAGTTCGTTAAAAAAATTGTTACTCAGAAGGGGGTCCACTTGCAAAGAACAAAAAAACGACAAAAAATTGTCGTGTTCAAAACTGGGTGACGGTTGTAAAAAAAATCGTAATTTTTTTTTTAAAAAAGCCGAAATGAAGGGAAATCCCTGCTCTTTAAAATGGCGTGGATTAAATTGGCCTAGGCCAACTACCGGCGAAATGGCGTAAAAAACCGTTCCGGCACTGTTTTCAATTTTTGTCCGGAAACTTTCCGCCGGTAGTGTATGTATTGTTATGCCAGTAGTCATAGCGACTCATATTCTGTCTCCATCCGGTCTATTTGATAAGAATTTAGAATAAGAGGATGAAGCAGCGTTCTCACGCTTTTGCCACTAGATCAGCAAAAGTCTCCGTGAGAGTCCAGCCGTGCTACGTCTGGACAACGCACAAAGTGCAGGCGGAGTAATACACCCTCGATCTTAAGGTAGATTTTAAGAAGTTTACGAAACTCAGTCTTTGACGCTCCTTCGACGAGACACGATCTCGAGAGACGTTGTCTAAGAAGTCAAAGCTTAGAATTTATCTCAGAACTGGAAGAAAGAAAGAAAATTTGTTTAAGTTCTTTCATTTGTAAAAAATATCATAATAAATATTACACTCATTAATCCAAACCAGAGCGTGTCAAAATATAATTTCCACATAAACCCTACGGCATAACAGTATATATTTTCAAATATATATATATATATATATATTTCGCGTTCAAAATATACCTTTACTCGGATTAATTGAAGACGGTTGAATATTAGCGGCTGACAGCTTGAAGGAGACTGGAGCATGATTCTTGCTCTGGTTGCTCCCAAACAATGCATATTTATATTTAACTTATTTGAAACAAATGCGAAAAATCCAGAGAATGAGACAAGTTTAATGGATGTGCAGTATGCGTAAAAATATAAACACCGCGGGTCTCATGGTCAAGTGGCATCAAGCTGATGTCGTCTCTAGGTGACGCTCGTAGCAAAAGGGTTAGTATGAGTTTACACTCATACTAACCCTTTTAGTTATTAAATTCTTTAATTCTCATAAAGGAAATTTAATGAGAAACTGTTTAGCAATATTAATTATTAATGTCAGGCTTAGGTAATGGTTTAAAGAATTTAATAACTTGTTTTGCCCCTTTAAAAGGTCGTTGTGTTCAATTTGGACGTCGACGATATAATTAAACGTTATAGGTAATATTCGAGCATGTCCCTTGAACGGCAAGGTGTTTTAATTCGTCATACAAGGGGTGAAATTCATATTCGCCATATATATGACACAATATTAGTTCCATTATTTTGTCGTCGACGTTTCTTCAGTATCTGATTGTTTAGATACGAGTTTTTCATTAAAAATTCCTTCCGCCCCAATCCGTGATCAAATACTATGCCGACTGGACAAGCGAGCGTTCAGCGTAGCGGCCGCGCCCACACTGAACATCGCAGCCGCGTTGCACCGTTTGGCGTTGAATCGTCCAATAATAACACCGCGTCGCGTTCGCATTGTATGTGTTTGCTTGCCTAGAATACCGGGTTAGCTGACGAACGGAGCTAATTGTAAGTGGTTGGTCCGATCAAAGCTTGTATCCTATTACTTCCCGCGGAATCTTGTAACAGTTCGTTCTAAATCTTACAATAAATTTTTACTTAACACTTTCACTGTGACGAGCTCTGGGCCGAATCCATAACTACAGATAGCACCCTATTCGCACATCTGGTCGCTGACTACCATTGACCAAAACAGTACGCGGAGATTTAATCGCATTCTTAAGGTTTTTAAAAGATAATAGCTGCATATAAATTAACAATATTAATTTTTATTTGTTTCGAGTAGCATTTTAAACTATTTTAATTTACTTAACCGATGGACTCGCCAGAGCGTATATAATACGCCCGCCGCAGTGAAAGGGTTAATTATGTTTCCTCACTCGAGTTCTTACTCCTAATTGGTCAATAGACCGAATAAAATTCTATATAACGCTTGCAACCGAGAATTTAAGACTCTTCATAGAGTCCCCACTCGACTCATGCTCGCCAAACGTTGGTTTTAAACCATCGTCGAGCAAGCGTCGTCAACCGCAGCTGGGAATGTGCAATCTCGGTTACGTAGTCCAGTCGGAATATACGTTCGTTCTATTCTCGGAGGCCAGCACGTCGCCAATTTTTTTGTAAGTTCTTTAGGTTATCGAGAACGTGTCCTATAGAAGTATTATATATGAGAAAAAAATCGTGTTTGCGGCCGCGAAAGTTTGTTTATAAAAAATTCGGTTTTTTAACAGAATATTTTTTGGATTCGATTTGATAAAAAAATGTGTCATGCGAAAATGATTCCCTATAGAATTGGCTATAAAATATGTCTTATGCAAAAATCATATAGGACCGTTAGTTTAACAGCAAATCACTAGTAAATAACAAAAAATTGTTTTTATGTTTATGCATGTGGCTCGTTTATTAATGACCGCCGTGTACCGAAACCCATACAGCATCTATTCCCAAAAGATATCAGTAAGTTTTATCGAGCCATGTCATATAATTAAACAGCAATAACCAATGTACGTAAATCCGAAGTTTTCTTCTACCAAGTGATTCAAAACGATCACAAACGAAAACAAAATTCGGTACTGGTCAGCAGTGCGGATATTTAGGATTCAACGTAAAAAAGTCGTTTAACAAAAAGAAAGTTTTTTCGACGTTCTACAATCTTTGCTTATAAGTAAAAAACTTCAAGTACTTATATGTAGTAGAATTTTGAAGCCACTTTAAATATTGTTATGGATTCTTATAATTCTTCGACAGATGTGGAATTTGATAACAAAATATCTCAATATCTTTAGGTATAACAAGAGGAGCTACAGTCATGTTTACGTTCCTTTAATTTATTATGGTTGTTGTCGTTATCTTCGCGTTTTTCAAGTACGTGAGCATTCTTTAGGCATAAAATTCAATATAATGCAAAGTCGTTGGGGTGTTGAACGCAATATAGATACATAGAGATCGAGAAATAGGGAACAGCTTAAGTCATACTGTTCAAGTATTAGACGGTAAGGTTTTTATGATCTTACATTATAATGTAAAGTTATTTTTATCTCTTTCCATGATAATTTATATTAAACAATAATTGTTGGGGATAAATTGAATCCGTGAGAAAAAATAATGTGTAGGATTAAAAAACGTCTTCTTACGATCATTTTTAACGGCGTTATCGAAATAGTTAACTAATTGTAAGTGGGACGAGGGATGCCGTGGCGGGCGAAACTGTATCCCCATCATGTTGCCCAGCTACACCGGTGATGCTGTTTCTTATTTCCTCCGCACGTGCGCGCGCGACCGGCCTTCGATCTCTATGTGCATTACGATGAACATTCCACCGGGTTTGTATCATATTGAATGGTATGCCTAAACGTTTTAAGCACAGAAAGTAATTAGGCGTCCCAAAAGTCGGCTTTGTATAAAAAATGTTTTCTTCACTTTTAAAGAGTCGAATGGAAGAGTTTCAGAGCCCCCTAAAGGACGTAACGGTAGGAACACGGTTCATTTTTAGAAAATTGCGTTTCGTAAAAAATCATGTTTTTCTACACACATAGATACCTACTATACGTTTCTTTTTTCCTCTGGTTCTTCTCAACTTATCGTCTCAATCTTTTTTAAATGTACGAGTACACCAACACCGAACAAACAAACGGTGCCATGGGTTTCGTGTAATTTTCCTAGGTAAAATTACACTCGCCGGGAATTTTTCACTCCCTTTAGTCAATCTCTCGCGAGCTAGACATCTATGCGGAGCAACAGAAATAAGGAAAATTACGTCCTCGGCCTGTTGTTACTTATTTCTCATAATTTGTGAAGCGTATTGTACGCCAGCAAAAGAGAATCTACGTGCCGTGATTTCATCTATTAAGAGACGTTTCATGAGTGCCAAGGCCTAAATTTGAAGTTATTCCTCAAACCTCTCGGTGTATTTCTTCGTCATCATTGTGAAATATTTATGGCACAGGTTTTAGAGCATACATACTATGCTTGACAAAATACAAAAAGAAGAAGGTGATCGGGTGACTAGAACCCAAGAAAAGGTACATACATTACGTGTTACGAGAGTGTCCTATTCCAAATTAAAGGAACGTAAACATGACTGTATGTTCCGTTGTTATAAAGATATTGAGATGTTTTTCAACTCTACGACTTTTGAAGACCTATGAAAAGCCGTTACGATGTTTCAAGTGGCTTCAGAATTGTAGTAAATATTTGAATTTGTTTATGAGAACAAATTTTTAATCGTCGAAAAAAATCGTTTTTTCACATGAAATAACTCATTAGAGCAAACTTCTGATTACAGTGAAAATTGTTAATTTTCAGTATTATTGCGATTCATTGACAATAGAACTTATAAGTCTGTAAGTGTGAATTATATTTCGATTATTTCATCTCCTAACAATTAGAAAGCACCTTGCTGTAAATTGTTGGCAAATTGTTACCAGGGGTTGTAAATAAAATTATTTAGTTCTAATTTATAAAGATGTAAAGTATACCTATCCTTTAGGTCACATTAAGGAATAATTAAATTTAGCCAATTGCAAATTAACCGGTCGAATGACAAAAATGCGATATATTATTTGGAGTTTCGCGGCATAGTGGAAGCGAAAGAAACAGGAAACACGTAAATTATAAGTCTGAACGTTTTATTAAAGTCTTAGGATGCTCGAACAAGTGCTTACGCTCATAGGCGTGAGCTATGCAGAAAGAATTAGCCGGGAACGCGGTAATGAATCGGAACTGGTGCAACATTAAAATGTTACAACGTATATTTCCATTACTAACGGAAGTGGCGCTTTCGGCAATAAACGCAGAACGCCCAACTTCTATGTTGATATCGTTCGGGCCATCGGAGGCTCATTTTAAATCAATATATTCAATATGATTGATATCTCTCGAATCGTATATGTATCTATATATAAAATATATATGTTTTGCTAGACTTTGAATATACGTTTTCTTACAGAAATTCATAATTAAGGTTCACAATTTGCGTAGACCGTGGATGTGATTGTAGATCGTAGAAGAACGATCTCCGGTGTCAGTTTTTGTCAAGACATTTTTTATAATTTCATCGAACATGGATGAAAATGATAACACGAAAATCACGTGATCTCCCGTGAAACGCGTTACGCCCATATTTGTCCCTTTTTGTTGTGTTTTTGACAATCACGTTTTTGACTTCCAAGTGCTACCAAATATAGAAACATTGGAAAAACAAATACTCGCACCGCATTATCTCGGAAAACATCCCACTTAATAAAGCACTTTGATTATTTCGTTTCAGACGACCCAGTGACTAGTTATAGTGTACACCGCAAAACAATTTTTTCGGTACCGCCCTCGAAGATTCGGTGCCAATAGCTTATTTCTCCATATTTTTTCTCCATAAAATTCAAAAACTATTATGGAGACATTATATTACTATATATAAATTAATTACATAACCCAGCATTACTATCATCGTGTAAACAAATTCTTGAAAATGGGGCACGAATTTCTTTTATTATTTTTTTTGCTAGTTCCTTTACTAAATATTAGAAAAACGTGTAGTTTTTGTTTACTATACACTGAAAACAAGTCCTTTACGTTTCAAGCACTCGCCGATCAATAGACGAATTTTAAAAGAGTTCGTTTATACTCGTATGTAAAAGATTATACGTATTCCGATTAGAATCTTTGAAACGATTTTCGTGATTCCGTTTTCAAAGTTCCTCGTACCAACATTCAACTTATTTTTTTAATTCGTGCGGTGTACGTCAGAAAAATAATGTTTATAGTGGAAATTCAATTAATTCTTGAAAATTCTACCATCCTAATGCGTATTACGAATATTAGAGTAAGTCCATTTTTAACTTCCGTCGATTAAACGATCTATAAAAGCGCAAGTTAAACATGCTAATGTACCTACATCAATTCTCGTCTCTGTATTCCAATAAATTAAAAACTAAAAGTTTTGCCGTTGTAATGTTGATATCGTACACTGTATTTGCTAACATCGTCACAATTCTATTTAATCGCATCGATGAAATTATTTTAATACGCAATCAGAAATACTAAATTTTGAAAACATGTATATGTATCAAACTTTATGTTCACAGCGTTTATTCTTTGCTTCGAATTAAGATTTGTTCAAAACTATTCAACATTTTTCGACGATTTTCTTTAGTTTTGTTCAGAAAGCCTTTCTTTTTAAAGGATATTCAAAGTAAACAAATTTTGGGATCAATTGAAAGACGAAAAAAATTGGCTCGAAGAATGCCTATTTTCAATGTAGCTTTTCTCAGGAACCGTAGGTTTGATTTTGATAATTTTTCTTGTATATCTATATTAAAGTATAATAAACAATGTGCCGAGCTATTTTTGCGATATTCTGTTTCAGAATTTTTTGACATCGTTTTGAAATCTTGTTAAAATTTTTATCACGGTTGTTTTACCTTCAAATACATTCTTCTCGGGTTTGAATTGTTTTTTCAAAAGAAAAAAAATCGCTCGACATTGTTTATAACACTTTAATATAAACACGCCACAAAAATGGTTAAAATTGAACGTACAGTTCCTGAGAAAAGTACATTGAAAACAGGTATTTTTCGAAACAATGTTTTTCAACTTTCAATTGGTCCCAAAATTTTTCTATTTCCAATATTCTCTGAAACATAGAATATCAGCTACATAGGATTATCAACAAGGAGTTTTTGAATAATAATAAAAAAGACAGTCGAAAAATGTGTTGAGGATAAGCGAAGATCGTGAGCGAAAGAAAGACAATGTGACCGATGGTCGCACGACAATTCGACGCGTCTGTATACGAAACACACAACAGACCGGGGTCAACGGGTTTTCATCTCCGCTCGAACGTACTCGCGACACAAATGGTTCAACCTCGGTACGAAGCGAACGGTCGTTGCGGTACGTGGTGGTACACAGTTACCTGTATAAACTAGATACTTGTTCACTTATACATATACATAAATACACTTCAGAATATACGTCTTTTATCAGAACCTTTGTACTCAAATTATTGACTCCGGATCCACATACTTTCATCAGGTTATGGACCCAGCTCATAAGAATAACGAGTAGATCAGTTTTTGGTTCTTAGAAAAGTGTTCGAGGAAAGTCAATAGCGTGAGGTGCGCGAGTAGTGACGGTTAGGACGCCAGTATAGGCGTGGTGTATCGCAACGAGTTAACTTTTAGCGGGAACACCGCGGCGTCGACTTGGATAAGTCGGCGAATTGTCTATTGGGATTAATAAATCGATATTAGTGAACAATGGCAGTTGCGTTAAAGGTTGAGCCCTTGATGGCGGACAATTACAGATCTTGGAAGGCACAGGTAAAAGGCGTGCTCATGGGAAATGATTTGTGGGATCTCGTGATCGGAGAAGACAGAAAACCAGAGACCGGAGCCGATACGTTAAGCGCATGGACAAGAAGGGACCGAAAAGCTATGTCTCAGCTATTGATCGCGATCGGCATCGATGAAGTAGCGGCGTACGACGATCTGGAAGCTTCCAGAGAAATTTGGGAGAAGATCAAAACCACGTACGAATCGGACGACCCAGCGCGAAAAGCGCTGTTATTAAAGAAATTGTCCCTCACAAGAATGCAGGAGGGTGATGACGTTAAGAGGCACATCGCGGAATTTTGCGAGACGGTCAAAAGACTTGGGGAGGTACAACTTGAAGTGGCTGAGGAAATGCTGGTAATTTTGTTACTCAATAGCTTGCCGGGGGAGTACGAAATATTTCGAACGGCGATAGAGACGCAAAAAGAGTTTCCGTCCCTTCAACAGGTGAAAGTAAAAATCATGGACTACCATGAGGGACACTGTGCGCAAATCGGAAGTGGCCAAGGCGTGCTGTATGCGCGCAACTATGGCGGTAAAAGAAGGCAGCAAAAACATGGCGGAAAGACTGTGGAAAAAGACGCGCAGACTTTTAAGCCGAATCGAGAAATCGTATGCTACAGGTGTCATGAGAAAGGCCATATCGCAAAGTACTGCAACCAGAACAAAATTGCCCAAAGTGCAAGAAATGCGGAAAACAATGGAGGAAAAGCGGGTCCATCGGCGATGCTGAGTACGACGGACGAAGCTATGCACGTGAACGTAGGCGATGTCGCGCGGTACGTGGACAGTGGGTGCACGAAACACATGTGCAATGAAAGAAAGATTTTCGACGATTTTACGCAGATAAATGCCGAAGTGAGCTTGGCAAACAACGAGAGCACGCGAATATCGGGAACTGGCCAAGTTCAAATTATAACGGACACTGGTAAATGTGAAAGAACGATTAACTTGAAAAACGTAGCATATGTGCCGGATTTGAGGACAAATTTATTATCAGTTGCGAAGCCAACGGACTACGGGCACACCATGAGGTTTCGAAAAACGGACGCAGTCATAACGGATCAGGACAATAATATAGTGATGCGTGCGACTCGTCGAGGAAATTTATATTTTGTGGACAAAATTAGAGAGAGTGCAAAAGCTGCCGAGATAAGTGTCGAAAAATCAAGCATAAATGCATGGCACGAGAAGCTGGGGCATTTGAATAAGCGCGACTTAAATCTAATGGCTAAGAGCGGTTCGGTATATGGGTTAGAAATTAGGGATAGTGAAAAACTACCCGAGTGCGAAATCTGTATCCGAGAAAAGCAAACGCGATTACCTTTCCCAAAGAGTGTTCAAGATCGAACGAGCGACTTGTTAGACATAATACACACGGACGTGTGCGGCCCGATGAGACACGCGTCGATGGCAGGAAAACGATACTTCGTCACGTTCATCGACGATAAATCAAGATGGTGTCAGGTGTATTTTCTCAAGCATAAATCCGATGTGTTCGACGTATTTAAAACGTTTAAGCAAGAAGTTGAGAAACAAACAGGGAAAAAGATAAAAGCGTTGCAGTCAGATAACGGCAAGGAGTACTACAATAAGGAGTTCGACACGTTCCTCCGAGAGCATGGTGTGCAACGTAGGCTCACAACGTCGCACACGCCACGACAAAACGGCGTTGCGGAGAGAAAAATCGTACGTTAGTCGAGATGACGCGGTGTATGATGCGTCAGGCAGGCGCCCCCCACCCCTCACTTTTGGGCAGAGGCATTGAATACCGCCAACTATACTCGGAACCGAAGCCCGACGAGTGTACTAAATGGCGGGATACCATTTAGGGAGTGGAAGGGGAAAACGCCCACAATAGCGTATTTTCAAGTATTTTGTACGAAAGCATTCGTTTTAAATAAGGCGCAAAATCGAGAAAAACTCGAGCCGAGATCGGAGCCGGGAATATTCGTCGGGTACGCACAAGATTCCAAGGCGTACCGAATTCACATGCCGAAGACGAGGGCGACTGTAATTTCGAGAGACGTCAAATTTGTGAAAACGTCAGGTTTCAGTAAAGAGTATAGGGAAATACTCGAGGAATCTGAAATTGAAAACATCTCAGTAGAGCCGAAGCCGGACGTACCGTTGGCAGGAGCACAGCCGCAAGATGAACCGAAGCAAGAACCGAAGATGGCCGAACCGTTGACGAGATTTGAATCGAGGCGACCTCGCAAGAGAGGGGCAACGCAGTCGTGGCAAGGTATGGACCGACCAGCCAAACGAGGCCGAGGACGGCCGAAGTTACTTCGCACAGGCTCGGTGGGAAGACCTCGAAAATTGTACGCTTATGAGGCGAGTGACACGAGCGGGCAAAGCGAAGCAATTTCCGAAGAGGAGGGGCATCGAATACAAACAGTGGAAGGGAATCTCGATGTAGACGATGACGTTTTCGTGGAACTCGCGAAATTTACGGTGACAGAGGATCCTGTGACATGGAAACAGGCGAAAAGGACAGCAGAAGCCGATCAATGGGGAAAGGCGTTGGAACATGAGATGTTAGCGCAGATTAAAAACAACACATGGGAGATTACAAAGCGACCTAAGGATCGCAAGGTCATCGGTAGCAGATACGTATTTTGTACGAAATCCAACGAATGCACCCGAAGACGGAAAATCCGATTAGTTGCAAGAGGATGCTCGCAGAAGCCAGGAGAGGATTTCCACGAGACGTTCTCACCGGTGGTGAGACCGACATCGATAAGGTTGCTGGTGGCTGTTGCCGCGGAGTACGAATTAGATATCCATCAAATGGACATCGTCACGGCGTACTTGAATGGAGAACTTGAACAAGCGTTTTCATGGAAGTGCCAGAGCACCTAAGTGAAGTAATCGAAAAAGTTATAGCGGGCAAACCAATAGGCTCAAGTGGTGACAGGGTCAGTGACCCTCATATACTCGATACAGCCAAACGATGGCGCATGGTACTGAACGAAAATAACGATAGCGTGTGTGAATTGAAAAAATCATTGTATGGATTATGTCAATCGGGATTACAGTGGCATAAGAAACTAGTCGAGAAGTTAAAGCTGTTAGGTTTTCAAGCGATGCCACAAGATCCGTGCATGTTTATCGCTGAGAGAGATAACAGCGTAATGTACATTGCAATATACGTTGTCACGCCGATTGGGGGAGGGGAGGGGGGAATGAAAATAGCTCGTCTCAAATAAAAAAAAATGTTTTGTAATTAATCGTTTATTTTAAGTATCGGCGGACGATCTCTGGGGAGGTGTTTCTACAATATTGGGGTGGTTTGGGCGCCAGTTAATTTGTAATTAAAAATTAACAAATGAAGATAGAAAACCAAAAAAAAATAACACGCAAATAATACTACTATAAATAGCGGCTCTAAGGGGCGGGGAGGGGTATCTCAGGGAAGGGGGTTCTCCGACTCTATCTGGCACCTTAATAATTGCCACTGGCGTTTCTAAATTGAGTTGAAATTCGGAATGTTCTAAAAGGTGGGACGGTTGGAACTGGTGGCTCGGGGAAGGGGAATGAAGGGAAAGGGGGTTACCCTAATCTTAACGGCTAGTCGCACAACCGTTCCACGTTTCGTATTACAGAAAATTTTATATCGGTCAAAAGAAATTTTTACTGGGGAAGATCTCAAAAACGTACTGTGGGAGTTCGGAAGGGGATACTCTGAATGGTAAATTATGTCGCAAACGGAAAAGGGGTGAATCTCAAAAAGGAATCTGCCAAATTTTTTTGGGAAGGAACTGTACAAACACTTATGATTCGTTGTGGCGAAGTCTTCCTCCTCGTCGCTCGTTCGCTCGTTCCTTCCTTTCTCTCCCTGTTACACGTTTTCCCTCGCACTCATTCGCACACTCTTTTCTCTTCTACAATTCTCTCCAAGCTGTCACGATTCTATAAAGTCTTTGCTTAACCTTTTCTCCAATTTTTCTGTACTTTTTTTTCCACTCCTTTCCTCTAACCTCTGCTATAATTTTGATTTCGCTAACTTTCGACGTTAGTCGCCGGTGGCTATCCGCAAAGTGTCCAATATGCTTCGCCGAAAACTCCAAATTTCCTCAGCCTCGTGGCCGGGACGTCCTGATTTTTTATTGGGCAGCAGCGGCACGGGTTACTCGATATCGGGTCGATGGGGGATCGATAGCTGGGAATGATAGTGGGGGAGATCTAGCGAGAGATGGGCGTAAATAGGTCGATATTGTAGGGTCGCGCTCTCAGAAGTATCGGGATTTAGGGTATGGGTAATCTAGGATGCTCGGTGCGCGCTGCTGCCATCTCGCTCGTCTCTCCGTTACCATGCCGATTGATGGCTGATAACGGGGGAATATGCGAATTACGAGATTTTAACAGGCGAGTTGTGCGAGTGCCGGCGTGTGGTGTACCGATGGGCGTATTTTCCGGGACGTCCTGTGGGATTCCTTCGGCGATCTCTTCACGGTGATAGGTTTCTTCTGATGGTGGTCTTCTTCAGGGCATCGATAAGTGTTGCACAGTTTACAATCATTGGGAGGGCCGGGAATTAGGAGATTAAATAATAATTTGCGACTTACTTGTTCAAATTTTACGTGGAACGGTTGCCTTTGAGGGGCCACCGGCGGGAGGGAAACTGTACAACGTTACAACGTAGACGATATTTTGATCGCCACCGATCACGACGAATGGTTGTGCAAGGTGAAAATGTCCCTGTCAAAATCCTTCGAGACAAAAGACTTAGGACAAATTAACCGATGTTTAGGAATTGAGTTCTCGCGCGATGAAGAGTCACGCATGTACCTAAAACAGAACTGCTATACTAAGTCGGTGTTCGCGCATTTTGGCATGAGTGAATGCAAACCTATCGGAACGCCCATGGACCCAAATGGCAAATTGTCAAAACCTGAGAGAGCGAATGATAGCGAGATGGCAAAGTACCCGTACCAGTGCTTATTCGGCGCGTTAATGTATCTACCGGTGACTACGAGACCGGATATCGCGTATGCGGTAAATTATTTAAGCCAATTTAATTCGAATTACAGCGTAGAACACTGGAAAGCTGCAAACCGAGTGATGCGATATCTCAAAGGTACGCTAGATTGTGGACTTACCTTCGAAAAGACGGGTATAGAATTATTCGGAGTAGTCGACGCGGATTGGGCGGGAAACGCCGTGGATCGTCGTTCATACTCCGGGTATGGATTTATATTAGCGGGATCTTTAATCAGCTGGGAAGCACGTAAACAGAAGACGGTTGCGTTATTCAGTACCGAAGCTGAATATATGGCAATGTCCGAAGCAACCATGCGGGTATTGAACGAAAGCGAAACCATCAGGATATTTAATGATAATCAGGGAGATATTAAACTGGCTCAAAGCAGCACATACCACTCGCAAACGAAACACATAGATGTAAGACATCATTTTATACGGAAGTGTATGAAAAAGGCGTGATCGATTTAAAATACATGTGCACGGAGAGAATGCCAGCTGATGTATTTACAAAAGGACTTAGTGTACCGAAACATTGGAAATGTTTAAAGGGTATGGGAATGTGTGCGCCGATGAGCAATAACATACACGCTCACTACTTCGAGAGGGGGTGTTGAGGATAAGCGAATATCGTGAGCGAAAGAAAGACAATGTGACCGATGGTCTCACAACAATTCGACGCGTCTGTATACGAAACACACAACAGACCGGGGTCAACGGTTTTTCATCTCCGCTCGAACGTACTCGCGACACAAACCGTTCAACCTCGGTACGAAGCGAACGGTCGTTGCGGTACGCGGTGGTGCACAGTTACATGTATAAACTAGATACTTGTTCACTTATACATATATATAAATACACTTCAGAATATACGCCTTTTATCAGAACCTTTGTACTCAAATTATTTACTCCGGATCCACATACTTTCATCAAAATGTTCAATACTTTTGAAGAAATCTTAATTTGAAGCAAAGAAGATTAGGCAGGGGCTTCCGAATATGTCGAATCCCTTTAAGGCCTTAAACACAGTCTCAAATTTATACGCGAAGAAATCTAAACGAAAGTTTACAGACGTTAAATTGTTCATCACTGTTTCCTATGCTCCTTGAAATCTGACGAAATATCTGGTCGATGCCGAAAGAGCAACGAGGCTTCTTGTGAGATAGAAATGGATGGTTCGATAGAGGCTAGACCAAAGTTGCCGAGGTCGATTCGTACAATAATAACTAGCCTAAAAACGTCTGATTGGACAGTACAATGGCAAATTTCTTTAAAGGGCTCACATACCCCTGCGCGAATTAAAACCCGAGTTCATTTGGAAAATTATTATAAGGCTTAGGCAGTGAAAAGAAAAATTGTTTATTTTTCACATTTTCTTTATTAACTCTTCAACCATACGAAAAAAAATAATTTTTTTTTGATTACAACTTTTTTTACGGGTATAAATGGATTAGTGATGAGGCCCGCTGCTAAAATTATTCAATTTGCAAAAATAAAAAATGCATCTAGTAAAATATCATAGTAGTTATAGTGTAACGGAAGGAATTTTTTTTTAATACAGAAATTACAGTAGGTTAAATTTCATATATAATTTAAAATGCACAAATTTGAGTTTAATTGTTTATACAATATGGCCCAGCTAATGGATTACAAAAAAAGCTTTCGTAATATCATAGAAAAAAAAATAATAATCAAGGTTTAAAAAGTGATACGAAACGTGATGAAGTGCATGATGAATACGAAACGCAGCTGTCGAGAGGGAAGCGGCCATTAACGAGGTAGCCGTCCCAATCCGAAGTTCGATCACATTTATTGCTATAAGTTTATAACGAAGAGCAATTTTCGTAATATTAGTTTATTTGTAAAATTCTTAAAATTATGAGGAATAGGCATAGGAAATAAATTGATTTCTTTTTAATCTCAGGGGTATGCGACCCTTAAGGAATCGACTCATAATCGAGCGCTGAGTTTGTTTCGTGTCCTCGGTGGGGGATCACGTGTGTGTGTCTGTGCGTGCCTGACAATGAGTGCATGTGTGCAGACATTAAATTTTAAGTTAGGACTAATAATTTTAAATACCTATGCTCTAATAAAAGTGGTAAGGTTCTACGCGATGGAGATTTTTGATAAAATGGCAATAACCAATTCATACCTATTTGAAACGCATAAAAATCCAAATTTTTCTTTAATGTTGTATATTTTGGGAGACAAATAAGAAATAACCTTGTAACTAACTAACCCTATAATTCATGAATAAAGGCTTCTTATTTTTAAACCGAAATATCAACAGACTTGAAGAAATTTTGGAAAGCAAAATAGTTGCCGAGTTAAATTTTTTACATATGATCAAACGCGAATGAGGATAGTATGACAAAGAGGTGAATAAATATCAATGGAGTTTTCGGTACATGGTGCACGAGCCACGAGCGCCTACACTTGTAACATTGACACGAGCTCGAGCGCGTTCGCGTGGATTGAGAAGTGGACGATCGAGGGATTTTATTTTAAAAAGCTCCTTGGTCCGCGCCCCCGCGCACAAGTCGAGGTCGTTGTGCGTCGAGCAAGCACCAACCTGAATTCAGAATTGGCTAAAATTCAAATATGCAAATAATTAATAGTGTTGGTATCGCTCTCGCATCTATGCTTCTCTTTCCAAGTTATTGCGCACCAAAGTCACATGGAGCCGCTAACTGCTCGCAACTAACACACGCAAAGAAAGGCGAGTTCAGCTTAATTTCCTTTACGTAAGCGAAGTCGGGGATTGGATCACGTCACCACGATTGATTCATGAACAAACAGTTCATGAATATTATTAATATTAGAAATCAAGTCTTTGGTATTAATATTACATTTTTTTATTTCCTTCCGGAAGGAAATAGACTGGAAACATACAAATCACAGAGTTTTCAATCTTTTCTTTTTTTTTTGGAAAATTGCATGTTCTATCAACGATGAGCCAATTGAACCAAAATAATCAGCGTTAAGTTGATAGCGGTGGGAAGGGGTTTAAAAATATATACACACCGTTTTTTAAAGGATCATAAATCGGAGTATTCAGTACGTTACCAACAGCTGGAAAATTAGAATAAGTTTGTCTTATTCGAAAGTCAGTTAGTTACTTGCGATGATGTTGATCAAACTTGATATGAATGGATAGATAATAACTAAAACATTGCCAGATGTTTTGTATCGAAGTGCTCCATGTTTAATATAGGGGATGATCAATTGTCAAAAATTGCGTAGTCTGCCCACATTTTGTTTGAAACCAATAATTTGCGTCTTTATCGACGATCCAGAGTTGGGATAGCAACCCAAGATACGTACATTTATTTTCAACTACCTATCATACCGACGTACCGACATGCAACGATATAAGGCTGAAATTTTTAAAAGAATTTTCAAATTTCAATCGGAATATTACAACTACTATAATCAAAATGCGTTATATATCCAAAGATCGATATTACTCATTCGGCTCATTGATGAATCTATAAAGTAAGTTTTCTACGAACTCGCTCACTCTGTTCTCATCTACCCAACCGTATTAACGGCAATGAACTATTAAACCACGTCACTCTATGTTTACTAATTTTAAGTGGGAAAATACAAAATCTTCGTAATCGAAATGTATCCGCACTTAGTATCGGATAAATCATAGGCCCTTTTTATACCGATTCCGATTCATGTTTTCGAACGAAGCTATTTTAACCAACCTCTCACATAGAAATTGAGGCCGGTATCCATCGGGATTATATTTGGACTCCGTCACTCATAACAGAGGCTGAATTAAGATACTAGCTAGATTCTGGGATCAAAATATTGCATTTCCGAACTGGATTCTGATTATAAATTTAGAGCCATTTGCCAACAGATCCAATTCATACGTACCCATCTATATATAAAGGGTCAAGTATGTTATTGTTTTTGTACTTCGATTCCGCGTTCAAATTACAATTCTGCACTATATTTGATGAAGTCATTGAATACGGTCATGTAGTCCAATCGTGCTGTATATTAAAGTCGGAAAAAATTAGAAGGCCAATTTTTTGAGAGGTGATTCTGCAGGTTAGGGATTAAAGGGGAATGGGGGTGGATTGGTGTTAAACTACAACCCCTACGTGGCCCGCGCCATGAGATAAAATGTTCAAAAAAATCAGGGCTTCATTTTTGTCCACACAACGTCGAAAACACAAAGTCCACAAAGTCGAAATGTACACGAATATGACCAACTTCTATACAAAAACACAAGAGCGGCGCCAATTTTTTTGTAGGTTCTTTGGATCTACAGGAATGTGCCCTTCAAATTTAAAACAAAATTGGACATGTTGTTTAGCAACCAGATTGTTGCAAAAACCGTTTATTTAATTTGTATTTTTTTTTGTTATGCCTTTCATCGAAAAATGCTTCTTACAAAAGTTGTACACCGTGAGTTTCTCTATTAATAAAATCCTATGCCAAAATCACGTGACACTGTTAGTTTAGCGGTAAATTGCAATTGAAAAATAATTCATTTGTTTTGTTTAGAGCATCTGCTATCTGAAAAATGTATTGATCTATGTTGTATAGTTTAGCAAATTTCAGCTGATACAGAAGGCTCACGTGATAACAAAAATTCAGGAGGTGTCTTCCAATAAGTACATTCAGGGTTTAACTTAAAAAAAAACAATTTTGTGAAAAATAAACTCCATTTTTCTAGGACATAGAATTTTGGCTTATAAACAAATAGAAATATCGCATATGAAATATTCTTTCAGATTATGATGCGCTAGTGCAAGCTACATAATATGAAAAAAGAAAATCTCAATATGTCGATTACAAGCCGAGATATCGATGTTGATACGTATTTTCGATTTATTATTGATGTAAATTGTTGAATTTTGCGTATTGAACAATTTACGCAAAATTCAAGTTGCAGAGCCTTCTCAACATTTTTGGATATACGATTCAATATGATACTAAGCCTTTGCACCCTCATTTGGAGCCTTTGGTTCATCTCATTGCATAATGGAGGTACAGCGTCTCGCCCCGCGACGCTCCTCGAACGACTTGGATAACAATTTCAATAACTTCCTTATAAATTGTCGTAGAGAGTTGTTTTTTTTTTAATTCTGCGTATTTTTTTCACACCAACATGGAAATGTTCTTGAAAATCAATTTTTTCTTGTTGTTGCCCCAATAACTATTGTATAGTTGCGACTGTAAATAAATTTAAAATAAATGAGCAAGAGTATACATATCAACAAAATTTTATATTATCAGGAATTCTATTTATTGCAATATTTATGTTACATACATTATTCCTAAAATTCCAGTAATAATTACTGTTTTTTAGTTGTTTTTTTTTTCGACAAACTCATAGTTTTCATTACCACTTGTATCATTCGAGACTCCGGTTTGCGAAAACGTAATATCAGTTGCATTATCAACTTCATCGGAAAATCTTAAAAATTCTGCGTCGATTTCGTCATCACCCGAAACTATTTCAGGTTCAGGAATATTTGTCCACTACGACCCGTTGCATTTCTTATAAAGCATTGTGCATTTTAACCTTAATTTCCGGCACGTGCAATAAGATGTGCAACCACTTTTATCGCACGAACAAAATATAATTTCTAATAAGTTGGGAGGAATTAAGTATTTCCTGCATCAAATGGGTTTCAGCATATGGCCACCTTTTTTCCACCCCCCATTGCATTGGGTCTTTTAAACAATCGCCTAGCCATTCACAAACTGGTAAAAACGTGTGAAGCGAACGTTCATTACATGCCTCAGTAGTTTGGGGAAGACAGCACAAATTCAATGAACTTTTCAAGCTTACAGACGCAATTCCGCCTAATTTAATTCATGCCATATATATATGGGGCATTCCACGACAAACGGACAAGTTACAAAAACTTTTTTTTTTGTTTTCTCAATTTTTTAATATTTTTTACTGCCCATCGAAAAACTATTCGTAGTAAATTTTGAAATTTGTTTTGATTATCCCTTCAAAAGATATCGAATTTTAAAAAAATCGCTCTTTTTCAGCCTTTTTGCTCATAACTTCTTCAATAGTACGCCAAATCCAAACTTTTTTTTTTAATTTTCCTCTTTGAATGTACTTTTCAAAAAATCCGGTTGCAATTTAGAATTTG
Source organism: Netelia melanura (assembly GCA_964007305.1). Lineage (NCBI taxonomy): Eukaryota > Metazoa > Arthropoda > Insecta > Hymenoptera > Ichneumonidae > Netelia > Netelia melanura. Next base: position 20,367,429 of record OZ023256.1, on the reverse strand, counting down.
ATGTCCAGCACATTCACCACTTTGAATATTGAACTGAATCCCTCATTGAATACTCCGGTCATAAACGAGCCACGGGCGCGTGTAAAGGTCAATTTACACAAAACGAGCATTATTCACGAACACTGTTCGCAAACAATCGCGAGCACGTTGCACGCACGGTGTAAACGCTCAGCCGCGCCGAACAGAGTTCGCGTACATGGTTCTCGAACGTTCGAGCGCGTTCCGCCACTTGTCGGTAAACCGATGAATGATCAAAGGGACTCGTGTTCGTTGCGCGTTCAGTGTACACGGCATATCGGTGAGAGAACGAGCGGCCGGTGGTACTGCATTATTTTCAAAACTTTTCGAGGTACGTGTTGGTGTCTTGCGTCTTCATTATTTTGTGTTTATTGCATTTTTATTGCGGCAATATCGACGTTATTGTTTTCATGTAGTTTCCAATGGAGTGGGACAATGAGAAATGCGTTGAATTAATTGGGTTGTTCGAAGAGAAGGCAGATCTGTGGCAACCCAACCATAAGTACCATCACAATAAATTAAAGAAGAGTGATGCTTGAGAAGAATTGCCACCAAAATGGGAGTACCCACTGAATTGGCGGAGGCAAAAGTCAATTCGTTGCTTGCCTCGCACAGAAGAGAAAGGAACAAGGAGCAATCATCAAACCAAGTAGAGATGTAATTTTCGGTTCATCTCTCCAAGTACCAGGTATAACCTCCCCATTTTCTTCTTTATCCATAGCATCCGCAAGACAATATAAATCAGATGAAGTTGAACTTTGACGAAGAAAATTGTGGAGGTATACACACGCCATTATAACCCAGTTGGCTTTCTCAGGTCTCGTAGTACACGAAAAACCGAACATACTCGTAAAATACCAAAATCATTTTCAACCACCCTTCCTGCTCAACTCAGTCTGTAATTAAGAATTTTTTCCGGAGAACCTTTTGAGCAGAATCCTGAATACGGTTTCATCAAAGTATCGCTTAATCCAAAAGCATCATCTCCCAATATAACAAATGGTACAGGAATTTTCCCATTTGGCAATTTAGATGGTTGTGGCACATTGAAACAGTTATTTTGAATATGTTTATACAGCTGTGAATGTTTGAAAACTCCTCCATCGGAAATTCTACCTTGGCATCCAACATCCACAAAAATGAAGTTACAGTCAGCGTCAACTAAAGCAAGTAGGACTACACTAAAAAATGACTTGCAATTGAAGTATTCGCTCCCCCTTTTAGGCGGATATTGTATTACAACATGTTTCCCATCGATAGCTTCAATAGCTTGCGGGAAGTTCCAGTCCTGTTCAAACCCCTGAACGACGCATTGCCACTCTTCTTCATTAGTTGGCATCTGCAAAACAATTTTAAATAATGACATTTCTACATTTTGAAAAATAATAGAAAATAGCCAATGACAAAGAAATAATGAACGAATGTGGAACACCCTGTTGCGCACTAAAATTATGAGCCGGTGAAATTGACTTGAATTGGACTTTTTATTATTACACGATATACCTAGGTACGTAAATACGTATCACTTTCCGATACTTTTCTTTCTCTTTCTTTTTTTTTGTTTGCAGGTTGGAGATATGGAGGGCATAGCAACTGACGATAACAGCGACGAAGAGGACGAGAATAATGTTTCCATAAATGCTGATCTACAGGAATCTGAATAGATACTCACTTCTCAGCAAACAAACAACATAATTTCTCGACAATCTTCTTTACAGGATCAGCGTCTTCTACTACCTGCTGTACGTAAGCGCAAAAAACATCGCCGCCTACTGCTGGTACATCTCAAGTTGACCGAGTGGTGGATATATTACAACGATCAGTAGATCGCAATGCTTGTGATGTATACTGTGAACATGTACCTATGAAATTGGAAACATACGAAAAGAAAGCGCAATCTATGATTCAGCATTACATAAATCAGATTCTATTCAACACCAACATGGACGTTCTTCAAGGGCATGTTCTGTATCAGCCGATGTCAAGAAGCTATAATTCTGCTCCTCCTTCGCCCCATTATCACAATATCCAGCAGCGAAACCCACAACGCTATACCACGCTTCGTTCTCTGACTTCATCTGTTTCAAGCAATGCTTCTGCATCGGAATTATGCTCCTTCAACGCCAACGAAAAGGATGAGAAGGGAACTGCAGGAAACTTCTACTGAACGTTCCGTCAATGAATGATGACGGCTGTTATGACAATTATTACGGTTTTGTTTTTTTTTTCCTTTTTTCGGATTCTCATATATTTTCGTACACGTTTTTAGCCTTGTTCAATTTCAATTTCACTGCTATTCACAATTTCAATACATACATTGTTTGTTCCGATGAAACAAAAACAAAAGTTAAATACAAGTATTCAAAATAAACTTCAACCTGTTCGTACCTTTACATATTCCTTCAGTGCGTCTACGATGGCTTCACAGACTTCGGAAATCATTTTCGAGATTGATGGCTTTGAAATTCGAAACAGGTACCTGAGACTGGCATATATGAGTTCCCTGAAGCCAAAAATCGAAGGGTTAATGCCAATCGAACCGCCGCGGGAATACTCTCGCGGTAGTTGGTATCATTCCTTGACACTTTTCCCCCCCAATTTTTTGAAGTAAAAAATCAATGGCCGATGGTGACATGCGGTTGAAATTTTAAAAAAAGTCCTGTTTCATCCGCCCTCAAGTCAGCTAGCAGCTGCGAATAATTCCTTCCTTTCAGAAATGAAAACGGTCACATTCTTTTTTTTTTTACTCCTTTGGCGGCGCTTCTCCTTTTCCGACAGTAGCACAATTATTGATGCAGCACAAATTGAAACCTTCGACAACGCGGGTACCATATTCGTGAAATATTTACGGAACTTTCTAAAATGCTCGAGAACAACTGCTCGCGCGGGCGTGCTCAGGCAGTGTGAGCGGGAGCTTGATGCGTGTTTACGAAGGTTTGTGAACTTGCGCAAACGTTTGAAAACGTTCGCAAATAATGCTCGTTTGGTGTAAAGGGACCTTAAGACGCGCTCCGACACAAGTTACATTCACAGGCTGCAACTTTTATAGGGCTTCAAATTTCGCTTTCAACCTTTGACACGATATTCTTAGAGATATAAACTAATGTTTAATGCAACAACGAAATAACAATGTTTGAAAATTTTACTTGCATTTTCTTCCTTAACTACTTATATTTACTTCATTACTATGATTATGTAATAAAAAAATCGGGTTGTAATAAAAAAAAAACTAAAAATAGACCGAAAAATATTATTCTCTCTGTTTTTTTTTCTATTTAAAAAAGCTCCCTTTTCCGTAGTCAAAATATATATACTTTTTGAAAGCAGCACATTATCACTGTATTTCTTTTCTTAATAGTACATGTATTCAGTTATACAACCCTGAAATAGTTTTATTTTTACATGAAAATTTGTTTTTTATGAATTTTTTTTTTATGCAATTTGGCTTTTCCTTCATTTGCGGTTAACTTTATTGTTGTAAAAATTTTGATTTACGATAAATGGGTAAATAAATGATTGGATCGTGGAAAGAAATATAAAAGTAATTCAGATTTTTTTTAGATTTTTTGGCGTTTTTTTCTTAGAAAAAAATGTTAGCAGAACTTTTACGACCAAGTGTACCGATGATGTCCCAAAAATTAAGTGTACGGACGGAGGATTAAAAAGAAGACTAAAAAAAGTCTAATGTAGCCTATTTTTCACAAAGTTATCGACGATTAAAAAAAAGTAACGTACTTTGTTTAAAATCGATATCCTAAAAACAGTTAGACAAAAAAAATGAAAAAAGATCATGGAGGTCTCTTTCAACCAATATTAGAACATAAATAATTTTCAAAAAAAAATCTAAGATGCAAAAACTAAATGGTGTCCGGCTTGGTGCGGAATGTCCCATATACATTCATTTGACACTTTCAGAGAGTCTCATAGAAATAAAAGAAATCGTGGGATTTGTGGTAAGCGAGCATATAGACAAGAAGATGTAAAGTTTGGCGTCAGCAGTACACTCGTTGACAACAAAATGTCTGCTTCGTCGTATTATAAAAACAAATAATAACATAACAATCAATCAATCGGTAGGCTTTTGTTTGTATTGTTTTCGGAATATATAAGCATTGTTAATTTCGCTACTCACATTTACACGCGCTTGTGAACTATGTATCAGTGACTCACCTGAAACAGACAATACATAAAAATTTGAATAAATGCTTTCAGACGAACATTTTATAAGATATAGAATGTAGGAGAGATGCGCCTAAAACAAGTAAGTTAAGGGAGATATTTAATAAAACAGACTTACAATTAGCAACGTAAATGTAAGCTGCCTTTTTATTCATGCAAATACTTATCCAATAAAGTTGCGAAAATCAAAAACAGAAATAATTATTTTCTTCAATAATTGCAGAAAAACAGAAAGCTCTTCCAGATACCCGCATTGCCCGGGATGGACGATCTAAAACGGACAAAGACTAAGATAATGAGATTAATGAACTTAAACAGAACTCCGAAATTTCTAAATATTTATGCAAAAGTACGAACTGTTTAAAACATTAATCAGTTTCCACAATAATCAATTGATTAATGAATTTAGTTTGTTCAATGTTTCCTGACAATAAAAATCAACTTCTACTTAGCTATAATAAGTAATAATTATAGTCTTTAATTCGTGAAAAGATGTACAGTTATTCCTGATAGGCATCGCCGTAATAAGAGCCTCGCAGATTACCCATAGGACTATTCCAAGGCAAATCGTGTTTGATCCTACCCTAGCCGCTTTGCACAAAAGCATGTTTTATTTTTTGATCATTATAGACCCAAAATAAAAATGCAGGAAGCCGCGAGTTGATGAAGGCAAGAAGGACATTACTAATGAAAACATAACACAAAACTTAAGAAACCCGATTCTATACCATATTCGAGTAATTAGAACTATAGTATACTTGGAATTTTTTAAACGAAAGCGAACCCGTGATTGGTCGACGGTTGGGACGTCGGATGACACTCACACATTGTCATAAATAAGGTGGAGGGTCTAAGTTTGTAAATGAGGTAAGTTCGTAAACTGCCTACATTTATTCTGATATAAGTTCCATTTTATTAGCTAGTAAGTAGAAACCTACATTCGATTGTTGGGAAATAATGGTCATAAATGGCTCTCATTCGTGATGGGCGTCTTTTATTAACTTCAATCAGAAAGTGTGAGCATATGCAAACATACATAACCGCCTTCGAAGTATGAATGCGAGCGATGCATTGATGATCATTAGAACACTAATTGTCAGAGGTGTTCTGCATTTATTTCTAAATTATAAGTTTTGTTCTTGTACATACAATTTGCACATCTTTCTTTTTGTACATTACAATCATTATGCTTACGATCGCCTGCACATTTCGGCCATTTTATCGGCCGCTTGCCATTTGTTTGCAATGTGATAAAATCCTCAATAATTGTAACACCTCTTCACGTTAATATAATTAACAGCCTTGCATTTTCGCCATTCAATATTTAGTTTTCGAGTTCTTAACATTTCATCATGCATTACCGAATCTACTTCAACTATGAATGTCCACTCCCTCTTACATTAGTCGCATTATTGTTTGTACTTTGTCTTTCTCTAATTATCTTTTTCAAAATTTGAACATGCAATCCTTTTCGTTTTCTATCCAGATATTTGTGTTTTATGATCATCTCAACTATTTAATCCTCTTCAAAATTTATTTCTTCATCACCCAAATTAACAATTTTTAATCTCGGCTGAACACCCTTTAGCTCCATTACAGTCCGACCTCCAAATAAGTGGTATATCTCGGTCAACGCTAATACCGGCGGTATTGTACTTTTGAAGCCTTCTAACTCAAAAAGTAATTGATGAAAAAACATTTGATTATAGTGTTTTGCAAAGCTCTCGAGATTAGTTACAAGAATCTGTAATAAAAAATAGGGGCTGCCATTTAAAAAAATTGAAGTGACCTTCGTGTGACCTTCAAATGACTCTTCAAGGTCAATTCAATGACACCATCTTATAACCCTTTCGGAACCATACACCTTTTGTCTGAAACATTTTTCTCTAAAATACTTTATTTTTGAGATATTCGACCGTTTCCAGACTTTCATAATACCCTATATAAGAAAAACTCTTACCCTTGGAGGCTTTTAGATTCTTATTTGGAGGTCGGACTCTATTTGGCGTTTAATACCAAATTTATCTTCAATCTTTGATTTTAGTTGTTTTATTTCTTGCTCACTTTCACACCCCAGAACAATTGCTCCTTTTCCTCCTTTCCTCCTCTTTCATACACCTATTGACATATTTTTCATATCAATGTTCTGTTTTACCACTTTTTTTGTCTTCTCTAGTTGCTCCTTTGGTTTTATTATGATGACATTTTCCTTTTTTTTCTTTAACTGCATCCCAATAACTACGTGACGCATCTCCAGCTGACACAATATTCCATATCTTCTTCATAGCTTCCAATTCTTTCCTGAAGCCTTCAAGTTCCTCTCTAACTATACTTGTAATTATATTTCTTATTTCGTCTTTATTAATTATTTCATCCCCGACCTTCCTCACCAACCAATCTATCTACGATTCCATGTTGGTGGCTTGCACTTGTCCCTGATTCTCATCTACCTTCATTGTTTCGCGATCCGCCGAACTATCTTCTCCAGTTTGATTACTCTTCACAGTATATATTTCGCATTTACCGTGACAGGCAACCAGTTCATTTGCCGAATTTTAAACTTTATGTAATATATGACAACTTGGATGAAATATTTTTTCACATATTTACATCTTATAATCTGGGTTTTTATTTCTTTCCGACATTGCCTACATACCTGTCTTACTTCCATATTTTCTCATTTTCGTACTTGCAGGTAAATTCTCTTTATTGCCTTTGGGTGCAGGCGAATATACGCAAAAGCCACGCCGTTATCGCACATCTGTATTGCCGATTTATATATGTTCAGTTTCACGCACTAACTGTGCTCTCTAGACTGTAAACATCCTCGATTACTCAGTACTATACCGATGAAACAGGACACGCTACTGGTTTTCTCATAGATTTCACAGCTGTTAATTCCACGAGAAAATGAGAAAGAGGGCGGGAGAGAGAGAGGGAACCAAATTTTCAAAATAATGATTGATTTATATATTTCCGTGGACCACCATGCATATGAGACTCACATACCTCCGTGTGATGTGCCTTGCTCTTAAGGTTGTTTAGGAGCAAATTACGTTTTATGAGAAAATTTTGATATTTAAACAGTAGATAGTTCAATAGTTAAACTATGCCTCTGTCAAATCTCAATTCAGTTCGGAGTTTATTAATGGAGATAAAAAATCACAAAGTTATGCACTTCCGTATTCGCATACCTTCGAAGCATCCGTGTAGAGCCTATAATGGGCAGAGTTATGTGCGATCTCAATAAACTCACGATAAATTTGTTCGCGCCTATAAACTTTTATTAAAAAATTTAGCGAGTATTCTCCGGAATATTACGAAAAATCTGTCAACATACACTTCGAGTGAGTGAGTGTCTGACCGACATGGCAACGCTGTATCGGAGAAAGAAGGGGCGCAAGGCAGACGGCCGAAGCGTCAGTATCGGAATCGCGTGAAATTTGAAAAATAAATAGCATGCATGCCGCTTTGGCATAAAATAATTATTGTTAATTAATAATTTTTTGTATTGTATTGAAATAAAAATTAAATATATCGTTTTTATGCTTTTATCGTCCCGTGAAGTCTGGAAAATGTTTGAAAAAAATGGTTAAACATTTTTTTAAATAAAATAAGTATTTTCTTTATTTTCTGTACCTAATATTTGACATGAAACACATACATATTAATTCATATTTAATTATATTTAATACATTAAATATGATAACCAACATACTCTTTATTTTTTGGATTAATTTGGGCTGTAATATCGTTTCTTAAACTGAGAACAAAATTTGTTCCGGCAACAAACTCTTTCTTTATATACGTTCGAGCAAATTTAACAAAATATTGGTAATTTCAACTAAGGGATTTGCTGAATGCACTAAATTTTTCTAAACATTACAGTATAGTTGAAATTATCAATACTCTTGTAAATTTAACGTATTTAAACAACGATTTTGTTGTAACAATTTCTTTTTCTCACAATATCTACTTTGGATTTATCGCATTAACAATACTCTCCAAAAAACTAATGATTTTATTTATTGTTCTGAAATCCTTTATTATTTAAGATTTTCCGTCGACTATTTTTGATAAAAGCGCGATAATACATGGCTCACCTTCATCAATAAATACCTCAATCAGGTTATCATAGGTGATAGAAGCTTCTATTAACTTATCACAAATATTTTTTGAAATAACGTTGTGCAGTGGCGCTAATGTTACTGCTGTCAGCATAGCAGTTCGTTTTTTCTTTTCTTTGTCAAGCTAAAATGCGTCACTACTTTGTCCTTTATCGATGAAAGTATTGTTAGTTATATTAAAGCATTTAACCAACTTTTCCAATATTTGCACGTCGGTGATTGCGTTGTGCGCTTCATTTATCGGTACGTCAGTAAAAAATTCTTTGGCCAAATTCAATTGGCTAATTTTTGTATGCCTGTTTAACAAACTGCGAAAAATCGAAAGCGTATCGCTGAAACCAAATAGAATTGTTTGAAACTGTGGTGGCATACCTGTTTCAGCAATTGCTCTCATAAGGCAAGGTTTGTCGAAATTGCAATTATGTGCGACGAGTAAACACGCTTTGTTAAAGGAGCTAAGAAATTTATAAAATTCGTATATCGTGCTATTTAGTGGTAGCGTCTCTACTCTCTTGCCGTGATAAAACAATTCGCCACAATCACTCGAGGGACCGTAAACCTCGGTAGACCTCTTGGAGAAATCACAGTAGTTGGAGTGACATGTTTGTTAAAATATGAACACAGTTGCAACCTGCAGCAATTTGCAAGATTGCCGCGGTACTTCCAAACCCCGTTGTCTCAGTATAAAACAATACAATTTCTGGACGTCCATTATCTTCAGCAATTATATTTTTATTATTATGGTCAGTTTGTGCTGGCTTAATGTCAACAGCCGATTGATTCAGTAAACCCATACCGGATTTATATGCTACACCTCCAACCTTCTCTTTTCTTCGCAAAATCGTTCGATACTTTTTTTAAACCTTTCGTCGAGATTTGAAAGCGACTGTTGCCGTTTTTTGTTGACGACTTTTCGCGAGTTTTTCTCGTCCCTGTGTACATGCTTGCGTGTAAGGGCCAGGTGTCAAATTTAGTTCTCGTAGTAATTCGATTCCCACACAGCACAGAATATTGCAGTAATGTTGCTAAAATCTTTCAATATTGCATGTTGGCATGCAGTATTGCTGCAATGTTGATAGAATCTTGGTCAGAAAATATTGCAGGCTAATATTGTCACAATATTGTGACAATATTGAATGTTTGACAAAAAAAGAATTAAAGATATAATGGACTTTATTTGTCCAAGTTACCTGAAATTACCAATTTTGTTCTTATTAAGCGTGAAAGAATGAAATTAATATTTTTTTAGTGAAATAAAAATCGTTGAATTTGAAAAATAAAAACAGCCGGTATACGAGGTGTGTTCAAAAAGTATCGCGAATTTTGTGTTTTTTCAAAAATTATTTATTTATTCATGAATATCTATTTTGTCCCCTTCAAAGTAATCCCCATGAGATATTATACACTTGTGCCAACGGTTTTTCCAATCTTCGAAGCACTTCAAAAAATCATTTTTTTTATCTTGTTCAGCTCCTCCTTCGATGCCGTCTTTATCTCGTCAAGCGTAGCGTAACGTCGTCCTTTCATGGGCCTCTTCAGTTTAGGGAACAAGAAAAAGTCACAGGGAGCCAGATCTGGGGAATACGGTGGCTGCGGCATCATTAGTGTGTTGTTTTTGGCCAAAAAGTCGCGCACAAGCAACGATGTGTGAGCAGGGGCGTTATCGTGGTGCAAAAGCCAATTTTTGTTCTTCCACAAATCCGGGCGTTTCTGGCGGATTGCTTCGCGCAAATTGCGCATAACTTGCAGGTAATATTCCTTATTGACCGTTCTTCCCTGTGGCAAGAACTCATTCTCCACTTCATTAATTTTTTCGTCTGTTGTTGAAGTGCTCGGGCGTCCGGCACGCTCTTCGTCGTTCACATCTTCTCGGCCTTCTAAAAACATGTTGTACCACCGATAAACGTTGCTTCGGTCCAAGGTAGCTTCTCCGTATGCCACAGTCAACATTCGGAATGCATCCGCGCACTTAATTTCGTTTTTCACACAAAATTTGATACAGGTTCTTTGATCCATTTTTTTGAATAAGTAAAAATCGAAGACGATCGAAAACACGTGCAAGCAAAGCAGCTGTCTACAATTAAGTGAACATTCAAAATGGCCGAGCTTGTCGGCATAAGTGAGAGACATGAGTACCAACATAACGCCACAAAAAAATCGAAATTCGAATATACGTAACCCGCGAAAATTCAAAATTCGCGATACTTTTTGAACACACCTCGTATAAGCCCACTGTGCGCGAGTGTGTGTCTGTGGTGTGCGCGCTTATTACGCCGCCTAGAAACAGCGGGAATTTGTGACGTCACGCGTTACCGACAAGACAGATAGAGGAGAAAAGGCACAGTACACACGACTGCAACGATAACTGAATGAGTATCCAGCTCGATTCGTATGAATATACAATAAATAAGTCTATCAAAATACATAAAATATACATATAGACAAATAATAAGTTCCCTGAACAATATTCCCAATGTATGATTTATAAACGTTCGGCGCTTTTCTCACCTAACCTCAAAGAACCCTAACGAAAAATGTATGTACACACGCATTGCACATGTGCCGCATTAAAAAAATTGACTTTAGAGTTCGCCTAAAGAGTGTTTTTTATAATGATGATTGATTATATTTACAATACGAAATTTGTGGAAATGCGTGTGTTTTATTATAAATTAGGTGAAAAAAATAACATGAGTGAAAACGTGGACGGAATGTGGGTTTAACGAAAATGATAAATTTTGCAGAATGGTTTTACATGCGTGCTCACTCACTAACGCGGGGAAAAGACGATACTAATTACCAAAGGATATTCTGTGTCAACGAAGCTGTTACTGGACCCAACAGGAGAAAAGTCACTCCGAGAAGTACCTACATAAGGAGGAAGTATACAACGCTGAATATTCCAATCGTCGCAATGAATATTTGAATTTTCTTTTTGAATATTTTATAATCTTTCGACACACCTTTTTACCTATAAGAAAATCCGCCTTTCTCCTTTTTTTTACTCAATTCGTTACAGCATGAGTGAAAATGTGTGGAAGAAAAAAATCATATCTTATCTATATCTTACCTATATTTGTTCTATCATATGCAATGATATGCATATTCTGTAGAGGTCACATATATATAACTAGCGGTACCCGGCATGCGTTACAATGCCGATTTGGTGTCATAATTCATTTGACACGCAATATTTTTTGTTTTTCTCTCCATGTGTGAAGCATGAACTTTCAAAATATAATCTATACTATAGACATTTTTAGCGATTGTCCCCGTACTTCGTTGATGGACATTGCAAATGCGAGTCCCACTGGAAACTGCAAACGTTTGAAATCGAATGGCATATATTTTGGTATCATTGGGATACGTGACAACAGTACATCGTCTTGTCCTTCAAATTTTCTATTTTAAATTGTAGTTTCGCTGATATTGTTCATCACATTTTTCCCTGGAAGTCCAGTACCGTTGCAAAGTCGTGGCGGATTGATGTTTCATAAAAGTATGATAGGCACGCCCATTTTCAATGTTACAACGTGCGGTGCTATGCCTGGTAAATGAAACGAATTCAGGAATTCAGTTGGATAATTAACAACTTATTCTTGATTAATAAAAGCAACAATCGACTTGTACGTTTTAGTTTCTCATGATATTCTCTTTTGAATCGTGAAATTTATATACTTGACATTGGTGTTTTTGCTGCTAATAAGCAGCAAAAACACCAATATATTTAGCACGTTTCCTTAACCACATATGTTTTTTGTAGTTATGTGCAATATTTTCAAAAACTTTGTTAATTAATTCGTCTGTTATTGCTGTTATTTTAAGAAAGTTTGTACGTCGTCGTACGTACTCTAACTGTTTCCTGTCTTGCTTCTCGTTGCTCGTCCGTTTCTGAAGCTCGTAATGTATTTTTCATTTATGACTGACGTGTATATCTTCCAATCGTTTCCCGATCTAATGTCACGATTAAGAAAATTTATCTGGTCAGGGAATTAAAAAACATACATTGATTAAAAAATCAGAATATAGTTATCAGTATCTATAAAGTCATGTTCTTCAAATTTGAAGACTCGAGGATACCTTGCTCGCGGGACATAAATAAAAACATATTTTTCCTAAATTAACACGTACTTTTATGGGTTTCAGTGGTTTTTCCGTCTACGAACATTAAATTCACAACCATTGACAAACAGTTTTTGAGCAAAATTGCAGAATGAATAAAACAATATCTAAGGAACATTTGTAGAGCTTCATAAAATCGATTAAGTGGTTAACTACTCATGAGATTCATAATAAATGAATTTGTCTCGAATAATAGTAATTTTTGCGAGGTTAAGCATTCGCGGCACCGTCAAACATGCTAAATTGACTACGCTTGTCACACAAATTTTTCTTTTGACTTACTCGATACCAGATAAACCTCCTTAACTTGACATTCGCTGTCAAATGAATTATGCAATCGATATGTGTAATATCGAGTCGATCGAGTCGTTAAAACAAATGCGTGTCTTTTATTTCGCATGTCATTTTGGTAGCATACTTTGACAGCTGTCAAATAATCTCTATATATAAGTATACATAAATATTAATATTGTTTTGCCCCGTACGCGTTTATTTTGGCAATTAAAATTATTCTAATAACGTAGAAACCTTCTCGGGAGTGGGGACTACAATTCACCAAATTTTCATCGCAATCGGACGAATGGTATAGGAGATTACTCGTGACAGACAAACAAACAAACATTCTTCCATTTTTATATATAAGAAGATTACACTAAACATGTAAAAAATATAACGCTCAAAATGTTAATATATGGAATTTTTGACAAAATTTGGTGCTGCTTCAATTAAATATTGTGAGTATTCCAAGAACATTAATAATGTTCCTGGAATATTTTTGAAAAATATTGCAACAATATTGTATCGTAATATTGCAGCAAGTGGGCATTCAGACATTGCTGCAATGTTGCTACAATATTGCTGAAATAGTTCACAATATTGCTGCAACATTGTTGCAATATTATTCTGCGCCCAAATGTTTGCTTTGATTTTTTTAGGGCAACTTCGGCTTCAATCGGTCAATTACTTCTCGTCAAGAGATTCCGCTTCCGTTTATTGTGTTGCTACTTCAAACGCAGGTTATAAACGGTTTCAGTGACCCTTTTATTTTTCCACATAAATCTTCTTTTTGTATTGTGTATTTTTTCACTTGCATCATTTTTTTCTTTTATTTTACTCTCATTGTTTTCTCGACTTTCGTTATCCATGATGCAATGTCATAAGTAACTTTTTGAGGTTTTATCGGCCGCTGACGTCAGCTGGTAACATGTACGATACTGGGCATGGGCGCTAAAAGGGCTCAACGTTGCCACGATTATGCATGATTTAAAAAAATTCTCATATTGAGATTTATAAACATCTAACAATAAATAAATGTAAAAAATCTTACTAACTTCGGTAAAAACTTAGTCTTATCTAAATTGGAATCATAATTATCAAGTAAACAAAAAAAATAATTCTTGGATCGATTACAGGGCGCTAAAAAACAATGCTACAGCGCCCAATATATCAGCATAGAGAAATCTCCCTCACTCTTATCTATCCCCACCCTGCTTCTAAACAACCTTAAGATACCCGTACAAACAGAAATTTTATATGACCGCTATATTTTTAAACGACACCAAACCCCTATTCTGTCGAAACTTTTTGCAACATAGATCTTTTCCCTCCACTGAAGGTTGCTTCGGGGCTTCGGATTGAATCGATTGCCCTTCATGTGCGATTTTTTCCACTAAAACCACCAAGTAAAATATTACATTACAGTAATATTATTACAAAGTAAGAAAACGAAAAGATACAGTGACTGTAGAAAGTATTCGTACACCGCATATGTATATAATTTTATAAATGTTTTATAAATTTTATAAATTTTATCAATCTTCGGGTTACGATTTTTCTCCATTAAATTGTTATACATATTTGATTTTGAGGCACTTCGAGTTTTATTTCTGTCACGAAGAAGAAAAAAATGTCAACACCACCATGAATATACAAAAAATTGTGCCAAGGTACTACAAACTTCCACGCAAATATTATTCGTACACCGACAAATTCTAACGAAAAACTGTTCATATCTTCGTGTTAATATTATCAGGGTACATCAATGTCAATAAACATTATGTCTCTCGTGAGAAGCCTAATCGTAAACTTCAACTCACAATTAGTCCATTGAAATGTTACAAAAATAAGGCCTAACTCTGCATTTATCAAAGTCGGCAATTTTTTTTTTATGCATAGGGGATGGTATAGGAAGCTTAAGTCCAAGTTTCTGGGGTTGTAACCCTTGAGGAAAACCCGCCATCTTGAAAAAGGGGTAAAACAGTTTTTGCATTATAACAATGAAACTATCCACCGTGCAAGAAAATTATTCCGTCATTTTTTGTAGGAAATTAAATTCTCTACAAATTTGCTTTCTTGACTTCTTGTCGTACATTCAAATATATCAAAGTTATTAACGAACAACGACAAAAAATGAAGAAGTAATTTCCTTCAAGTCGCTCTAACTTTTTTTCTTTTCATTTTGCAGAAAAATATGTTCAATGCATTTCGATAGAACACCTTCTGACGAATAAATTTCAATATAAATATGCCAACTTTTGTTTATTTATAAACATTTTACAGTGCTGCAAAGGTAAGTGTCGGAGTACTCGAAAATAGACATAAAAATGAACGATTATGCGTCGCTTCTTTGCAAATTTCATTAATTGCGGCGGACAAATTTTATTTGTTGTTATTGCGATATTCATAATAATTAGCTATGAACTCCTCGTAGGTGGTGCGGAAAAGAGTTCATAATTAATTATTATGAACATTGCAATAGCAACAAATTTAATTTGTCCCCCGCAATTAATGAAATTTGCATAGAAACGACGCATAATCGATCATTTTTATGTCTATTTTCGAGTACTCCGACACTTACCTTTGCGGCACTGTAAAATGTTTATAAATAAACAAAAGTTGACACATTTATATTGAAACTTATTCGTCAGAAGGTGTTCTATCGAAATGCATTGAACATATTTTTCTGAAAAATGCAAAAACAAACCGTTAGAGTGACTTAGAAATTACTCGTTCACTTTTTGTCGTTGTTTGTTAATAACTTTGGTATTTTGGATTTTACGACAAAAAGTCAAGAGAGTAAATACGTAGAGAATTTCATTGCCTACAAAAAACGACGAAATACTTTTCTTTCGCGGTGCATAGTTTTATAGTTATTTTGCAAAAACTATTTCACCCCTTTTTTCAAGATGGCGGATTTTCCTCAAGGGTTACAACCCCACAAACTTGGACTTAAGCTTTTCATACCTCCCCCGATGCACCAGAAAAAAAATGCTGACTTTGATAAATGCAGGGTCAATGTAACATTTCAATGGACTAAATGGAACGTTGCGAGGTCGAACTCACCGATTTGGATAAAATTCGACATGCTGATAGAATGGATGAAAATAGGCGATACGTATTTTTTTACGTGTCAAATCATCATTGAAGGGGTGAAAAGCACCCTCGAAAATCGGGGTTTTTTCGTTCTTCGTCGATAACTTCTGAACGGTACGAAATATTAAAAAGTTACAGATTGCAACATCTATTTTTTGGCGTACTATACACTGGAAATGAGAATGATACAGATAGCAATAAATTTCATGTTGTTTATTGCAAAAATGCAATTTTTTCATACGTATCTCCGAGAGTTTTTAACCCATTGGCGTGAAAATTTGCATGCACGTAGATCATGGAAAAATAGTGCATACATATTTTTTGTTTTTCCGATATCGTCTAATTAAGGGGGTAAAACCGCCCTTACATAGTTTAGTCGAGTGCATCGTATGATCAAATAGTCTTTTGCACATTCCGCGTTAGATTCACGTTAACATAAGTTCGTTTCAATATGCGAATGCAAATTGTAAATTGCCCCTCTGGAACGTTCAATGTTCTTACTGTGCTGGATGGACGAAAGCTTACTGAAATAAAAATGGGTTGCAATGGAAGTATAATCAGTGGAACTAGTCGACACAATTCTTTTCGTTTTGGCGAAACGTCATTCTTAAGGGGTAAGTTACCCCTTCTTAAGGGCACCCTTGAAAACTTTGTTCTTTGGAGTTGCTGCCATGTCGGAAGGAAGACATTTTCTCGATAATAATTGATAGAAGATATTTTTTATACATCTCTAATGTTTCAAAACGAACAGAGTAAACTTTGCTAACACTGTTTGTAATCTTCATAAATAGAGTAATGGGCGGAAAATTATAATTTGATATTACAATTAATAATTGCCGGATTTACCGTTCTTATTTTGATCAATACCCTAATTATGTGAGGGTGCATCTATCATAATAAGAAGTAGAATGTAGCGGAGTTGACACATAATGCGCCATATCAAAAAATTCGGTAGGATCACGGGCCAAGTTTATTTTCCGCCTTGCTGCCTAGTAGGACGATAGCTAATTAGCTCGAAACTTGACGAGTTTTTTCTCAGATGGATATGGATTCCAGCGATCAAGCTGTCATAATGTTTATGTTCCTATTAATTACAACAATTTATTATATAATTAAGCTTGGAGAGCCGGTTGGGTTGTAGGCGAGACAGCGCGCGTCAGTTATATCGGGACAATGAATAGTAGAAATCGTGAAAAAACGGAAGAAGGAACCAAGAGGTGGATGATAAAGAAGGAGGAGCAAAAGCAGAACAGTCTGTGATGATAGAGATATTGAGGGAAAGTGAGATTAGTGTGAAAAGAAGGTTATGAGCGAAAAAGGCGGAGAGCAGAGGGGCGACGTCGAGAGCGGAAAGAGAATGGGCAGCGGGGAGCCGAAGCGCCACGGACCAAGGAAGAATTAGATGAGAGAGTTGGACGGTAAAGTAGTACAGGAGAACGAGGTGGTCGGCAAAGAAGACCAGGAAGATGGAGCGACGACGAGAAGGAAGAGGGGGCGCCCTAAGAAGATTGAAACAAACAGACATGTAAGAGAGTTTTTTGGCGTCTACAGAACACCGGGCGGAGGAAACGTGATGCAATCTCCTCCGATAAAAAGGAGTAAAAATGAAGAAAGAGATAATGAAGAGGAAAAGGAAGAGGAGAACAGCAAGGAGCCAGGAGAAAAAGAAGAAGACACCTATGAGGAGGTAAAGTTGCAAGATAAAGAAGGGGAAGAGGAGAGCGAAAATGCTGAGCATTTTGACTGGACCAAGGGAGTGTATAAGTGGAACAGGGAACTGCAAGAAACAGAAATAAAGATGAGGGAGATGGTGAGGAATGGTCTGGCGGGATTGAACAAGAGGCTGAAGGAATGGTGGTAGAGAGAATAAAATAAAATAAAAGAAGAATGCGATGCGGAGGACGAGGGGCAATGTGAAGAGTGTAATAAAAAGCAGAGAAAAATTAAGCGGTATAAAAACAAAATGAAGGCGGTGGGGGAAATAGCATTGCAAGGACAGAAGGAATGGAGGGAAGAAACGCCACCTCGTCGATACAATAAGCAATGTGGAGGGGAGATTGGAAGAAAAGGAAAGAGAGGAAAGGAGGAAAAGCAGTATGGAGCGAGCAGTGCACAGAAGAGAAGGAAGGAGAGCAGAGACAACTGTGGCAGTGGAAGAATGAGGAGAGTGCGAAGCGAGAGGAGCAAGAAGATATGAGGAAGAGGATGGAAGCAAGAGCAGAGTGGGGAGTGGCAGGAAAGAGAAAGAGAAAGGTAGGAGAGATGGACGAGAACAATAATGTAAGAAAAGAAGGCGAAAGGGAAAGCCACGGAGAAATTCTCCGAAGAAAGTCGATAGCGCTGGATAATCAGGAGTGGAGGGAGGAGAAGAATCGAAGGGAATATCGGAAGAATAATATAAAACTTGCCTTTAAGGAGAGGGATGAACATACTAAAGACCTGAAGAAAGAGAGCCTAAGCAAGATAGAAGAGAGATGCAGGCAGGAAATAAGAAAATAGTCGACGGCGAAATGTGTGAGGGAAGGAGCAATTGTCTTAATTCATGAACTGGAACGAAAAAATGGATACGCTGAGGAAAGGAAGGGAGCTACGGCATACAGATATTCGGATCACCTCTGGGACGTGGCCGCACCTGAAAGAAGACACGGCAGACAGGAGGTGGTAAGATACATGAAGATCTGGATGGGTGAGAAATGGGGGAGATGGAACGAGAGGAAGGGAGACATCGAAAGATGACGAGAAGAGGAGAGATGGAAGCAGCCCTTTCAGGCGGAGACAAGAGGTCGGCGAGCAAGATGATGGGAGAGGAAAATAGCATAGAAGAAGGACGAAATAAGTAGTTGTGACAAAGGAAAGAGAAGAATGTAATCAAACGGGGAATAAGAAAACAGATTGGGAGTTAAAAATAATATTATGGAATGTTGCGGGAATATTCAAAATTGGGGAAGCATAGGAGTTTTGGAGGAAGTCAATGTGTTAATTCTACAAGAGACATGGGTAGACGAAAGTGATGAAGGGAAAGCGAGAGAAAAAATGAGTAAGAAGGGAGACGAGGTGGCCGAAAGCTCTGCTTGATGGAGGAATTGAAGGCGATTAAAAATGGGAACCCATCGAAACGTGGGAAGAGTATGGATAAGGTGGCGCAGGATATGGGGATCAAGGATTTATTAGCCATGATATGGGAGAGACAGGGAGAAAAAGTTATAGAGGAAAGAATAAAAGAGGGATCAGAGAACTTGAAAAGAGAAATATCAAGAAATGAAGAGCAAAAGATAAACGAGTCGACCTATAATGAAAATTATAAGTGGTGATGCCAAAATGCAATTTCATGGGGCTATTGGTGAGAAAACGGAGTGAAGGAGAAGAATAAGGAGATGTGGGCGAGGCTGAGACGCGGAAATATAGGAAGGGCGCGAGAAAAAAAGGAAAGGGATTGGTTATGAAGGATTTGTGTGAAGAAAAACGAGATGTTGCATTTCTATAGACAAAAACGAGACCAACCATTTAATGATACCGAAAAAAGGATAGAATATGGTCACGAGAAAGCGAGAAGAACAGCAAAGACGTAGACGGAGCAAAGGAATATTCGTGATATCAAGGGGGAAGTATTAAGGACGTTAAGTGGGAAAATACAAGAGGATATCTGCGAATACTAAAGAAATTGTTGAAATCTGTAGAATAAAAAGAATGCAAGATGTAGAAATGGAACATGAAATGTAAGACTGTATACACAACTTTGATAAAAGTTATACAATACAACTAACTAACATTATAGTTGAACTTTAAATTATGCATGGGGACAATCGTAAATCTAATCGGTGAATGATTTATCATCCTTCAATGATGCTTAAGATTTCAAAAGGCCAGTTTAATTCACAGGCTTGACTTTGCATAAAAGGGGTATGCAGGGGGTGACACTCAATGCTAAAGGGACCCACGTTATTAGTCTCGACGCTGGTTGGTCGAGATGGAGTTCGTTAGAGTTTCTATACCAACTTTGAAGATCGAAACTGTGAAACAAATTCTTCTCTGTATTGTTGGCGCCCTGCAATATTTGAAATTGGGTGGGAGAGCTATTACAATTTATTGGGTTCTATTAGATGTATTAAAAAATGTTCAGAGTATATACTGTGACGAGGCAATACTCTCCTCGCAATCGCGCTAGCGAAGAATATTCGGAAGGAATATTAGAAAGAGAGCGAACCAGCAGAGTCGCGACGCCTCGCTCCCGTGACAAGAGAAAAATAAAAGCGCACGCACTGTCGGCGAGGATTCCTTCGTTTTCAGGGAGCGGTCAGCAACCGTCAACGGTGACGGACGAGAGAGAGCGACGCTGCCCGAGGAACGAGGGAGAGTCGCTCGAGAAGAGAGAACGAGGGGGAGTATTCGGAAATTTTCGTGCCGCTTCATTTACAGCTGATTCGCGTGCAAGTCTCAGCCGCCGCTTGCGAGCGTGTCGGAACATGATTTTTTTCCTCCGCATTGTTATATGATAATTTCTCGTTGTGGGTAGGGAAAAACAGCAAATACTACGAGTATGAACAACAGTTAGGTTCTGTGATTAAATGTTCGACCACAGACGACTCCTCCCAGTCGCAAATCCAAGTAGAAGAACTACCTACAACAGTGCCTACTCCGTCAACTTTAGTGCCGTCAGATATCAGTTTATGTCAGAAAAGCCAACAAAATATTCAAGATAGTTTTGCTGTACAATGGTCACGTGAAGACTCAAGATCAAGAGACATCGATATTACGATAGGTGAGATGATTGCACTTGACAACCAGCCATTGTCAATTGTTGAAAATACTGGCTTTGGAAACTTGATCAGAAAAGTCAAACCAAACTCCCCGGTATAACATACCGGCGAGAAAGTATTTCACAGAAAACATCATTCCTCGACTTTACGAAGAGACTACATCTGAAATACGATGAGGAGTACTGAGTGCAGCTGCAATTTAAGTCTCTACCGACATGTGGACAAACATAAATAACAAGGAATTTTTTTTCAGTTTCACAGCTCACTGGCTTGACGATAGTTTCAAATGTTATCGCGCAGTACTGCAAATGAAACTTTTTCCTGAAACACATACTGCCAATAACATAAAAAACTGTTTAGAAGAAATTCCAACCTTGTGGGATATAGATACGACCAAAATTCATGCCGTTGTGCGAGACAACAGCAGAAATGTGACGAAAGCAATCGACGATTCAGTTTTAAGGGTGTACCTTGTTTCATACATACTCTACAACTGGCACTCAATACTGCTTTGAAACATGATATCATGGCACAAATACTTGTAAAATCGAGACAAATTGGCACACACTTTAACCACTCTCATCAAGCTTAGTCAAAACTTCGTGATTTGCAGCAGGAACTAAATTTATCCAGACTACCAGCTTGTCCAAGACGTATGTACTAGATTGAATTCCACGTACTAGATTGAATTCCACGTACTATATGATATCTCGCCTTTCAGAACGAAAACGGGCTGTTTCTTTATACCTGGCATCAGTAAATTTCGAAAATTTGTTTAGTGAAGAGTGGAAAATACTCGAGAAAAGCATTGAATTGATGAAGCCTTTTGAAGAGATTACCAAGATCATGAGTTCAAGTTGCTCTTCGGAGTCTGAAGTAATACCTCATCTGAAAACCGTACAGAAATATTTAGATGTTTACAATGATGAAAACATAGAAATCATGCAACTGAAAGTCCTACTGGAAAATGATTTGGAGCGTAGGTTCGACTTGGAACATAACAAATTCTCACCCTGGCTACACTGTTGGATCCAAGATATAAGCAACAATTTTTCGAGACAGAGAATCTCATCACCATTAGGTCTCAATTTTTATTAGAATCTCTGAAAAATGGTATGAGTGATGACAAGACCGACAATGGCAGAGACGATCTACATAGCACCTCCATCGATAAAGACAATACAGAAACAGCAACACACCACAATTTTTGGCAATGCTACCAAAAATTTGCATCAAGAAAAATAGAAGATATTCAAGATGACAGGTCAAGGGCAGCTTATGAACTGCACTCCTACTATGCGTTACCGGTGATAAAGTGCAATGATGACCCATTTCAGTGGTGGAGCCGCAACAATTCTAGGTGTCCCGAAATGTCGCACATCACTAAAGTATACCTTTGTTGTCCCGCAAGTTCCGTATACGAAACAAAAAGAAATCGATTGCTGCCAGATCGGGTAGAAGCCTTTTTACATCATAATTTACCTTTAATTAAAAAATATAAGTAAGTAAACAAAAAATTAAAGAAGAAGACATTTTTGTTTGTTACAAATTTAATTTGATTAGGTTATGTACGGTTATAAATGATATAAGTACGTTAGACTGATTGTTTTTGTTTTTATGAAGCAATTAATGGTTAGAATTTTTATAAACGTTTTTTCATAGTACGCCATATACATGTAATCTTGGTTTAATGTTATTATAATCTGTTAATAAAACAAAATCCTGATCTTTTATTTAAATAAGAAGAAATATTTATAAACGTTTATTGAAGATAAGAAGATATTAGATGTTGATTTGTTTGCTAATTAAGATACTAATTTTGTTTGATAAATATCATAGATATTGTTTCTTTACAAGTAATTTTAGAGACTGATTACCAAAATAAAGGTTGCTGTACGTTTCAAAATGTGTAAGACTGAGTCTAAAATTAACACAAATAATAATTAACAATCAAGGTTTTTATTTAATGTTATTTCTCCTATATACATTTTATTAAGAAATACATATAACGTAAGAATCCGGATAGTCGGCGCTCTTTGCCGAATAGTCGTCGACTAGTCGTCGACTAGTCGGAACATCTCTAATTTTTATTGATAAAATATTACTGAAAACAAAAAAATATTGTTCATTATTAAAAGCTAATTTTATTTTAAAACTTCGTCAGCAACAATCAAGACTCGCCAGTACGGAAAAGCAGCGGAGCCGAAATTTCCTGCAACAAATAATCGCAAAAATTAAAATATTGCCGGAATTTATCGCTCGTTTCTCAAGCTGGTAAAAATACATAACAGCACGCTTTCAAGAAACTAGGTTATGGTAAGTTAGCTTCACTGACAAGGAAACTGTCTCAGGTGTATCTCGCCGATTTTGATGAAATTTGGCATGGTCATAGAACGGACAAAAATAGGCGACACGTATTTTTTTATACGTGCCAAGATTGATTTTGAAGGGATGAAACGCACCCTCGAAAATAGGGGTATTTTTCGTTTTTCGTCGATAACTTTTGAACAATAGGAGATATGAAAAAATTTCAAATTGCAACAATATTTATTTTTTCACGTACTATACACTGGATATGAGAATGGTGCAGATAACAACAAATTTCATATTGTTTATTGCAAATATGCAATTTTTTCATACGTATCTCAGACAGTTCTTAACCGATTGGGATGCAAATTTGCATACGGGCAGAGAATGACAAAATAAAGTTTACGTGTTTTTTTGTTTTTCCGATGTCTCTTAATTAAGGGGTTAAAACTACCCTTCGATTTTATACTCAAGTGCATCGTACAATCAGCTGGTCTTTTGCCATTCCGGGTTAAATTGACGTTAATATAAATTCGTTTGAATACTCGAATACATATTTGTAAATGCCACGCACCCCCCACCCCCAATCATCCCCCTCCCGACCGTTCAAAGTTCGTACCGCGCGGCATGGATGCAAATTTGTAGAAATAAAATGGATTAGACTCGAAGTTCAACCAGTCCAAATAATCGATACAAATTTCGCTGTTTTGGCTTAACATTACCCTTAAGGGGGCAACTCAAAAACTTTGTTCATTCGTGAACGGGCGGAGATAAAAAAAAAGTTTATAGGGATAAAACGTTCTGCTCTTCGATTACTAGACGTTCGTGATAATAATGATGAATGTAACAACAAATGGCATATTATTTATTGCAATAATCCGTGAATAATTGTATAAAAATCACTCTTTAATTGTTCGTTCATATCGGTACAGAAATAGGTAAGTCTTTCGCTATTACGGAATAATTTCCTGCGTCGGAAAGTAACTGGATTAGTATGGTATTTTTACGAAAAAAAAGTCTGTTCGGCGCATACTGCATTTGGAGATTAAAATATAATCGGAACACTTTAATAACCATTTTAACAGTAAATTTGTTATGGATTATACGTATTACAATAATGATAGTCGTGATAAAAGTGTTTGAAACACAGAGATTTTTTACACCACGCACAAGTGATAACAGCTGCTTCGCCGCACATGTCGCATATCGGTGCATTTTGTGAAAAGCAGAATTGTACCGGATTTTCGAACTTTGGTGGTCTTCCTTCTACATAATCGCTTTTGTACCATGCATCGTTTTAAACGAACCTACTGGCAAATTTGGACCTCGAGTGGAACAAACTATGTTCTGGGCCGAAAATATATTTCTATTGGCTTCAAAATCTGGAAAATTGACGACTGATCATTTCAAGCGTTGGTTCCAAGAAGTATATATTCCTAATACTGGTCCAAAATCCGTAATACTTCTCGATTCTTGGAGCGGTCAATGGCTAACTGCGTTGAAAGACATGGGTATGCAAGGGGGAGATATTCAAGTTTTAACTATTCCAGCAGGTGAATATATTGCACTAGTTTCATTAGTTCTATAGACAATTAATTAAAATTGCAATTCGTAATTCTTGCAAGTGCAACAGGAATGATACAGCCCCTTGATGTTTATGGTTTCCGTGTATGGAAAAACTTCATTAAACACTTCTCTGACATAGTAATATTATACAACTACGACGTTAATCTGCACTTGAGAGATAATATTGTTAAATTACAATCTCTTACACACAACCAGTTTTCTTCTCCACGATTTATAAACCTTTTTAAATATGCGTGGCACAAAAGCGGTTACGTAGAAGAAAGACCACCAAAGTTCGAAAACCCGGTACAATTCTGCTTTTCACAAAATGCACCGACATGCAACATATGCGGCGAAGCAGCTATTGTCACTTGTGCGTGGTGTAAAAATCTCTGTGTTCCAAACACTTTTATCATGACTATCATTATTGTAATATGTATAATCCATAACAAATTTACTGTTAAAATGGTTATTAAAGCGTTCCGATTATATTTTAATCTTCAAAGGCAATATGTGCCGAACAGACTTTTTTCGTAAAAATACCATAGTAATCCAGTTCCATTCCGAAGTAAGACATTATTCCGTAATAGCGAAAGACTTACCTATTTCTGTACCGATATGAACGAACAATTAAAGAGTGATTTTTATCCAATTATTCACGGATTATTGCAATAAATAATATGCCATTTGTTGTTATATTCATCATTATTATCACGAACGTCTAGTAGTCGAAGAGCAGAACGTTTTGTCCCTATAAACTTTTTTTTATCTCCGCCCGTTCACGAATGAACAAAGTTTTTGAGTTGCCCCCTTAAGGATAATGTTAAGCCAAAATAGTGAAATTTGTATCGATTATTTGGACTGGTTGAACTTCGAGTCTAACCCATTTTATTTCTACAAATTTTCATCCATGCCGTGCGGTAAGAACGTTGAACGGTCGGGAGGGGGATGATTGGGGGTGGGGGGTGAGTGGCATTTACAAACATGTACTCGAGTATTCAAACGAATTTATATTAACGTGAATTTAACCCGGAATGGCAAAAGGCCAGCTGATTATACGATGAAGTTGAGTAAAAAATCGAAGGGTAGTCGTAACCCCTTAATTATGAGATATCGGAAAAACAAAAAAAACACCCTAACTTTATTTTGTCATCCTTTACCCGTATGCAAATTTGCATCCCAATCGGTTAAGAACTGTCTGAGATACGTATGAAAAAATTGCATATTTGCAATAAACAATATGAAATTTGTTGTTATCTGCATCATTCTCATATCCAGTATATAGTACGCGAAAAAATAAATATTGTTGCAATTTGAAATTTTTTCATATCTCCTATTGTTCAAAAGTTATCGACGAAAAACGAAAAATACCCCTATTTTCGAGGGTGCGTTTCACCCCTTCAAAATCAATCTTGGCACGTATAAAAAACAGATGTCGCCTATTTTTGTCCGTTCTATGACCATGCCAAATTTCATAAAAATTGGCGAGATACGCCTGAGACAGTTTCCTAAGTACCTGTCCCTATTTTTAGTAGTCTTGTGAAGCAGCGAGAGCAACTCCGTGTTTAGCTCCGCAGCCCTCATGGGGCAATGTCCCTTCGTAGTATATTTTTCCTCCATGAACTTCTCAATCTTCCAAGGTTTTTTTGTTTTAGACGACGTTTTTCTACTCCCAAAAGTTGACGAACTCTCTCACTCAAGACGGAAGTCAATGCCTCACCATCTATTGCTTTCTCAGACTCGTGTACCGCTTTTTCGACATTCGATATACATATTTCGATCCTTCTCGTCGGTGATCGTCTCTATTTCCGAGCGAGAATCCTTATCTGAGTATGTAGGAACATAAGATCTAACAATAATTTATACATGGTATTAGAGAGTGACATAAGCCTGCCTCATCTAACGCTCAGATAAAACTGTCTGAATTTCCTTAGGGAATATATAACTTAGCCAAAAAGGTACACTCGTGTAAAGAGTGCCCGAAAAAAGAAAAAAAGGAGAAACGTATCCGTTA
This sequence comes from Netelia melanura, assembly GCA_964007305.1. Classification (NCBI taxonomy): domain Eukaryota; kingdom Metazoa; phylum Arthropoda; class Insecta; order Hymenoptera; family Ichneumonidae; genus Netelia; species Netelia melanura. Next base: position 20,340,967 of record OZ023256.1, on the reverse strand, counting down.
TGAGGATTCTCCTAGAGCGGAAACAATAAAGAACGAAAAAAAGTCCAAATACGTACCATCAGATACGCCATCTTGCTTTTTTGAAAAAAATGCTAACAAACATTTAAGTTATACTCTATGAAAATTTTCACTTCTTTGAGAAAAATGTCAATTTCTCAAAAACTCCATTTTGATTTTTCATTTTCAATACCTGATACTTTTTTTCTCCGACATTTATTGAATGAACAAAATTTGTTAATATTTTTCAATTTAAGCTGACAATCCACGGTTCTGCAACATACAGCGTACGCGAGTAAAAACTCTTTTTTGTTGTTGTTCTTATATATTATCTTCAAATCAATTTTCTTTTACAGTTTGATATTTTCGGTTGTGTCGAAGAATGTTTTTCGTTAGTTTTTGTTAAAAGAAAAACAAAAGGAAAACGACAGGCTTCACGCCTGGATGGAATCCGAGCGAGGCACGAAGGATCGAGAGCAAACGAGGAGCCCTTGGAGTTGCCAAGGGTTTTGTTTGAAACGGACAGAAGAGTCAGTCTTGAGAGAACTTGGGAAGAGTGTGCTCGCACGGGGATCATCCCGCTTTCCTTTTCTTTCCCTTTTCTCCGTTCGGTTCATTAATAATGAAAAATGCCTAATTCTCAAAAGGAGATTATCGATTCTTTTTCGAATCCGACATCAGAAGTGGGATATGGATCTGTTGAATCACAAGGGGCGAGTGAGACCAGCGAAGAAAAATGGCGATTACTTCTCAACCAACAAAATCGAAACTTTCTTGCATTGCTACAAATGATGAAGACCCCTACAACAAATAATAATAGCGTATGTTTACCGGAATTTGATCCTGACAAGCTCGAAGTTAATGCAAGATCATGGATAACGACCGCGGATATTTGTATGGCCGATCAACCATTGCAAGGAGCATCCTTGATGATTGTATTGAGCCGTGCCTTGAGAGGACAGGCTTCAGCATGGCTGTCGCAAGTATCATATGCTGGAATGACGTGAAACGAGTTCAAAGAATTGTTTATATCAAGGTATGATTGTCCGGAAACTGCTGCTGCATTTTTGATAAATTTGGCCAATAGTAAACCTAAAGAAGGCGACTGTATTGCGTCTTATGCTGCATCGTTAATGACTTCATTAATGACATTGTGGAAGAATTCGACTGTTGAAGAGATAGCATTATCAACAACATTGGCGCATCTTGCACGTTTTGAGCCACGTGTACAACGGCTTGCTTTCACAACAAATATTACTTCAAGGAATCAACTTCATAACGAATTGAAAGCAATGTCGTTTTTGAAGCGAAAATCTTCGGAAGGTCAAAATGAACGAAACGAGGGGCCAGATTCCAAGCGATTCAAGTTCACGACATCTTCTTCCACCGTCAAATGTTTCTTATGTGGAAAGATAGGCCACAAAGCATCAGCATGCCGATCAAGAAAAGAACACCAAGGAAGCGAGAGACAAATGAATATTCAAAAAGAGGGATCACGGAAGAATTCCCCAGTCCGATCTTCAAACTCCATTAAATGTTTTAAATGCCAGAAGAATGGTCATTATGCTTCACGCTGCCCCGAGAGAACTGTCAAGGAGGGCCCTGACAGTGGTAATGGCAAGCATATGGAACGGCGTGTGGATATGTGTGTAGTGAATACACCTACGGGCGTGCTACAACAGAATGGTGAGCGATACTCATTTTGTTATGATTCGAGATCTCAATGCTCACTCATTAAAGATTCAATTTCTTGTAAAATTCATGGAAAACAAATTAATAATGTGGTGACTATGACTGGTATTGGGCAAGCAAGTGTCGATAGCACCTTACAAATTCTGTCAATCGTAAAAATCGACGATATTACTATTGAAATACTATTTCATGTTTTACTCGATCGATATTTGCGCCACGACATTATGATTGGTGCAGAAATCTTGAGTCAGGGTGTATCTGTGTTAATGACAGTTAACACATTGAAGATGACAAGAACGCGTGTTATTAATGCATGTAACGTAACGCCACACGAGTTCAACTTTGAAAACTTGGACACCGATATTCCACAAGAATTCCGATCGAAATTGGTATCAATTTTAAATAAATTCAAAGACCAATTTGTGTGTGGGACCCCAAAAGTTCGTGCGAATGTTGAGCCCGTGCAAATTCGCCTTAAAGATCTCAATAAAACAGTTTATCGTCGCCCGTACAGACTGAGCGAAGAAGAACGAAAAATAGTTTGAGATAAAATAAATGAACTTTTGAATGCGAAAGTAATTCGCCCCAGCTCTTCCCCTTTCGCAAGTCCTATTCTCCTTGTCAAGAAAAAGGATGGTTCAGATCGAATGTGCATAGACTATAGAGAGTTAAATGACAATACTGTTCCTGAAAGATTTCCGTTGCCCCTGATCTCAGATCAGATTAATAGACTCCATGGTTGTTATTATTTCTCAATCTTGGATATGGCAAGTGGGTATCATCAGCTACCAATACATGTTGATTCTATAGAGAAGACAGCATTTATAACTTCTGAAGGGCAATATGAATACCTTGCTCTACCTTTTGGACTGCGTAACGCTCCTGCTGCATTCCAGCGCGCAGTAATAACGGCATTAGGAGAGCTTGCAAATACGTACGTAGTTGTCTACATGGACGATATCCTTGTTGTTGGAACACGGGATGTAAAAGAATCCTTGAAACGGGTTGAAACCGTTCTGATCACTCTCACAAAGGCTGGGTTCTCTTTCAATATTAAAAAATGTTCCTTCATGAAGCAAAAGGTAGAGTATTTGGGCTTTGAAGTAAGTCAAGGTGAAGTAAGGACGAATCCTCGGAAAATAGAGGCTTTGGTAGCCTTGCCTCCTCCGCACACCGTACCTCAGCTACGTCAATTCATAGGACTGGCGTCCTATTTTCGTCAATTTGTACCGAAGTTTTCCCAGATTATGGCACCACTATTTGTCTTAACAAGCTCGACAAAGAAAAATCTCGACTGGAAACCGGATCATGAGGTTATACGTCAGAAAATTATCACGTCTTTGACCAATGAACCAGTACTGACAATATACGACCCGGAATGCCCGACTGAATTGAACACAGACGGTTCTATCGGTTATGGGGCAATTCTTATGCAAAAAAAAAAGAAAGCAAACTCCGAGCGGTAGCTTATTCCAGCAAACGTACTACGACTGCAGAATCAAGATACCATTCATATGAGCTGGAAACGCTTGCAGTTGTGAATGCAGTAAAACATTTTAGACATTACCTGCATGGACGAAAATTCGCTGTGATGACAGACTGTAGTTCACTGCAAGCATCGCGAAAAAAACTGGATCTTACACCACGTGTTCATCGGTGGTGGGCCTTTCTTCAGGCATTTGATTTTGATATTGTTCACAGGGATGGGAAGCGCATGAGCCATGCTGATTTCTTCTCTAGAAATCCTTTGCCTGAGACGCCTATCAAGACTTTTGATAAAATGGAGCAAAAAGAAGTTTATACAGCAGCCCTTTCCGAAAATTGGTTGTCTGCTGAGCAGCAGCGGGATCCTGAGATTTTAAAAATAATAACTGATCTCAACGAGAACCAGTTGGACGATGAAGCAGCCAAAACCTTAGAGATTCGATCGGGCGTATTGTACATGAAAATTCAACGGAATAGAAAAACACGATGGGTGCCCTGTTACTGGGTAAGTGCAGGAGGTCTCATCACTGGATGTAAGTGATGAGAGGGTTTATTAAAAAAAAAAAACGGGTACTGAGAATCTGCACGAGGGTGTGTCAGAATTTGAGCAATGAAATGGAATACTGTCGCTGGATGGAAGTGACAATGGCACGGTGTACCCTGTTACTGGGTAAGTGCAGGAGGTCTCATCACTGGATGTAAGTGATGAGAGGGTTTGTAAAAAAAAAAAAAAAAATCTTACGACGTCAGAATAGCCAAACTATAGAACTAAGTTGAATCGTTGAGCCAGGAGTGGCCGAGATGAACAACTAATAATGAAAACTTCTTTTCTTCTCTTGTAGACGAATCACACGAGGACGTGTGAATAATCAGAATGGCCGTGTCGAAGAATGTTTTTCGTTAGTTTTTGTTAAAAGAAAAACAAAAGGAAAACGACAGGCTTCACGCCTGGATGGAATCCGAGCGAGGCACGAAGGATCGAGAGCAAACGAGGAGCCCTTGGAGTTGCCAAGGGTTTTGTTTGAAACGGACAGAAGAGTCAGTCTTGAGAGAACTTGGGAAGAGTGTGCTCGCACGGGGATCATCCCGCTTTCCTTTTCTTTCCCTTTTCTCCGTTCGGTTCATTAATAATGAAAAATGCCTAATTCTCAAAAGGAGATTATCGATTCTCTTTCTAATCCGCCATCAGAAGTGGGATCTGAATCTGTTGAATCACAAGGGGCGAGTGAGACCAGCGAAGAAAAATGGCGATTACTTCTCGACCAACAAAATCGAAACTTTCTTGCATTGCTACAAATGATGAAGACCCCTACAACAAATAATAATAGCGTATGTTTACCGGAATTTGATCCTGACAAGCTCGAAGTTAATGCAAGATCATGGATAACGACCGCGGATATTTGTATGGCCGATCAACCATTGCAAGGAGCATCCTTAATGATTGTATTGAGCCGTGCCTTGAGAGGACAGGCTTCAGCATGGCTGTCGCAAGTATCATATGCTGGAATGACGTGAAACGAGTTCAAAGAATTGTTTATATCAAGGTATGATTGTCCGGAAACTGCTGCTGCATTTTTGATAAATTTGGCCAGTAGTAGACCTAAAGAAGGCGAGTGTATTGCGTCTTATGCTGCATCGTTAATGACTTCATTAATGACATTGTGGAAGAATTCGACTGTTGAAGAGATAGCATTATCAACAACATTGGCGCATCTTGCACGTTTTGAGCCACGTGTACAACGGCTTGCTTTCACAACAAATATTACTTCAAGGAATCAACTTCATAACGAATTGAAAGCAATGTCGTTTTTGAAGCGAAAATCTTCGGAAGGTCAAAATGAACGAAACGAGGGGCCAGATTCCAAGCGATTCAAGTTCACGACATCTTCTTCCACCGTCAAATGTTTCTTATGTGGAAAGATAGGCCACAAAGCATCAACATGCCGATCAAGAAAAGAACACCAAGGAAGCGAGAGACAAATGAATATTCAAAAGGAGGGATCACGGAAGAATTCCCCAGTCCGATCTTCAAACTCCATTAAATGTTTTAAATGCCAGAAGAATGGTCATTATGCTTCACGCTGCCCCGAGAGAACTGTCAAGGAGGGCCCTGACAGTGGTAATGGCAAGCATATGGAACGGCGTGTGGATATGTGTGGAGTGAATACACCTACGGGCGTGCTACAACAGAATGGTGAGCGATACTCATTTTGTTATGATTCGGGATCTCAATGCTCACTCATTAAAGATTCAATTTCTTGTAAAATTCATGGAAAACAAATTAATAATGTGGTGACTATGACTGGTATTGGGCAAGCAAGTGTCGATAGCACCTTACAAATTCTGTCAATCGTAAAAATCGACGATATTACTATTGAAATACTATTTCATGTTTTACTCGATCGATATTTGCGCCACGACATTATGATTGGTGCAGAAATCTTGAGTCAGGGTGTATCTGTGTTAATGACAGTTAACACATTGAAGATGACAAGAACGCGTGTTATTAATGTATGTAACGTAACGCCACACGAGTTCAACTTTGAAAATTTGGACACCGATATTCCACAAGAATTCCGATCGAAATTGGTATCAATTTTAAATAAATTCAAAGACCAATTTGTGTGTGGGACCCCAAAAGTTCGTGCGAATGTTGAGTCTGTGCAAATTCGCCTTAAAGATCCCAATAAAACAGTTTATCGTCGCCCGTACAGACTGAGCGAAGAAGAACGAAAAATAGTTCGAGATAAAATAAATGAACTTTTGGATGCGAAAGTAATTCGCCCCAGCTCTTCCCCTTTCGCAAGTCCTATTCTCCTTGTCAAGAAAAAGGATGGTTCAGATCGAATGTGCATAGACTATAGAGAGTTAAATGACAATACTGTTCCTGAAAGATTTCCGTTGCCCCTGATCGCAGATCAGATTAATAGACTCCATGGTTGTTATTATTTCTCAATCTTAGATATGGCCAGTGGGTATCATCAGCTACCAATACATGTTGATTCTATAGAGAAGACAGCATTTATAACGTCTGAAGGGCAATATGAATACCTTGCTCTACCTTTTGGACTGGGTAACGCTCCTGCTGCATTCCAGCGCGCAGTAATAACGGCATTAGGAGAGCTTGCAAATACGTACGTAGTTATCTACATGGACGATATCCTTGTTGTTGGAACACGGGATGTAAAAGAATCCTTGAAACGGGTTGAAACCGTTCTGATCACTCTCACAAAGGCTGGGTTCTCTTGCAATATTAAAAAATGTTCCTTCATGAAGCAAAAGGTAGAGTATTTGGGCTTTGAGGTAAGTCAAGGTGAAGTAAGGCCGAATCCCCGGAAAATAGAGGCTTTGGTAGCCTTGCCTCCTCCGCACACCGTACCTCAGCTACGCCAATTCATAGGACTGGCGTCTTATTTTCGTCAATTTGTACCGAAGTTCTCCCAGATTATGGCACCACTCTTTGTCTTAACAAGCTCGACAAAGAAAAATCTCGACTGGAAACCGGATCATGAGGTTATACGTCAGAAAATTATCACGTCTTTGACCAATGAACCAGTACTGACAATATACGACCCGGAATGCCCGACTGAATTGCACACAGACGCAAGTTCTATCGGTTATGGGGCAATTCTTATGCAAAAAAAAAAGAAGGCAAACTCCGAGCGGTAGCTTATTCCAGCAAACGTACTACGACTGCAGAATCAAGATACCATTCATATGAGCTGGAAACGCTTGCAGTTGTGAATGCAGTAAAACATTTTAGACATTACCTGCATGGACGAAAATTCGCTGTGATGACAGACTGTAGTTCACTGCAAGCATCTCGAAAAAAGCTGGATCTTACACCACGTGTTCATCGGTGGTGGGCCTTTTTTTCAGGCATTTGATTTTGATATTGTTCACAGGGATGGAAAGCGCATGAGCCATGCTGATTTCTTCTCTAGAAATCCTTTGCCTGAGACGCCTATCAAGACTTTTGATAAAATGGAGCAAAAAGAAGTTTATACAGCAGCCCTTTCCGAAAATTGGTTGTCTGCTGAGCAGCAGCGGGATCCTGAGATTTTAAAAATAATAACTGATCTCAACGAGAACCAGTTGGACGATGAAGCAGCCAAAACCTTAGAGATTCGATCGGGCGTATTGTACATGAAAATTCAACGGAATAGAAAAACACGATGGGTGCCCTGTTACTGGGTAAGTGCAGGAGGTCTCATCACTGGATGTAAATGATGAGAGGGTTTATTAAAAAAAAAAAAACGGGTACTGAGAATCTGCACGAGGGTGTGTCAGAATTTGAGCAATGAAATGGAATACTGTCGCTGGATGGAAGTGACAATGGCACGGTGTACCCTGTTACTGGGTAAGTGCAGGAGGTCTCATCACTGGATGTAAGTGATGAGAGGGTTTGTAAAAAAAAAAAAAAAATCTTACGACGTCAGAATAGCCAAACTATAGAACTAAGTTGAATCGTTGAGCCAGGAGTGGCCGAGATGAACAACTAATAATGAAAAGTTCTTTTCTTCTCTTGTAGACGAATCACACGAGGACGTGTGAATAATCAGAATGGCCGTGTCGAAGAATGTTTTTCGTTAGTTTTTGTTAAAAGAAAACAAAAGGAAAACGACAGGCTTCACGCCTGGATGGAATCCGAGCGAGGCACGAAGGTTCGAGAGCAAACGTGGAGCCCTTGGAGTTGCCAAGGGTTTTGTTTGAAACGGACAGAAGAGTCAGTCTTGAGAGAACTTGGGAAGAGTGTGCTCGCACGGGGATCATCCCGCTTTCCTTTTCTTTCCCTTTTCTCCGTTCGGTTCATTAATAATGAAAAATGCCTAATTCTCAAAAGGAGATTATCGATTCTTTTTCGAATCCGACATCAGAAGTGGGATCTGAATCTGTTGAATCACAAGGGGCGAGTGAGACCAGCGAAGAAAAATGGCGATTACTTCTCGACCAACAAAATCGAAACTTTCTTGCATTGCTACAAATGATGAAGACCCCTACAACAAATAATAATAGCGTATGTTTACCGGAATTTGATCCTGACAAGCTCGAAGTTAATGCAAGATCATGGATAACGACCGCGGATATTTGTATGGCCGATCAACCATTGCAAGGAGCATCCTTGATGATTGTATTGAGCCGTGCCTTGAGAGGACAGGCTTCAGCATGGCTGTCGCAAGTATCATATGCTGGAATGATGTGGAATGAGTTCAAAGAATTGTTTATATCAAGATATGATTGTCCGGAAACTGCTGCTGCATTTTTGATAAATTTGGCCAGTAGTAGACCTAAAGAAGGCGACTGTATTGCGTCTTATGCTGCATCGTTAATGACTCCATTAATGACATTGTGGAAGAATTCGACTGTTGAAGAGATAGCATTATCAACAACATTGGCGCATCTTGCACGTTTTGAGCCACGTGTACAACGGCTTGCTTTCGCAACAAATATTACTTCAAGGAATCAACTTCATAACGAATTGAAAGCAATGTCGTTTTTGAAGCGAAAATCTTCGGAAGGTCAAAATGAACGAAACGAGGGGCCAGATTCCAAGCGATTCAAGTTCACGACATCTTCTTCCACCGTCAAATGTTTCTTATGTGGAAAGATATGCCACAAAGCATCAACATGCCGATCAAGAAAAGAACACCAAGGAAGCGAGAGACAAATGAATATTCAAAAGGAGGGATCACGGAAGAATTCCCCAGTCCGATCTTCAAACTTCATTAAATGTTTTAAATGCCAGAAGAATGGTCATTATGCTTCACGCTGCCCCGAGAGAACTGTCAAGGAGGGCCCTGACAGTGGTAATGGCAAGCATATGGAACGGCGTATGGATATGTGTGTAGTGAATACACCTACGGGCGTGCTACAACAGAATGGTGAGCGATACTCATTTTGTTATGATTCGGGATCTCAATGCTCACTCATTAAAGAGTCAATTTCTTGTAAAATTCATGGAAAACGAATTAATAATGTGGTGACTATGACTGGTATTGGGCAAGCAAGTGTCGATAGCACCTTACAAATTCTGTCAATCGTAAAAATCGACGATATTACTATTGAAATACTATTTCATGTTTTACTCGATCGATATTTGCGCCACGACATTATGATTGGTGCAGAAATCTTAAGTCAGGGTGTATCTGTGTTAATGACAGTTAACACATTGAAGATGACAAGAACGCGTGTTATTAATGCATGTAACGTAACGCCACACGAGTTCAACTTTGAAAACTTGGACACCGATATTCCACAAGAATTCCAATCGAAATTGGTATCAATTTTAAATAAATTCAAAGACCAATTTGTGTGTGGGACCCCAAAAGTTCGTGCGAATGTTGAGCCTGTGCAAATTCGCCTTAAAGATCCCAATAAAACAGTTTATCGTCGCCCGTACAGACTGAGCGAAGAAGAACGAAAAATAGTTCGAGATAAAATAAATGAACTTTTGAATGCGAAAGTAATTCGCCCCAGCTCTTCCCCTTTCGCAAGTCCTATTCTCCTTGTCAAGAAAAAGGGTGGTTCAGATCGAATGTGCATAGACTATAGAGAGTTAAATGACAATACTGTTCCTGAAAGATTTCCGTTGCCCCTGATCGCAGATCAGATTAATAGACTCCATGGTTGTTATTATTTCTCAATCTTGGATATGGCCAGTGGGTATCATCAGCTACCAATACATGTTGATTCTATAGAGAAGACAGCATTTATAACTTCTGAAGGGCAATATGAATACCTTGCTCTACCTTTTGGACTGCGTAACGCTCCTGCTGCATTCCAGCGCGCAGTAATAACGGCATTAGGAGAGCTTGCAAATACGTACGTAGTTATCTACATGGACGATATCCTTGTTGTTGGAACACGGGATGTAAAAGAATCCTTGAAACGGGTTGAAACTGTTCTGATCACTCTCACAAAGGCTGGGTTCTCTTGCAATATTAAAAAATGTTCCTTCATGAAGCAAAAGGTAGAGTATTTGGGCTTTGAGGTAAGTCAAGGTGAAGTAAGGCCGAATCCTCGGAAAATAGAGGCTTTGGTAGCCTTGCCTCCTCCGCACACCGTACCTCAGCTACGTCAATTCATAGGACTGGCGTCCTATTTTCGTCAATTTGTACCGAAGTTTTCCCAGATTATGGCACCACTATTTGTCTTAACAAGCTCGACAAAGAAAAATCTCGACTGGAAACCGGATCATGAGGTTATACGTCAGAAAATTATCACGTCTTTGACCAATGAACCAGTACTGACAATATACGACCCGGAATGCCCGACTGAATTGCACACAGACGGTTCTATCGGTTATGGGGCAATTCTTATGCAAAAAAAAAAAGAAAGCAAACTCCGAGCGGTAGCTTATTCCAGCAAACGTACTACGACTGCAGAATCAAGATACCATTCATATGAGCTGGAAACGCTTGCAGTTGTGAATGCAGTAAAACATTTTAGACATTACCTGCATGGACGAAAATTCGCTGTGATGACAGACTGTAGTTCACTGCAAGCATCTCGAAAAAAGCTGGATCTTACACCACGTGTTCATCGGTGGTGGGCCTTTTTTCAGGCATTTGATTTTGATATTGTTCACAGGGATGGAAAGTGCATGAGCCATGCTGATTTCTTCTCTAGAAATCCTTTGCCTGAGACGCCTATCAAGACTTTTGATAAAATGGAGCAAAAAGAAGTTTATACAGCAGCCCTTTCCGAAAATTGGTTGTCTGCTGAGCAGCAGCGGGATCCTGAGATTTTAAAAATAATAACTGATCTCAACGAGAACCAGTTGGACGATGAAGCAGCCAAAACCTTAGAGATTCGATCGGGCGTATTGTACATGAAAATTCAACGGAATAGAAAAACACGACGGGTGCCCTGTTACTGGGTAAGTGCAGGAGGTCTCATCACTGGATGTAAGTGATGAGAGGGTTTATTAAAAAAAAAAAACGGGTACTGAGAATCTGCACGAGGGTGTGCCAGAATTTGAGCAATGAAATGGAATACTGTCGCTGGATGGAAGTGACAATGGCACGGTGTACCCTGTTACTGGGTAAGTGCAGGAGGTCTCATCACTGGATGTAAGTGATGAGAGGGTTTATAAAAAAAAAAAAAAAAAGTTGAATCGTTGAGCCAGGAGTGGCCGAGATGAACAACTAATAATGGAAAGTTCTTTTCTTCTCTTGTAGACGAATCACACGAGGACGTGTGAATAATCAGAATGGCCGTGTCGAAGAATGTTTTTCGTTAGTTTTTGTTAAAAGAAAGCAAAAGGAAAACGACAGGCTTCACGCCTGGATGGAATCCGAGCGAGGCACGAAGGATCGAGAGCAAACGAGGAGCCCTTGGAGTTGCCAAGGGTTTTGTTTAAAACGGACAGAAGAGTCAGTCTTGAGAGAACTTGGGAAGAGTGTGCTCGCACGGGGATCATCCCGCTTTCCTTTTCTTTCCCTTTTCTCCGTTCGGTTCATTAATAATGAAAAATGCCTAATTCTCAAAAGGAGATTATCGATTCTTTTTCGAATCCGACATCAGAAGTGGGATATGAATCTGTTGAATCACAAGGGGCGAGTGAGACCAGCGAAGAAAAATGGCGATTACTTCTCAACCAACAAAATCGAAACTTTCTTGCATTGCTACAAATGATGAAGACCCCTACAACAAATAATAATAGCGTATGTTTACCGGAATTTGATCCTGACAAGCTCGAAGTTAATGCAAGATCATGGATAACGACCGCGGATATTTGTATGGCCGATCAACCATTGCAAGGAGCATCCTTGATGATTGTATTGAGCCGTGCCTTGAGAGGACAGGCTTCAGCATGGCTGTCGCAAGTATCATATGCTGGAATGACGTGAAACGAGTTCAAAGAATTGTTTATATCAAGGTATGATTGTCCGGAAACTGCTGCTGCATTTTTGATAAATTTGGCCAATAGTAAACCTAAAGAAGGCGACTGTATTGCGTCTTATGCTGCATCGTTAATGACTCCATTAATGACATTGTGGAAGAATTCGACTGTTGAAGAGATAGCATTATCAACAACATTGGCGCATCTTGCACGTTTTGAGCCACGTGTACAACGGCTTGTTTTCACAACAAATATTACTTCAAGGAATCAACTTCATAACGAATTGAAAGCAATGTCGTTTTTGAAACGAAAATCTTCGGAAGGTCAAAATGAACGAAACGAGGGGCCAGATTCCAAGCGATTCAAGTTCACGCTATCTTTTCCACCGTCAAATATTTCTTATGTGGAAAGATAGGCTACAAAGCATCAACATGCCGATCAAGAAAAGAACACCAAGGAAGCAAGAGAACTGTCAAGGAGGGCCCTGACAGTGGTAATGGCAAGCATATGGAACGGCGTATGGATATGTGTGTAGTGAATACACCTACGGGCGTGCTACAACAGAATGGTGAGCGATACTCATTTTGTTATGATTCGGGATCTCAATGCTCACTCATTAAAGAGTCAATTTCTTGTAAAATTCATGGAAAACGAATTAATAATGTGGTGACTATGACTGGTATTGGGCAAGCAAGTGTCGATAGCACCTTACAAATTCTGTCAATCGTAAAAATCGACGATATTACTATTGAAATACTATTTCATGTTTTACTCGATCGATATTTGCGCCACGACATTATGATTGGTGCAGAAATCTTAAGTCAGGGTGTATCTGTGTTAATGACAGTTAACACATTGAAGATGACAAGAACGCGTGTTATTAATGCATGTAACGTAACGCCACACGAGTTCAACTTTGAAAACTTGGACACCGATATTCCACAAGAATTCCGATCGAAATTGGTATCAATTTTAAATAAATTCAAAGACCAATTTGTGTGTGGGACCCCAAAAGTTCGTGCGAATGTTGAGCCTGTGCAAATTCGCCTTAAAGATCCCAATAAAACAGTTTATCGTCGCCCGTACAGACTGAGCGAAGAAGAACGAAAAATAGTTCGAGATAAAATAAATGAACTTTTGAATGCGAAAGTAATTCGCCCCAGCTCTTCCCCTTTCGCAAGTCCTATTCTCCTTGTCAAGAAAAAGGGTGGTTCAGATCGAATGTGCATAGACTATAGAGAGTTAAATGACAATACTGTTCCTGAAAGATTTCCGTTGCCCCTGATCGCAGATCAGATTAATAGACTCCATGGTTGTTATTATTTCTCAATCTTGGATATGGCCAGTGGGTATCATCAGCTACCAATACATGTTGATTCTATAGAGAAGACAGCATTTATAACTTCTGAAGGGCAATATGAATACCTTGCTCTACCTTTTGGACTGCGTAACGCTCCTGCTGCATTCCAGCGCGCAGTAATAACGGCATTAGGAGAGCTTGCAAATACGTACGTAGTTATCTACATGGACGATATCCTTGTTGTTGGAACACGGGATGTAAAAGAATCCTTGAAACGGGTTGAAACTGTTCTGATCACTCTCACAAAGGCTGGGTTCTCTTGCAATATTAAAAAATGTTCCTTCATGAAGCAAAAGGTAGAGTATTTGGGCTTTGAGGTAAGTCAAGGTGAAGTAAGGCCGAATCCTCGGAAAATAGAGGCTTTGGTAGCCTTGCCTCCTCCGCACACCGTACCTCAGCTACGTCAATTCATAGGACTGGCGTCCTATTTTCGTCAATTTGTACCGAAGTTTTCCCAGATTATGGCACCACTATTTGTCTTAACAAGCTCGACAAAGAAAAATCTCGACTGGAAACCGGATCATGAGGTTATACGTCAGAAAATTATCACGTCTTTGACCAATGAACCAGTACTGACAATATACGACCCGGAATGCCCGACTGAATTGCACACAGACGGTTCTATCGGTTATGGGGCAATTCTTATGCAAAAAAAAAAAGAAAGCAAACTCCGAGCGGTAGCTTATTCCAGCAAACGTACTACGACTGCAGAATCAAGATACCATTCATATGAGCTGGAAACGCTTGCAGTTGTGAATGCAGTAAAACATTTTAGACATTACCTGCATGGACGAAAATTCGCTGTGATGACAGACTGTAGTTCACTGCAAGCATCGCGAAAAAAACTGGATCTTACACCACGTGTTCATCGGTGGTGGGCCTTTTTTTTCAGGCATTTGATTTTGATATTGTTCACAGGGATGGGAAGCGCATGAGCCATGCTGATTTCTTCTCTAGAAATCCTTTGCCTGAGACGCCTATCAAGACTTTTGATAAAATGGAGCAAAAAGAAGTTTATACAGCAGCCCTTTCCGAAAATTGGTTGTCTGCTGAGCAGCAGCGGGATCCTGAGATTTTAAAAATAATAACTGATCTCAACGAGAACCAGTTGGACGATGAAGCAGCCAAAACCTTAGAGATTCGATCGGGCGTATTGTACATGAAAATTCAACGGAATAGAAAAACACGATGGGTGCCCTGTTACTGGGTAAGTGCAGGAGGTCTCATCACTGGATGTAAGTGATGAGAGGGTTTGTAAAAAAAAAAAAAAAATCTTACGACGTCAGAATAGCCAAACTATAGAACTAAGTTGAATCGTTGAGCCAGGAGTGGCCGAGATGAACAACTAATAATGAAAAGTTCTTTTCTTCTCTTGTAGACGAATCACACGAGGACGTGTGAATAATCAGAATGGCCGTGTCGAAGAATGTTTTTCGTTAGTTTTTGTTAAAAGAAAACAAAAGGAAAACGACAGGCTTCACGCCTGGATGGAATCCGAGCGAGGCACGAAGGATCGAGAGCAAACGAGGAGCCCTTGGAGTTGCCAAGGGTTTTGACGGTTCTGCAACATACAGCGTACGCGAGTAAAAACTCTTTTTTGTTGTTGTTCTTATATATTATCTTCAAATCAATTTTCTTTTACAGTTTGATATTTTCGGTTGTATTAATACAATTATTTTATTTACGGTTATCATTTAAATTTTGGTTTGGAACTAATATTTTGTTTTTTTTTCGCTGACGCTGTGAAAAAAAATTAGACGATTGAACGAACTTACCTAAGTGAAGTTTTATCGTAATTATATGAAACGCCTCCTCCGCAGAATCAGCAGTTGCAGTACCCACCTCTATGCCCTCAGTGTCACAAGGTTCACAGGAGAAAGGAAAATTCGCGGATTCCCTACTTACCAACGGGTGGACCACGTCCTCTTCATTTGTTCGGGCATGCGTTATTATTTAAAGTCCACCGCATCTCTTCAGGGGTGTTAACATCTGTTAACGCGGGTTATAATATTTTTTTTTTACTTTGTGTCGGAATGATCCTAGGAGAGGGTTTCCCGTTGTCGCGCCTCATCCTCCCCGAAGGCGCTTCATACAATTACGATAGAACTTCACTTCACAGGTAAGTTTGTTTAATCGTCTGATTGTATTGCGCGCCTCCTCCTTAGGATCAACAGTTGTAGATGTTCGAAGCCATAGAAGAGTATGGTTAGTGTTGTGAAGCTGATTTCGAGGCTAAAATAAAAGACCGTTTATTTATTACGTTTAATTTATAGTCTTACTCCTTAATTGTAAAATTGTCCTGGCAAAAATTGACTGGGATTCCGTAATTTTTCGAACATAAAATCGAGCGAAGGTACCTGAGCCTGCAGACAAGCCAGTCGTTTTCCGAATTACGTCGATGTTGACCCCTTCTCTTTTTGCCGCAGAGGTGGACGCATGTCATATGCTGTATGCAGTAAAGATCAACGTGTCTACCCCGCTGATATGTAAGACTTGCTTTATCGAGCGGCTGAGCGATTGCCTTGATACTAGCTTGTGAGGTTTTTTCCAGGACATAAAAAAAGTTTGTGTAGGAATCAAGGGAGGTCAATATAAAAATAATAAAGCTCTCCTGTTGTCGGATGACTTACTTAGGCGCGTTGGTTAGAAATGATATTTATTAAAACAATGAATACAAAAATGCAATCTAAGTAGATGTTGCCTCTCCTAATGCCGGCAGCGGACTCTGCTCGTGTGCACTCTCGCTTGACTGCGATCTTAGCGCGCCTAGCATTCGGTGCGGGACATCCGCCAACCAAATTTCATGGCATCTTACATTTGTGCATCCCTCCTCTTTGGTATTAATTTTGATAAGAAGTCCAGAACCTTTTTCGGATCCCGCATCACGCCGTATTTTGGTTGGGGCGGGCGTGATCTTGGAATTCCCCTGCAAAATCGCTTCACGTCGGGACTTTCTCCAATCTCAGGGTCCATGATTAAGGTCAGAGCCGATCTCATCGAGTTGATTGTACCATATGATGCTCCTTTTTCTGTTTCACTCGTCAGGAATCTCAGAATATCTGGAATTTTTGCCGTAAATATTGGTGTCAGTTAAATGGCCAAATGTCCACCACTTTCTCAAGGCAGATTCGTATTGTTGAATGGAGGAGTCTGACAAGGATGCCACGTTGAATATAATCGTAGAAGGATGAGGCATTCGCACGAAAGAGCCTGTCTTTCGTGCGAATGTCTCGTGGATAATATTCCGCCCACCAGGGAAAGTTGGCGCCACAGAGGATGCGATTCCTTTTCTAGGTGAACAGAGATATTTGTCAGCTTCAAACATCAGCCGTGGCGATTCAAACATCCCCATGTCCCGGGGGAACCACGCTTGCGAAGGTCAATTGGGAACGACTACGATTCCACTTGCTCTATCTGATTGAATCTTTTTTTTTAGACTCTTGGGAATTAACGTGAATAGAAGAAAAGCGTAGAAGAAATACGTTTCTCAATTTAGCGTGAAGGCGCCGACGGCGAAAGAGTCCGGATCCTGTTTCCAGGAGACATATCAACGACATTTTGCATTAGATCGGCTGGCAAACAGGTCTACCTCCGGGCGTCCGCATTTTTGGCAAAGTGATTTGAAGACCCTACCATGTAGACTATTCTAGTTCAGGTTCTCGTCGTCTAGACTCTTTATCTGCTATCGTGTTATCTGCGGGCCTTATGTAGAAGTGAAAATAAAAATATTTTGCTGCTTGCACCATTGTCAGATTTGTCGCGCTAGGTTGCTGAAAACTCGAACTGGACCCTACCCATGCGATTGATGTAAGCAATCGCGGTTGTATCATCAATGCGGAGAAGAATATCACAGTTCGAATAATTATTCACGAAGCACTGAAAGCCAAAAAATGCCGCCTGTAGCGCACGAGCGTTAATGTGTTCTTGTTGTTCATGGTTTGTCCAGTGCCCATGCGCCCTCGATTCTTCACAATAGGGACCCCATCCTGACAGCGAAGCATCTGAAAAACATCTAAAGAGAATTTTGGGCTCCAAATGGGTTTAAAGGTTGAACGAAGGTTATTTCCTCCACCAGTTCAGATTTTCAGTTACCGTTGTTGGCATTATGAGCTTTGCTTTGAAATTATCAGTGCTCCTTTGCAAAGCACGGAATTTTTCTCTCTCGAAATTCTTCGTATCGATCTAGCCATACTTTGACGCTGTGCAGGGGGACCCTCGGACACCTATCAGACACGAAAAATCACGAATTCGATGACGAGAATTTATTCTGAACTTTTTGAGTAACTGAAGAGGGCTAGATTGCTTCTCCTTAGGTATTTCCATCTTCGTATCGACTGAGTTGAGCATAAAATCCAAAAGAAAATGCTCTTTGCGAAGGAATAGTCTGATTTTTATTCCAATTGACTAGTGGTACCCGGCATGCGTTGCAACGCTGTTTTGGTGTCGTAATTTATTTGACACACAATATTTTTTGCTTTTTTGTCCATATGCGGAGTATAGACTTTCCAAATATAATCTATACTATACACATTTTTAGCGATTGTCCCCGTGCTTCGTTGATGGATATTGCAAATGCGAGTCGCACTGGAAACTGCAAACGCTTGAAATCGAATGGCATATATTTTGGTATCATTGGGATACGTAACAACAGTACATCTTATTTTCCTTCAAATTTTCTATTATAAATTGTAGTTTCGCTGATATTGTTCATCATATTTTTCCCTGGAACCCCAGTACCGTCGCAAACTCTTGGTGGATTGATGTTCCATAAAAGTATGATAGGCACGTCCATTTTCAATGTTACAACGTGCGGCGCTATTCCTGGCAAATGAAACGAATTCAGGAATTCAGTTGGACAATTTGTTCTTGATTACTAAAAGCAGCAATCGACTTGTACGTTTTAGTTTCTCATGATATCCTTTTTTGAATCGTGAAATTTATATACTTGACATTGGTGTTTTTGCTGCTAATATAGCACGTTCCCTTAACCACATATGTTTTTTGTAGTTATGTGCAATATTTTCAAAAACTTTGTTAATTAATTCGTCTGTTATTGCTGTTATTTTAAGAAAGTTTGTACGTCGTCGTACGTACTCTAACTGTTTCCTGTCTTGCTTCTCGTTGCTCATCCGTTTCTGAAGCTCGTAATGTATTTTTCATTTGTGACTGACGTGTATATCTTCCAATCGTTTCCCGATCTAATGTCACGATTAAGAAAATTTATCTGGTCAGGGAATTAAAAAACGTACATTGATTAAAAAATCAGAATATAGTTATCAGTATCTATAAAGTCATGTTCTTCAAATTTGAAGACTCGAGGATACCTTGCTCGCGGGACATAAATAAAAACATATTTTTCCTAAATTAACACGTACTTTTATGGGTTTCAGTGGTTTTTCCGTCTACGAACATTAAATTCACAACCATTGACAAACAGTTTTTGAGCAAAATTGCAGAATAAATAAAACAATATCTAAGGAACATTTGTTGAGCTTCATAAAATCGATTAAGTACTCATGAGATTCATAATAAATTAATTTGTCTCGAATAATAGTAATGCGAGGTTAAGCATTCGCGGCACCGTCAAACATGCTGAGTTGACTACGCTTGTCACACAAATTTTTCCTTTGACTTACTCGATACCAGATAAACCTCCTTAATTTGTCATTCGCTGTCAAATGAATTATGCAATCGATCTGTGTAATATCGAGTCGATCGAGTCGTTAAAACAAATGCGTGTCTTTTATTTCGCATGTCATTTTGGTAGCATACTTTGACAGCTGTCAAATAATCTCTATATATAGATATACATAAATGTTCATTTTGTTTTGCCCCGTACGCGTTTATTTTGGCAATTAAAATTATTCTACTAACGCAGAAACCTTCTCGGGAGTGCAGACTACAATTCACCAAATTTTCATCGCAATCGGATGAATAGTATAGGAGCTTACTCGTGACAGACAGACACACGAACATTCTTCCATTTTTATATATAAGATTTAAAAAATGGAGGTGTTGGAGTTACATTATCGTTTGGCGAGTAGTATGCATGTATTCTTGGAAAGTTTGCCCATGGAGTAACCAATTGTCGATGTAAATGACGGATATCAATCCGCTCGTCCTTAGATAGAACGCGATGGGTATCAAGATTTTTATGAGTACGTAAGAGACAGTATTAAGAGTCAGTGTTACATGCGACGTGCACTTAGAAATTTCGATCAGTAGTCCAGCAAGCTCTGAACAACCGAGCAGGTTAAAAATTGGCAGATACACGGAGAATTCTGGCAAACAGTGGTTCATAGTATTTTTTTGGGAATTTTGGAAATAGTGTTGCAGGCGACGAGCAATTCAAAAACACCATCCGCACTATTTCCAGCACTAGGCGTTAAAATTTTGAAGGTATCTAGAGAATTATGGCAACAATTTTGGAGAACAAATACCAAGAGCCACTTTTTGCCATAATATTCTGTGCACATGCCATTTTTCAAACAGATATGTTGTTTAGTGCGCGTATGTTTACTGATCAAATTTTCGAATTTTAGAACTTTCTGACTGGAAAGTGCGGTTGGAATTGCATAATACGCGTCTTTGAGCCCTAAGTTTGTCATAAATCAACCCCGTTCCATTAAGTCCCGAATGGTTCGAATATCCCCGAACTTAAAATGTTCAGTGTTGATCAATTTGTTAAGATTTTTTAGATTAACGAGGGGACGGTCCGGGAGGTGCATCAAGTTACGGGCTTCCACTTCGCGTACTTATAGTGTGGGTAGGTACCAAATAAACTCCAAAATTGGAGGTGCCAACTCGGCTCCGTTTTCGAGAAATTACCGGTCAAAGTTGGGGCTCGCTTACGTATCGTAGAGTTTATACATAAACACAACAAGGCGATCAGCCTAGCGGTAAGCGAGTCAGATTCCCGTCCCGGAGGTCTTTGGTTCGAGTTTCGTCTATTCTATTTTTTTTCATATTTTATTTCAAATTATTGTTGAAATTTATAATTTATGATTAAAAAATTGCAAGGAAGTAAACAAAAATTTACGCGTCTTTATTGATCAAAACTTACGAATTAAATGTCAAATTTTTTTTGCAAATCTCTTACATGGAAATTCCCGACGCAGGGAGCCTTTTCCCTGCGTCGGGAAAAAAACGTCATAATGTACAGCGTGAATCGCATAAAGTGTCGCACAGCGAATTCTGGGGTAGATATAGCAGGCGATATAGGCTTGGCGATCAACCGAGAAAAAAGTGAGTTTTGTCGCTCAGGTCCGGTACCTCGGGTTCCTCGTCAACAGTTAAAGTCTCGAGGTCGATCCCGAAAAGACTGCTCCCGTACTGGATTTGCCAGCGCCCAAGAACATTCGGCAATTACGTCGTTTCCTAGGCATGGCGTCGCAATAGGGACGACTGCTCCCCTAGTTTGAAATCACCGTCGAACCCCTGACCCAGCTCATGAAGAAAACTAACGCTTGAAGTTGAGAAGCAGCCCAGCAAGAAGCCTTCGATGCGCTGAAGCTGTAGTTAACGAACGCACCGATGCTTGCATGTCCCGACTTCACGTTACCGTTCACCCTTCAGACCAACGCCGGCGGCGTGGGACTAATAGCTGTGTTAGCGCAAGTTATCGATGGCCATGAGAGAGTTACCGCTTACGCGAGCCGCGCCGTATCGGACCCCGAGAAGAAATACTCGTTAATCGAACAGGAGTGCCTCGCGGAGTTATGGTCTATACGAAAGTTCCGCTGCTACCTGGAAGGGTACGTGTTCACGGTGATCACCGAACATAGTAGCCTCCGGCGGCTCCATAATTTGAAGGACCCTCCCGGTCGACTCGCACGGTGGACTCTCGAGTTATTGGAGTACGATTTCATAATCGTTCACCGGAAGGGAGCATTACACCACATTTCCAGCGCACTTTCGCGAATCCCGGAGGGACAAACGGAGGCAACAACCTGTATCCGTGAGACCCAAAACCCTTGGGTATCGCCGCAAGATTCGCAACGCTACCCAAGCTCCCGACTAATTCCTAGATTGGAAGATCGTGGAGGAAAAATTATATTTCTACCGACTACCGGCGTCGCTGTGGCGGAAATGGAAGATCTTGATGCATTGAAGCTGGTGGTTCCTCGCCAATCTCGCCCCGTCGCCCTCCAGGAGTGCTAAGCGCTTTCCCAAGCCGGCGACCTGAGAGTAAAGAAGACGTACCGACGCCTGGCGAGTACGTATTACTGGCCGAACCTGTTCAAGGAGGCAGTTACGTATGTACGCCAGTGTGATACCTAACAGCGCTGTAAGGTGGAATAGCGGGTTCCCGCCGAGCTAATGGGTTACCGCGTTATCGAGGAACCATGGATGATGGTCACTACCGACATCATGGGACCGGTTACACCGAGCTCGTCCGTCCACGCTTACGTCCTCGTGGCTCGGGACCTTTACACTAAGTGGATTGAGGTCCAGCTGCTGAGGAAAGCGAACTGCAAGGCGCTCACCAAAGCTCTCGATAAACGTACGGTTACTCGATGGGGTACTCCACATGGATAACGGTACGGAGTTCGTTAACGGCGGAATCCGACAATTTACCAAACACGTGGGGATGCGGCATAGTACCATTCCGCCGTACCATCCTCAAGCCAACCCTACCGAACGGGTTAATCGCGTGATCAAGACCATGATCCGCGGTTTCCTGGGTAACAACCACCGGGAATGGGACCAACATCTTCACGAATTCCGGTTTGCGTGTAACCCGGCGTACCATAGTTATCTACAAGCGACGCCGGCTTTCGCGAGTTTGGACATGAACCGCCGGCTGCTCCCTCTCTTCGGCAAAGAACCGAAGGGGCTCTCAGAATAGCCCCACGACCAGTGGAGGGTTGGTTATAGAGAATGGCCCGCCTTGACAAAACTGAGAAACGCTTTCACTCACGTTCTCGACGAAGCGTTCCGCCGGCAAGCCGGTCAGTATAACCGCCACCACCCAGACCAAAGGTTTACTGTTGGTGAGCTGGTACTGCGCCGGACGCATCGGCTATCGTCGGCTGCAAGATACATCATGGCTGCTTTATTACCGCCCTTTGAAGGGCCGTATGACATCACAAAGCAGCTTTCCCGGGAAGTCTTTGAATTATCCGATCTCGACGGACGATCAGTAGGCAAGGTTTCGGTCCAAGACCTGAAGCCCTACTAAGCCCCTTTGGTACCGCTATAATATGGCTCTCTGTTTCAGGCTCTGAGGAACATGGACAATCACGAGGAGGAAGGGAGTGAGGAGGTCGTGGTCCTCTCAGATGGCGAGGGGGGCGGATGGTTCGAGGAAATTCTGCGAGCCACTGCCGCCCTCCCGCACCCGGGAGTGAAACACGAGCGCCCGCAGGCGCGCGCGGCGGCCCTGGCGGAGGCCGATAGCGCGAGCACCGAGTCGTCAAATCGCCCTGCCCCAGCCGCCCTGTCACATGCTAGAGCGCGCTTGTTATAGTTGCCGGCCGTTGAGGCACTGCTATTTACAGTGTCTAAACGGCCCTCCGACCACGGTATTGTGCCGTCGATGCGGGCGTCGAGGTAAGACCCTGCGCATGTGTCCTGCGTGCAGCGACAATTGGCGGAGGATACGTTCGTACGTCCTCGTGGCGGGACGAAACGTTCCGCGGGCGAAACTGCGGGCCCTGTGGATCCCGCGGTCGGCCTACCGGTCTCGGCAAACGGGAGTAATCCCGAAGCCGGAGCAGACGGCGGCCCCCACTACCTGGCCAGCAAGCCCCCGACCCCCGGCCCCGTCTCCACGGACTGGAAGCCACTGGACCGCCCTTGAGCGGATCGACGGGCATTTTCGTCAGCCTGGGTTATGCTCAATGCCTAATGCTTAATACTTTATTAAAAAAATTAAATTTCCGAATGTTAAAGCAGTTTTTAAATGAAATTACATTGAAATGAAGAGATATTTATATGGCAAGTCCTTATTATTTTACTATTCACTTTTGATTTATAATAACTGTACAGTTATTGAATATAAAGTTTTGTTTCGTCACCGAGTTTGGGTTGGTATGCACATTCAATTGGATGGTTTTCATTTTTTGGCGTTTCGGCGGTAGAGCATCGGTATGTCCTTCTGAAGGCCCGGCAGAGGGAAAATTGACTGCCATTGATATTTTGTTGCCAATTTTAAATATATTTTGTATAGATTCCTCGATGTGTCCTTCTGCAACATTGCTTGATTTCCATCTACCGTGGCGTTTTAAAGTTGTAATATTGGCCTCGCTGTATGTAAGTAATATTGCAGAGGTTCTGCGAAAAGCATCCCCTGTGTATGTCGCCGGGTCATCTAATTTTAGGTAAGTGGCGATTTCTTTTGGCATTTTAGAAAGCGTGTGTATTCCGATAACTTGTGATGTACATCTGCCTTTTTGGAAGATTATAAAAAATCGATCGGTTGTTGCATTTTGTGGGCGTAAGTCTGCGTACTTTTGTACGATTTTCGTAAATTTCTCTGTGATAACGAAGGTACGAAGTTTTTTGTTTTGACAATTGGAAGATTAACAACCAGCAAGTCACCTTGTTTTGTAATGTCTTCCAGTTTTACAATAACTAATTCATTACTGCGATAAGCCCCGGTGATTCCGAAAATGAGAGCAACCTGTAAAAGATGTTTCATTTATTTATATGAAAAAAATTGTAAACCCGTATCATTAATATTTCATAACTTTTTAACTTACCTTCGTTGCTGAATATTCACTGTCTGGAGCTTCAGACAATTTTTTAAAAATGTTTTCGGATAAAAGCACGTTCGACTTTTTGCATATGAATCCTGTTGACTGTTTTTTCATGGACGCTTTGAACGTATGGTAAGTGTCAATATTGATTTTTTCTTTGATTTTCAACGTTGCTTTCAGCATGGAATAGATTGACCATACCGTTGATGGTTTATATTTTTTGCTTAATTCGTTAAAATACGCTATAACGATGGATTCCAAAGCCAATTTCGTTTTGTGTTCTCGCTTCCACTTCACAAATGCTTCATACGTGCATTCATAATGTTTTTTTCGATTTCGATGGCAATAAATCGTTTTAGATATTTTCCGCTGCTTCCTTAATATCTGGTGGTGTGCATCCGCTGCTTTCTTAATATCTGGGCATCCACTCATCGCTGCTATGTTTATCACTGTCGCTCATTTTGTTTTATTTTACCAATAACGTTTTTTATAACAATTAGACACCACGATGTTTTACGACGATTTTGAGGCTATATAACGGTCCCTTTTCGCAAACGTCATCCAATACGTGAATAATTCCCCGACTAAACAATTGACGGCAGTAGCTCTGCTTTACAACGGCGTATGCAATGAACGGGCCGCGTGAGATAAGCGCATGCGCGGAGTACGAATAGGAGCATTTTTTTGTATAGCTAGTACGTAAAAGTGCACTTTTAACTCTAACTTGAAGCTTAGACTTCCCCCTTTATGAGTATGGTAAAAGAAATTCATTAAAAACATTTTACTGCAAAGGGGGTCCACTTGCGAAAGAACAAAAAACGACCAAATATTGTCGTTTTCAAAAGTGGATGACAATTGTAAAAAAAATCGTAAAACTTTTTTTAAAACGTCAAAATGAAGGGAAATTCCTGCTCTTTAAAATGCCGTTGGTTAAATTGGCCTATGCCAAATACTGGCGAAATGGCATAAAAAACGTTCCGGCACTGTTTTCAACTTTTGTCCGGAAACTTTCCGCCGGTAGTGTATATGTGTGTATATTTACTCACACCACCCCAATTGAGTTTTATTTTATTTCATTTTATTTTAAAATTCACAGATATTGTGTATTTAAAGTTATTTATACCAATATTTCCTAAGAATATGACTAAAATATAAAAGAAAAGAAATATCATAAATATTAAAAA
Organism: Netelia melanura; assembly: GCA_964007305.1. Taxonomy (NCBI): domain Eukaryota; kingdom Metazoa; phylum Arthropoda; class Insecta; order Hymenoptera; family Ichneumonidae; genus Netelia; species Netelia melanura. The sequence continues at coordinate 20,315,704 of OZ023256.1, read as the reverse complement.
TTCAATTACACATTCGAAATGTTGAGAAAAAAGCATAGTTTTTTAAGCCCCCCACCACGCCGCCCGGACTCATATCACCGACCGACGGCGCTCGACGAACTTCATTCGATTTTTTCTACTAGATACAATGCACCTAGAGATCTGAAAAAATTCAAGGTGATTCCTTGGGGTGTTGAAAGATATCTGATATTTTGTTTTCGCCCGCAATATCAAGTATAATAACAATAAACAAAATAACACTTAAACACCGTTATCTCCGGTTCTAATCAAGATATTCGTGTTTTTTTTAATTACTCGTCAAATAAAGGGCAAGTACAATCAATCATAATATTTACAATAATATGAAAATTCTCGAAGATATCTCTAATTGTTTAAAAACAACAAATTTCAAGTTGGCAAAAACTTGTCATTTTCGAGTATAAAATTGTGTTTCCATTTATGGAAAGTACTAGTAATGAACTGACTCCATGATTTTTTGGCAATCCGTAGACCAATGAAATGATGAAGGGCAGACGATATACGGGTTTTGGCTTGTTGCGAATTGCGGCTTAACTATATAACACAGGCAAAAAAGCTTTGCACGATCATTCTGAATGCACTTTATATTACCTGTACCATGAGTTTCAAAGCCACACGTTATTTATTCATCAATTTATAACAAAGCTTACAAATTTTTTATTTCCACGGAACTTTGCATTTTGCAAGTGAATAAATAATGATAATCGATCTCACGACGGCTTTTTTCCAAGAATGATGAGACGAACAACTTTTGTTTGAACAGTTTTCGTGTACAACCCATAACAAAGACGTTATTTAACAAAATGTGAGGTCTCAAAAGTTACGGCCAAACCCGGTCCTAACTTTTTAGAGAATAAGTAAAAATATGTTCGTTCGTATCTAATGAACCTATAAAAAAAATCGGCTAACCTATGATATTCCAGAATAGAAGTTAGTCGATTTTATAGCTTATTCGTCTGGACTATAATGGGAATTAAGGGTGCTCTGTGGCTCTATATATCCACATTAATCTTGTGCTCGGTATAGATTCGCTCTTCATGCGGTTATTAAACAATTTAACTGCAAAACTCAAAAGTATTTCTTACACACATGGTAACAGTCTTATATTTTTCTCAGTCGTATATCACCATAGAATATTTTATCACAGAGAAGTAGACTTCATTTTTAATAACTTCCAGTTTTACCCGTGGCGCTGCCATGTTGTGCCGTAGTGACTACTATTGCCGGTAATGTTTCGGCAATTAGTCGATAGGAGGGTGACGGTCTGTTGACCACTATAGTAACTCACGTCGACCACAGCACTCCCCCTAAGTCTTTTTAAGCGGCATTTTAAAACAGACTGTCCTTTTGGTATAGCATCGCTTTGGTGTGTCCATGGTGGAAGTCCATTAGTGCTCTGGTACTCGATGGACTGTTGAAGGTTCAGCATCCGTGTCTTTTTTGGCAGTGTAAGCTGGTTTCAGCCTGTCAATGTTTGTGTTTTTCGATGTGCCGTCTAGATCCATCTCGAAAAGCAAGTCTTTTTGTAATCTTGTATGGTCCTCTGTGGGGTTGCTCGAGTGGTGCTTTGACGTGATCGCAACGAATTAATACATGACTGCATGTATGTAGTTCCTTCGCTATAAAGACTTTAGACTTCACGTGGTGTGCTGTTGGGGTTTACCTCACACCCCTCATATACTCACGATGCTTCTCTATGAAGATTTGTGGGTCCGCTGCGAAATCGGCGTTGACGAAGAATTCTCCGGGAATGCGCAATGCCGTGCCATATAGCATTTCGACAAGCGAGTCTTGTATATCCTCCTTCAAACTTGTGCGAAGTCCAAGTAACGCTATTGAGAGTATTTTAGTCCAGGGTTTTGGTGAACACATAAGTGCTGATTTTAATGTTCGATGCCAGCATTCTATGAGACCATTTGATTGCGGATGATATGGCGACGTCTTCTGTTTGTTGCAGTTGACCAATTTTGCCAGTGCCTGGAAGAGGGCTGATTCAAATTGAGAACCTTGATCAGAGGTAATTGTCGTTGATGTACCGTAATGTGCAACCCAATTGTCGAATAAGGCTGCGATGACCGTGTCGGCGGTGATGTCCCTGAGAGGCACGGCGACGGGCCATCTTATTTAAATCCTTTATGTTCCGGTAGCACTATTACATCAAGGTGTATATGCACAAATCGGTCGTCTAGCACGTCTGTACGTTTTGGTTTAAGGCAAGTGTGCCATTGAATTTTTGATTGTTGACGTGGAAGACATTCTCGGGCCTAACTTGTTCCGAAGTAACATTTCTGCTCGAGTGTAAATGACCATGTATGATGCCGAAAGCTGTTCTGAGGAGAGTCTTCGGTAAGTACGGACGCAATGTTCCTATTGAAATGTCGCAATATATCTCTGCCTGGTCGAAGTTCAGTTTGTTGAGTTTCAGCGATGATCGGTCTTCCTCAAGAAGTTGTAAAATTTCTTCGTCCTCTTGCTGGTGCTGTTGAATGTTGTCCAAATCCAATATGGTCGGCATGTCTATTGTGTTAATTTGTGAGAGCGTGTCGGCGGCTATATTTTCCTCTCCCTTCACATAGACGATATCTGCTGTGAATTGTGAAACGTAGTCTAACTGCCGAAGCTGTCGCTCAGATGCTGCGCCGCAACTTTTTTTAAAAGTGTACGTTGATGGCTTATGATCAGTTGTGATGGCGAACAATCGTCCTTCCAAAAGGTATTTGAAATATTTAACACAGGCGAAAATCGTAAGAAGCTTTCTGTCGTACATACTATATCGTGTCTCCGTGTCTATGAGCTTCCTGAAAAAAAATCCTATTGGTTTCCACCCTTTTTTTCCTCCTGTTCAAGGGTCGCTCCGATGGTACCGGTCGATGCATCAGTTGTCAATCTAAGCGGTATATCCGGTGCAGGATAGCTGGTAAGTGCAACATTTGATAGTGCTGCTTTGCACGCCTCGAAAGCTGATTCTGCCTCCTTCCTTCAAACGATTGGCGTATTATTCCTCTTGTTGGAACTCTTTATATAGCCGGTAAGAGGAAGTTGGAGTTTCGCTGCATTCTGTACGCAAGAGCGATAGCAATTAAACATGTCCAGGAATTTCCTCAGCTCCATTGTCTACTGTTGCTGGAAGTGGGTAATCGTTGATGGCTCCCACTCTCTCAGGATTTGGATGATAACCCTTGCCGTTTATTTCATATCCCAGGAACGCGATTTGCTTTTTTCCGAAGTTGCACTTATTAATGTCGATGGACAGATTGTTGTCCGCGAGTCGCTGGAGCACTTGATGCAGGTGATCTCTGTATTGTTCCTCGTTCTCAGACATTACCAAAATGTTCTTTATGTATTTAAATAAGAACTCTAGACCGCGAAAGATATGGTCAATATATCTCTGAAAGGTCTGGGTGGCATTCTTCAATCCGAATAGCATCCCAACGTATTCGTAGAGTCAAGGAGTCGTTATTATTGCAGGTTTTGATATGCTGTCCGCGTGGATAAGATTTTGGTGGTACGCCTTCTCGAGATCTATTGCATAAAATATGTTTTTTTTATGAATCTCTAGCGAGAGGCTCTGAATCAGCGGCCGTGCGTACTTGTCCGGAATTATGATGCTATAGTGTTGTCTTTTTTCTTAACAAGGTGGCTTATAAGACTGGCCCATGCGCTGCTAAACGGTTGGATGACCTAATTGTCCAGGGGTGCATGCGTGCGCGCGCGTGTGTGTGTGTGTGGGTGTGTTTGTGTGTGTGGGTGTGTGTGCGAAACAAAATCGACAAATGTATCAGTATAAAAGTCTCTTTGAAAAACGAACACGATATAGATGACGCAACAGAATATTTCATCAAACTGGTTCAGGACGCCGCTTGGGAGGCCACACCAGAAAACTGTCAGATCCCCCCTCTCATAGGACATCCAGAGGAAATAAGAGAAAAAATCGCTCAAAAAAAGAAGAATGAGACGGTAATGGCAAATAAGCAGACATCCAATCGACAAAAGAATATACAATAAAATAACTCGCAAACTGAAAAAATGAGCCTCAATTACAACAGTAACAATATCGAACATCACTTGATTAACCTGACGAACATGGCAATTACAGAGCATTCTCTATGGAAGGCCACGAAAAGAATTAACCACGGACAAAGTCATAACCCACCTATTAAAAAAGCCAATGAGGAGAATGGGTTCAAACCGTCACCGAAAAAGCGCAAACATTTGCTGAACATCTCGTCCAGGTATTATCACCACTCTCCACACAAGAAAATGTCTCTGAAATACAGTAATTTCTAGAAAGTCCGTTACCAATGGACTTACCCATCAAACACTTTTGATGCAAACACTGCAAGGTTCACCCCGAGTTCGATAATTCTCTCATTCACAAATATGAGTTGCGAGGACAAAAGCGAGCTCTATAATTCCTTCATCATCTATCGAGTTACGCGGTCCACCTCGAACACACAGGATGCCTTTCCTTGCTCATTAACTTCGGTTTGTTCTAACCCCTGGGGACTCCATAGTGTAAATTCATTCTAATTTTTGTAGTGGGCAAGAAACGGCGATCAGGGGGACGTAAACATCAGCTCCGGAATATTATCGCTCAATATAATGTGTATTCACGGAATCGTACTCGCGGTTATTACACCGACGAATTCCTGGAGCCTACATTCTCTCAGAAACCCATCGAGATTCCATATAAACTACAAAAATTGGAATATACCATTAAATTCTTGCATCCATCTTGGATCCCCAAAACCGATTCTTGGCGGAGAGTATACGAACCGAAATTGGTAATATGTAATAAAGTTTCTACTCAATACACAAACTCCGTTTCATCAGTTAAATTCTTTGTTCTACGTTATTTATCATATCAAACTCCATTAGCCCGATTCCCAAGACTCATTAGCTTTGCTACTGCCTCAGGCCTCAGCTTTGCTCAAGCCTCAAAACTCCGTCATCTCCTACAGACCAATAAGGCTGTTCCTACGCTATCTAAACTATTTGTAAAACTGCTCCTAACAAGAATGCGAGGCCTGATCAACGAACAAGGAATTATACCTAATCACCAATTTGGATTCAGAAAATATCACTCAACGATGGAACAAATCAATAGAGTGCACAACGTAATAGCTAACACACTCAAGGAGAAAAAGTATTGCTCAGCCCCCTTTTTAGATATTCAACAAGCGTTTGACAAAGTATGGCATCTATGATTGTTATACAATATTTAAAAAAACCATACCGCAATTATTTCTCCTATTAAATTCATACCGAGCAATTGGAGATTTCAAGTGAAACCGGGTACTGAACAATCACAATATTTTCCCATAAAATCAGGAGTCCCACAAGGAAGTGTACTAGGCCCTGTATTATACATCATCTACACAGCTGATCTTCCAGTCAACGCAAATACCACCGTCACGACCTATGTTGATGACACGGCCATTACATCTTTTCACGCAAACCCGAGGATAGCCTCGAGAATACTCCAAAAACTTCTCAACGACGCCCAAAAATGGCTTAAAAATGGAGGATTAAAGCCAGTGATAATAAATCAGTTCAGATCACTTTTATCATGAACAAAAAGGATTGCCCCAGTCTCGCTAAATCACCAGCCCCTCCCATGCGTCAATGTAGTCAAATATCTTGGAATGTACCTCGACCGCAGGTTGACTTGGACAAATCATATCAAGAAAAAAACAAAGGAATTCGATCTGAAATTCAAAAAAATGTATTGGCTCTTAGGGAGAAAATTCAAATGATCCCTATCCAATAAAGTTATCATCTACAAAGTCATCGTTAGACCAGTTTGGACATTCGGTATTCAGCTCTGGGAAACGGCCAGTAATTCAAACATAGAGATATTACAACGATTTCAGTCTGAAACCCTCAGGACCATAGCCAACGCCCATTGATACATCACAAACACTGGTCTACACAAAGACCTCAACATAGACACGGTAAAAAATGTAGCACAAAAATTGTGCACTAAATATGAGACGAGACGTGGAAATCACCCAAATGCAGTAGTGGTGCACCTATTGGACAGGACAACAATTTAAAGGAGACTGAAGAACTTTAAACCTTTGGATCAAAGACAACGATTTCTTGACGAACAAACAGCGTGATTAAGAATTACAATACATACAGCAGAGCACATAAGATGTGCCCTCTAAACACACCCTAATGCTCACAAATAAAATTATTTATCGTTATCATTATAACAGATTCTAGTCAATTCATTAAATGAGATAAAAAATCTTTTTACTCGAAATCACTTTTTTCTATTATGTTCATTATTTTCATTCTCTAAACCAAATTAATAAATGTTTTTAAGCTGCAATGCCACATGGCAAACATGAACAAATTAAAAAATGGGTGCGAGCGTGTGAGATCTATGACGCGTGCGGACCGAGGTGCGTGACTTGTGCGTGAAAATATTTAAAATCTACCAATCTAACAGGGACCCCACGTTTTCGCAAACTGTAGTTTGTAGGTAAGAGAATAAAGAACAAAATGGTATTTTTCTAACCGATGTAAGGTAATGGAAGGGCATGTTACAACTATTTAAACAATAAAATTGTTATAATTTTTTATTTATTGCCGATTAAAATTGAATTCAAAATACTCTTTGAAAGTTTACGGAATAGAAAATAAAACTGTAAAAGAAAAACGTCGATCCGATTAGTAAAACTGGAGATAATAAATATCATGTATGCGATGGTTCAAGTAAATCCAGTAAATTGTCAAAAATTCATAGGGTAGAGCGGGGATAGTTGAGCAGTTTTTGGCTTAATCGATCATAACTTTTAAAAAATGCATCCGATTTCCTTGATTCTTGCACTGTTAGATCCGCAAATTCTCCAGCTCGAAATGCCTTCAGAAACATTATCCAATTCAGATCTGGTTTAGGAGATATTATCATAAATGTGAGAGAGCGTAAAGCTGCTCAACTTGCCCCATAGGTGGGGTAAGTTGAGCAAGGGTATGAGGTAAGTTGAGCAAGGTAAGAATTCCATCAACAAATCAGACGCATGCAAGACCATTTGATACAATGCAGTAATAAACCAATAGCTACGGATTAATTAGCTATATTTTGAATCATGAACATTAACTGCAACAAATTGTGAAATGTTTTTTCTTAAATAAACAAAAATCTAGTTAATGTTATAATGAAATACTGGGTTTAATTTTTTCTCGAATGTAATTTAGACTGTATAAAATAGCGGATGCCTGAACATTAATTAGTAAGGGAATAAAAATTAATAAAACGTAGTTATAAGACCCAAACAACAACAAAAAGTGAATTTAAATTACTTGTTCTTCTTCAAAAAACAAAAATCAAGATGATTCCATTTTAATACTCATTCACACAATGCTTGAAACAATACACTCAATCACGTATGTTTTTCGTTTGTGTGTAATATGCAATAATAAAGCGTCCCATCTCTTACGTCGCGCGGCTACCGGCGATAGCGTGATGTATTCACCTCCGTCATGCGATGCGTGCCAGCCGATCAGGACAGTTGAGCATCGTTCTACTGGCCCCATCGAAAACTGCTCAACTAGCCCCTTCTCAGATTTTTTAACAAATATTAGTTTATAATGAAATCCGTACCACGTGCGTTAAAATAATTATTGCAGATTGATAGCCACTTAAGCAGTGATGTCTAGTTGGAAAGGTAAAAAAAGGCCTTTTTCCGATTTATTTTTGGCCAGACGATAAAATAATTTATAACAAAAGTTCTTCCGTATAAAAGACATATATATTTAGTGTAAAAATTATAATTTTTTTAAAGAAATATATTTAAAAATAAGCCGTTACATATTAACGGCCGAAGACGCTGCAAAAAAAAAACAGATTTTGCGGTGATCACTCCCCCGCTGCAACGGATTATCTGAAACCAACAAAACAGGGGGGGGGGGGGGGGGGGGGGCGAATTTTTAGTTAATGATATAATGCTCCGGTTGAACGAAGGGTTTTGAAAAATTTCCATTTTTCACAAAATGGCGGACGCTCAAAATCAGAAATGTTGTTTTGACCAAAATTTCACTAACATTTTTAACTGTAAAAAAAAATAATTGTCCAAAAAAAAATCCTTCATTCATCCGGAGGACAACTATATTTATATAGAAGAAGTGATATAAATTTCAACCCGATCGATAAAGCCGTTCTCGAGTTATAGTGATCACCGATTTCGAAAACATGGTTTCGAGAAAAACGAGTTTACAGTTTTACCTACTTACTTTGTATGGCTCCAACATGGCTTCCTTCAAAGTTATGTATTTCGGCGAATAATGGTCCGATTTAAATGCAATTAGTCGGAAAATACTCGTAAGATATAGTACTTTTAGAAACTGAAAAAAACGATGTTTTGAAAATTTCCACTAGACCTCCCCCGTTAAATGTACTACATACTACTAGTACTCGTCTATTGCTGCCCTGGTTTTTCACACAATGATAGAAGAAAAATACTCAATCACGTATTTTTTTACTTTTGTGTGCAATAATGATAAAATTAAGTCCCGTGTAGAGTAAAAAAAGTCCCGTGTCATCGTCTCGTGCCTCGCGTGGCTACCGGCAATGATTTGTTGTATTCCCCTCCCCCATATCTCTCTTTCGTCCATTTGATGCACCAGCGTGCGAGGCTTAGTTTTCGAGATATTACGATTGCCCAACTTACCCGCTTGCTCAACTATCCCCGCTCTACCCTATGTGAATATTATCGAAGTAAAATTTTGTTCAGCACAATCTCCTTAAGGTATTTCTACCGCAAAATGCTATTCTATACATTCTTTAAAAAATTTAACTATGTATTTGTGAAAGTGATATCATTTCAAAAAAAAAAAATTCAAAAGGTTTGACCGTCCAGGATTAGAGATAATTGAATTCAAAGTTTGCTATCTTTACTAGCATTTTACATGTGAAGCATACGGAAACGGTACATTTGAATTTTTCACTTCTAAACTATTCTATAGATTTTCTTAAAAACTATTCCCTGAACGGATTATACATAAAGAATATGCATGTAAATTACTAAAATTATTGACCATGCCGTTCCGTTGAACCGAGAAGATGTATTTTCCCAAGAAAATACATCTTCTCGGTTCAATCGGGAACTCTGGAAAACATCATCAATCAACAATACGTCTTCGAAGAGGAATCATCCTCGACGATTAATCCTAAATCGTTGAGTTGGTACATTCAGCACAAGTAAGTCCCAGGCGGCGAGCTCACGTCCACCCGAATAGCGCAATCTAATTCAAATATCGCGCGCACATCGCATTATCGACGGAGCCTCAAATTCTCTCCACCTTGGGACGTAACACTCCTTCAAGGTTTTCAGGTCCTGTAATTGCCAAAGCTTTCGAATGATTTTCCTTTGTAGAATTTGCGTATACATTGAATGTACGATTTTTATATTGAGCTGCAATTTGCCATATTTCGTCAGTTCGAGAAAACCCCGATGTTTCGAGATCGAAATACACAAAATGACATGTCTCAGACGATATGAGAATTTCCGGAAAATGCATGTCACAAGATACTGAGTATTTAAAACGGTGCTCAAATTTTCAAAACTATTCGTAAGGCCACAATTAGAATCGTATTACACTCCTTCAGATGTTTCCATTTTTTTTCGAAGATGGTCATTTTTGTGAGCCAATTCAACTCGACGTCTTTTTGCAGATGGAGATTTTTTTCTTGCTGACTGCCTCAGTTTCGACAAATCTTTTCTCGTTGCATATGATGCTGTATGTTTTCCAGGTGACACTAATAATTTATTTTGTACTTGAAGAAGGTGATTTTCGCCATCATTTTTACTGCAAACCGCACTTGCATATCGATAATCACTTGATTCGCTTCGACTATAACATACATTTTTCGGAGCTTTATGAGCCATTATATTATTCACACTTTCGTTTGCCTGACTAGAAGCAGCAACAGAAAATTTGTAAGCATTTTCAGCATACTACGAAAAAATTTCCCTTAATTTTTCATGGAACTCGATATTTTTCAGTATTATTTTTTGTTCTTTCTCATTGTGTTTTGTTTTATAACTACACCAATCACCACAATTTTCGTGTTGATTGCATACGTGATCGGGAATATTTCGCAAAGTTGTAGCTAACTGAGCACTTTTACCTTTATTTTGTGCTATAGCATAGCAAAAACATTTTTTCAAATACGGAATTGTATCTTTTCGTTTCATTTCTTTGAAATTCTTCTGAATGGCATATAAATCACGAGTAAACGATTTTTTAAAGTGGTTTCTATCGGATAACTTATAGATAGTTTTTGAAGTTCCCTTACGTACAGCAGCAATTGTCGAACTGTCTTCGTCGCCAATTACTACGCGTACGATCACACCGGCGTCGTTGAGGATAGAACTTATATTTATTAATGCAGCACCTACGTCGGGTTCCATCGCTTTTACACTTCCGTTGAAATTTTTACGACAGTCGTGATCGTCTTTTTTTCTTCCCATATCGCATTGTTTGCACTTACGGTTACGTGCAGCAAAATCTAAAATTTTACCGCTTAAAAAACCTATCACAGAACCGTAACCGTTCAGACTATTGTAGCTATTCCCGTTTCCTCGCTTGCTCCAGCCCATATCATATGAGACAACTATGTTGATGACTTCTCCTAAATTTTCATCAAATTCGTTAGTCGGTGGAGTTGTCCAAATAGCAACCCTTAAGGTTGCTATTTGGAAAAAATGCAAAAACACCTCAACTAGATTTTTGTGTTACCATCAAAATAGAACAGGTTTCCTTCAATTAGATCCACCTCGTTCACATAGAGGGTGGGGGAAAGATAAACACAAGGGTGGTTCGCCCCTTAATTTTTTGTTGGGGGGCAAGAGCGGGGGTATTTACAAACATGCACACAAACGTCAATAATGAAGTGAATTTACCCCGGAATTCCATAATGCTAGCTGAGTATACGATGCTCTTGCCTCAAAAATCGAAGGGTGGTTACAACCCCTTAATTGCGAGATATCGGAAAAATAGAAAACATGTATTCGTTAATTTCCCATCCACGTTTATGCAAATTTACATCTCAATTGATTAAAAATTTTCGGAGGAATAACTCTCATACGTATGAAAAAATTCGAATTTTGCAATAAACAATATGAAATTTATTGTTATTTGTATGGCTCTCATCTCCAATATATAGTACGTAATAAAATAAGGGTTGTTGCGATTTGAATTTGTTTAAGATAGTTCTAACACGACTGCATAAGTCAAAAGAAAACTGAAGCGTAAGTTCTCAGAAAAAAAAGTTATATGGCCAAGTAAAAATAATGTTATCAACTTACATTAATGTTCCAGACCATATGAAAATCTTGAACGTAAAAAGAATTTAAATAAATTAATTTAATGAAAATTTGTTTCACGTAGTCCCAGTAAAAAATTGAAACGTGACAACGTTGCTCTACTCGTATATTCGCGTGATTCATTTATCTGCGTATTGCGTGCCGAACGTCAGGTTATGGGCATCAGTGATCTCTCTACGTATGATGTTGTCATTCCACAAGATTTGATCCAGCAATATTTGACTTTCGATGACATATTTGAAAATTCTATAATATTCATTGAGTCATTGAAAGATTTTAGTAAAAAATTGAAAGTTAGATCAAACATAAATGACTTAACAGCTTTGAAAGACGTTCTATCCAAATATATGATGAGGAAACTTGCACGGCTGGAAATCACGTACGAGCAATTGATACAATTATACCAAAGAGGAGAAGACTCATTGTTCACATTTTTGTCACAAAAAGTAACTAAAGATAAGGCTGTTCTGAAAAATATTGTTGAACATTTCAGATAATTAAAGTATCATTAAAAATCACCAAAACATCATTATGTCAGATATATGAAATTAGAAAACAAAAATAATAATCTGAATAAATTAAATTTTGATGATAAATGTATTGTTTATTGCTTATATTTTTCTTTGTATCTGAATCTCAACGAAAACCCGTGAAAATCTTCCTATACATACAACCCCGAAGCATGTTCCTTTTGAAAAAATTGTATTCCTGCGCTTCGTCGATTTGTATCATAACCTTCCCCTTTCACATGTCGCGTCAGTCGTGAGAAACCGACGTTGCCGTGCTCACTAACGCATTCTTTTAGCCTCAAAACAATATTTTTTAAATAGTCTATACTTTTTTACTATATGGTTAAAAATTTGCAGTAAAATATATGTTATTCTTCATATACTAAACTACTTTTGTGCCAGATTTCAAGAATTTCGCATGACTCCTTCGTACATTTTGGTGGCTGAATATCCGTAAAGTGCTCATTTCCTAGGGTATAAGCCATTGCTGGTATACAAAATTTGCAATTTTTGAGAAACGATTTCTTGAAAACGGCATGGTGAAACAACCTCAAATTTCGCAGAAGTATTCTCCAATAATTTTTTTAGTTTTTCACAAAAATTCATTAAATTGGCATGACTTTTGATTTGTGTTAGAACTACCTTAATATCTCGAACCGTTAAAAAGTTATCGCCGAAAAATGAAAAAAACCCCAATTTTTGAGGGTGTGTTTCACCCCCTAAAACCGTTTTTCCGTCGATAAAAAAAAAATACGTGTCGCTTAGTTTTCGATACTCTACCACATACCAAAGTTTCAACAAAATCGGAGAGGGACACCTAAGTGATGTTCCTTGTGAGTTCTGATATTTCTAGAATACGCCTTCCTTCGCAGAGGTTAGAATCAGTCACTGGAGTGAGACTTTCCGTATGTCGACTATTTTTTTTTTATTTTGTAAGTCCATAGCATTTACACATTGTACATGCTTATTTAACACGTTTTTTTTAATAAATCTTCTTTTATGACGCACGATTTTCGACATTTTATATTACTTTACGTTCAAACTTTCGTCACACACGAGCACGAGAGACGAGAGCACTTTGTTTCTGGACTTAGCCGTCGTTGCTTACAGCGTTGCCACATCGATACTAGCGACAAGCTTTCATGATGTGTATATATCATTGTAACTAGTATGACTGTGTGAACAGCGCTTCGAGTCAAACATTTTCGGCACATGACGTACAGAGCGCCATTAGATTTTTCTATGCCCTGATGGAAAATTTTTGGCGCAGACTGTCGCGGTAGAACTACCTTAAATACGTGTAAACTAATTTTATGAATATGAGTTGTAAACAAATTTTTAAACGATTCTAAAATGTCAAGTTTGTTTTACATGAAATTCTACGATATGTAAAAGAATCACCCATATATACGAGGCCCGTGTGGTAGCCAGCCGGATAACAGTTGATGACAGACGAGGCCAGGATTCGCAATCTAAACATAATTATATAAATATATCGCGGCAATGCTTTCTTGCATTTGTTTCCGCCTTCGTCGGTTACCGCATGAATCTCCCATAGACTTATAAGATAGACTGAGCGCTCCCATGAGATGCACTGAATCAGTATATAAAGGACAGAGATATATCGGGAGTATTCGTCTCTCATTTCAATCGGTGTACTGATGGGAGTGAACGGAGCAGCGGAAGTGGAACACATTCATAACGCAAACGCGTGATTTCTCCTCACTCTCCTCTGCTGCCTCATCCCCACCACAAATATCCTGAGACAGAGAGAAGAGTACTCCCGATATATCTCTGTCCTTTATATGCTGGTTCAGTGCCTCTCATGGGAGCGCTCAGTCTATCTTATAAGTCTATGGAATCTCCCGAGAAAATTTCGCCAGCGCATTCACGAGGAATTTCGGTACATTTTTTTCAAATGTCGGTTAAATCGTCAATGTCTTTTTGTCAAAAACTTTCAACGGTGCGCATTCATCCAGTATTGCATAAAGTCTAATGAAATAAAGCTCGAAATGTGTGTTTTTTTACTTGTGAATCGGGTCTTGGTATAGAAATTACAATTCTTGAAGATGAACATTTATAACCAATAATGTTGTAATTTTAACTTATAAGTAGTGTCTTGCGAGAAGCCGATAAAAAATATAAGTATATAGACTACATTTCGTCATTGTTTTGCTGTCTATATTGTCTTTCTACTACTGATGGTTGTTATTTTATATGTATGCAATTATAAACAAAACAAATCAATTTATCAAAAGTTTTATTAATTCGTGTTTTCTCCGAGTGCAGAAAGAAAGTGCACGATGCATGGACGCGTATAATCATAGCATTGGACATGCCGGTTGTAAAATTCAAGGAGAAGAAGGAGCCGCAAAGCATCGCAACAATCGGAGGCCGTCGCTGACGACGTGTACAAGTCCATATGGTTCGCCTTTCAACTAATGCGTCTCTCGTCTTTGGGAGAAACGGGGAAACATCAAAATAAGAGATTGAACGTAGTAGATGTAAGTAATTTGCGTTATTAAAAATTATTTATAACTGTTTATTTTTGTTTACTTTCTACAAAAATAGTTGACGTATTTTTGTCTGATTTCTTTTGCCTCTAATGGTGGCCTACTGTTGTACCCAATAGTACAACGAAGGAATATTGCAATAGAACGTTCCAGTGGAATTAAATAAAGATAAAATAAAGAGCGCTGTGACCATATATGGTCACAGCGCAAGTAAAGGTCAAAAACCCCAAACTGCGAAATAGACAGTTTTAGGGTAAAGGCGCGAGACACGCCATCGAAACCGTCGTTGTGACCATATATGGTCACAACGACAAAAATGCGGAACATGCATTTTCTGCATAGCGACTCGCGGGAGCGACCCGCGATCGCGACAATTATCAACCAGTCTTAATTGACGAGCAGAGCCAATCGGTTGGTTTTGATTGAAGCTCTTACCCTATTAATTTGCGTAACATTGTAACTTATTAATCTAAAACTTACAATAAACTGTTATCTCATTTTACTTCACTGACTCGAGACTTTCTCCTTATTGGCTATTATCCCAAAATAAAATCTTATCGCGCAATACTAACGTGTTGCCGATATAACATTGGTGGCAGCGGTGGGATAGCCAAAGTTCGCGAAGTAAATAACAAAACTTGTGCGCAAAGTGAATAGAAGAGTTGTTAGAAGCAGTGACAACTAAAAGTTATCCGATCTCCTACCAAACGCATTGCGTAAAAGGAATCGAAGAGAAATCAACACGCTGTCGTTGAGTTTCTAGTAGAAATTGCCTGACATCTTCGCGTCACGGCAAGAGAGGAATCTGCGAACGATCGAGTCGCCGGAACACAACCGTCATCCCGAGGATCGACGAAGCAGAACCAACCAAAGACCATCCCAGAGAAGGAAGGAAGACCGAGGATCCGAACAAGAACCAGCCTACAACCTACATAGCAACCAACAGCATTCAACTATGTACAAGGCCATCCTAATGTAAGTGGCGGCACGAAAATTTTACAATTATAGATCAAAGCCAGTTAGGGAAACTTTATGTCCGATGAAGAGCGTTTAGCATCTCTGCGTTTGCCGGGAAAGAATTGTTTATCGCGATCAGAAAATTCAATATTCGACCGAGTGTTAGAATATAAGAGGGAGGAACCCCTTTGCGACGAACTATCAATCAAACGACGCAGAACTTCCGCGGTAAATTCCCCTAATACCTCCGGTGACACGGACGACGACTTCTCTGACGCCGTCGAAATAGTACGCGGACGACATTTGACGTTTACAGATTTCCCTTTACTCAACCGCCACGACCGAACGATAACAATGCCGGTCGACGATATGACCCTGAAAAAGGCCAGGAGTTTAATCCAGCCTTTCGACGGGGAAAGGCCCGAAGCGGTCTACGATATCATCGAAGCATTCGAATACGCTTACGAAAGCGTTGCCGTAACCGACCGAGCCAGTTTATTAAAGGCCATCTTAGCCGCTAAAATCATTGGCCGAGCGAAACGTGATCTCCGATATAAACAAATCGACACTTTCGCGAAATTAAAAGAAGAATTACTCGCGCTATACGGTACTCGTCGAACAGTAGCTGCATTAAAGGTCGAATTTAATACCTGCAAACAAAAGCACAACGAACCGTGTTAGCTTACGGCCAACGATTAGAGGCCGTCATGATGGAATTGGTAGACGCAAGCACCGCGAGCGAAACCACTGCCGCGGGCAAGAAGACAATAGAAGGCTACGTGAGACAACTAGCCTTACACAATTTTGAGAGAGGACTCAAAAGGGAATTTCAGGTCATAGTAAAGGCTCCTAACTTCATGGATCTCGGCACAGCCATGAAAGGCGCAATGGAGGAAGAAAAATCCGTCCAAGGTGGCGAATCAATCACCAGACAAACGCACGTCCCAACCCACACGTCTCAAATCACGTGCCATAAATGTCACAAGCACGGGCATTTAGCACGCGACTGCAGGAGCACGCAAGTCCGCATGAGTCTGCCTGCACCAGGACCGAGCAGAGGAATCCTGAAGGTAGACGTCACGTGTCACTACTGCAAAAAGCCAGGACACGTCATAGCGGAATGTCGAAAGCGGATCAGAGACGAAGGGATGAAGAAGGAAACAGGACCTTCGCACAAGTGGCAAAACGATTACGGGCGAAGGAACCCAAATGCTTGGCCGAAACTGCAAAATAATTTTCCGCCAAGAAATCGTGAGAATAAGCCCACACTGGGATCACTAGAACTCGGCACAATTACGATTATCTCCGAAGAAGAAATTAAGGAGACCGAAAAACAAACAGAGAATTTAAAAATTTGCAACGTCAGCTCGCCCTGGATACAAGGAGCAATGAGTGACTTCACCGTCGCCTCTCCGCATGCCCCAGCCGGTACGTTGATCTTAAAGGCCGACACGGGCGCGCAATGCTGCGTGGTGCGCAAAGGCGCGCTGAAACCCGAGACACCGATAACACCCTCGACCGTCCAGCTGAGAGGAGTCGAAGGCACGACGTTCAAGGCTCTCTGCAAGGCCACAGTGATACTCGATACCCGAGCTATCTCGATAGAACATGATTTCTATGTGGTGAGTGACTCCGTACCGATGCAATCGATGGGTTATTGGGAATGGACTTTATGCGAGAGCACGACGTCGATATATTGGGAGGCAAGTTTATAAAAATGTACGGAGATACGAAGCGTCTGGTAAACGCGCAAGAAAAAATTAAACTTCCTCCGAGAAGCGAGAACATCGTACGAGCTAAAACCCTAGAGAATATCATTGGCCTCGTGGAGAAGCGCGAATTAGCCGACGGGATCGTCGCCGGATCGTGCGTAACAGAAGCCGAAAACAGTAACTGTATCGTGAGCATTATAAATACGAACGACGAGGAAGTCGAGATGGCACGACCTGTCATAACACTCGAATCGCTGACGCTCGCTGAATTACCGGACGACGCCGAGTCCGAGCGAGCAATATACACAGTCGCCGCTGGAAGTGGGGCTGCCCGCCTAAGAAATCTGCGAAAAGAAATCGACACGGCTCATCTCAACAAAGAAGAAAAATTCGAACTGTTAAAAATTTGCGAAAATTTTGAAGATATTTTCCATTTAGACGGAGATCGACTACAATGCACCGATTTGGTGGAACATGAAATTCCCCTGAAGGAGGGAATACGACCAATTAAAGTACACCCGTACCGACTGCCTGAAACGCACAAAAGGGAAGTCGAAAAGCAAACCGCTGAGATGTTGACAGACGGAATTATCCGGCCGAGCAGGAGTCAATGGAACGCACCGTTGCTAGTGGTCGCCAAAAAACCCGACAGCGACGAGGAACCTCGAATGAGAGTCGTGGTGGATTTCCGTAAATTAAACGAAGCCACCGTAGGAGATTCCTACCCATTGCCTAATATCTCTGAGATATTGGACCAATTGGGAAAGGCAAAATACTTCTCCACGCTCGACCTCGCCTCGGGTTTTCACCAAATTCCGATGGCAGAGAATGATAAAGAGAAAACGGCATTTTCCACGCCGCAAGGTCATTTCGAATATACTCGTATGCCCTTCGGTCTGAAAAATGCACCGCCAACGTTCCAAAGGCTCATGAATACCGTTTTGGCAGGAATACAAGGTACTCGATGCTACGTTTACCTTGACGATATTGTCGTCTATGGCTCATCGCTGAAGGAGCATAACGACCGACTTCAAGATGTTCTTCAACGGCTTAGAGAAGCGAAACTGGCGGTTCAGCCGAAAAAATGTCATTTTCTTCGAAAGGAAACCCATTACCTCGGACACATAATAACCGAGGAAGGGGTGAAACCCGACGAAGAAAAAATCAAAGCGGTCAAGGAATTTCCATTACCAAGAAACGTAAAGGGAATACAGTCATTCCTGGGTCTCGCAGGATATTACCGGAAATTTATAAAAAATTTCTCCCAGATAACGAAACCACTAACCATGTTATTGAAGAAGGACGTTCCCTTTGAATGGACAGCCGAACGAGATGAAGCATTCGAAACATTAAAAAGAATGCTCACAACGGCTCCGGTTTTACAATATCCGGTTTTCGCTAAACCATTCCTGATAACCATAGATGCATCTGACAAAGCAATCGGCGCAATATTATCACAAGGCAAGATAGGCGAGGATCTGCCGATAAGTTACGCCAGCCGAACTTTGAATAAGGCGGAACAAAATTATTCAACGACCGAAAAGGAATTGCTTGCCATCGTTTGGGCCGTAGGGCAATTTCGACCATATGTATACGGAACTAAATTCACAGTGATCACGGATCATCGACCTTTAACTTGGTTATTCAGCGTAAAGGATCCAGGCTCAAGACTTATGAGATGGAAATTAAAATTATCAGAACATGAATTTAACGTGGAATACAAAGCCGGTAAAACCAATACCAATGCCGACGCGCTCAGCCGTATATACGCAACAACACGCGCACAGGCACGGGAAACCCGAGCCACACCGTCGCGCGATAAGAGAGCGAGCGCGAAGAAAGACAGAGAGAGCGCGAAGAAAGACAGAGAGAGCGACACAGAGGACAGCGACGACGACGGTTCAAGCGACGAGGCCCCCGCGGACTCGTGCGCAGCGACCAAGGGAAGCGCGGCACGGGAGGAGGACGACCGCGTGAGCGACGCGAAGCCACAGCGCCTCCGCCACGAGAAAGAGAGAGATAGAGGCCGCATAGGCGTAAGCTGTCCCGAGCCCGGCGAACGAAAAATCATAATTCGCGAATACCACGATGCTCCTCTCGGTGGTCACCAAGGAATGACGAGAACACTAGAAAGAATAAAACTAAAATACGAATGGCCTGGAATGAAAAAACAAATTGAGGACTACATATCCGCCTGTGAGAAATGCCAAAAAAATAAAGTAAGAAGAATAACGAAGGCGCCCATGGAAATCACCGACACTCCGACGAAGGCGTTCGAGAAATGCGCCGACATCCTTCACGACGACGACGCACCCGCATCGCCACCCTGATAAATTCGTCCATAGCGGACGAGCCGCCCAGCAACCGCTGTGGACGCCAAACCCTCTGAAAACAAAAGAAAGAAAAGTTAAAACAGAACAAAAAAAAAAAAAAAAAAAAAAAAGAGAGGAAACGGAAAAGAGACACTCACCGTCATCCTTTGCGCATAATTGCGCTCGCAAATTGCTGCCAAACGTCTCCAGGCTGGTGAATCCATGTTTTAATAATTATTATTCCCGTCGGACACGTAATCAAATGGACACGTCTTCGTCGAAAGTTGAAGAGTTAATGAAGCTCGGAGAGAGCTCCAGAGCATGGAGAACTCCCTGAAAAGATAGAAATAAAATAAAAGGATAAAATTCACATACGCTAGAATACAGAAAGTAGACTTACGAACCTACCGTCAGCACCTTCCCACGGAGATAACGCCACGCGTTCTAATTACAGCATCACGATACTGGCAGCGTCCGGAGGACACGCGCGAGACGACCCATGGCCGTACGAGATACGGACTCTCGAGAACAATCCCGGAATCTTGTACGAAAGGATCGGAACCATGTCAATCACCGAAGACACATGGAGTTTAATTCTACACATAGACTTGCAATCGATGCAAACCAGGGTAAAATTCATTAAGACCGCCCTAAGCGATCTCAACGCCCCTTGTGTCAAACAAGCAACGACCGATTCCCTTTGTAAAACCCTAAACGGAACACTACTAGAACTGGAACAAAAAATTAATAGAGGTATAGAAACCGTATACGAATTATCGGGAAACACCCTGCGAGCTAAAAGAGGCCTTATCAACGGTCTCGGCACCGTAATTAAAGCCCTCACGGGAAACGTGGACGCGGACGACGCAGAACGACTAGACGAGGAAATAAACGAATTAAAAACGACGCAACAAACATTTAAAAGTAACTTGAAAGAAAATCTACAAATAGTAGAAACGACCTTAGACATCCTCAACCAAACGGTTAAAAATATTGAAGAAAACGAAACCAACCTAAAAAATACTATAAGGAACATAGAACAATGTATCAATTACGAAATTTCGCACTTAATAATTCGACAATCACTAGACGAAAATATCAATAGTCTTAGCATAATCGTCGAATCATTGCTCGACGACATACGAGAATTAGAAAACTTCTTATCAGGACTCGCTCAGGGTATTATTACACCCGGCGTACTCTCAGGCGAAAAGATAGTAGAGTACCTCACAGACGCACTACCACACCTACCTACAGGACGCAGCCTACCGACCACTATTACACGACAGAACGCACTCAAACTACTACAGCTGGCCAATATTAAAGTATACAGTAAAGAGAATGCGATAGTAGTGGCAATAGAAATACCACTCGTCGGAGAACAAGAATACATTGTCAGCAAAGTATACCCACTACCAACTCACGCGTTCAACGACACATACCAATACTTAGAAACGACGGACGAAAACATAATAGTAGATAAGGAACGCCGTACATA
Organism: Netelia melanura; assembly: GCA_964007305.1. NCBI lineage: Eukaryota > Metazoa > Arthropoda > Insecta > Hymenoptera > Ichneumonidae > Netelia > Netelia melanura. Next base: position 20,294,849 of record OZ023256.1, on the reverse strand, counting down.
TGTTCGTAACACCTATTTACACAAATGTAAAAAATTAAGCGAAACATATATGTGTAAACCCACCCACCCATCCCTTACAATTACAAACTCCGCACCATGCGAAATATTAACTTACGCGATAGCGAACCCCGAAGCAGCAGGATGCACGAAAAAATTAATAACACTTAAGAACACAGTAATAATTCCACTACACCAACCAAGTCGTTGGATCTTTGTAGCCCCAACAGACGAGAGAATAACAATATCTTGTAACAAAAAATTAGGGAGAACGAAATACTAAAAGGAACAGGTATACTGGCTTTGATAGGGAAATGCGTTGTGACCGCCACTAATTTTAAGATCAAAACAGAAAAGAAGACGGTGCAAGAAAAATACGAAACATATTTGCCACCGTTCAATCTAACTCATCTAGTAAACAAATTCGATACCGAACCGAAAGCGATAAGCGAAAACAGAAAAATTAACTTAAAAAATGTAATAAGTAACCCAAAAGAATTAAATGACTTAGGCGTAAAATTGCACACCATGCAGAAAGAGTTAGAATCTGAAGAAGTCCAAACTTCACATTATTATCACACTATAGGCACATATTCTATTGGCACTATAGCAATGTTCTTAATAGCAGCGTACATAATATATACGTATCTGAAGAAACGAAGAGGAAAAACAACGATAGTACAGCCAACGCAGAACATCGGATTTCGAGAACAACCAACGGAAACCATCGAGATAGAGGAAGCTAAACCTACACCTAGGAAAAGGAAAACGTCCGCTGCTAAACTACACGTTTTCTTCCAACGTAATACACCAAGTACGGGCACGAAATAAAATTAGAATAAAAGGGATAAATAATCAGGGAAACTAAAGTAAGAAATTTGTAAAAGAGAAACGAAAATAAATAAATCCGTTTCTTTCTCTTAGGGGGGAGGGATGTTGTACCCCATAGTACAACGAAGGAATATTCCAATAGAACATTCCAGTAGAATTAAATAAAGATAAAATAAAGAGCGCTGTGACCATATATGGTCACAGCGCAAGTAAAGGTCAAAAACCCCAAACTGCGCAATAGACAGTTTTAGGGTAAAGGCGCGAGACACGCCATCGAAACCGTCGTTGTGACCATATATGGTCACAACGACAAAAATGCGGAACGTGCATTTTCTGCATAGCGACTCGCGGGAGCGACCCGCGATCGCGACAATTATCAACCAGTCTTAATTGACGAGCAGAGCCAATCGGTTGGTTTTGATTGAAGCTCTTACCCTATTAATTTGCGTAACATTGTAACTTATTAATCTAAAACTTACAATAAACTGTTATCTCATTTTACTTCACTGACTCGAGACTTTCTCCTTATTGGCTATTATCACAAAATAAAATCTTATCGCGCAATACTAACGTGTTGCCGATATAACACTACGTCCAATATTTAAATGATTTCGAATGGCACCTTTCTCGTTACATTCTTTACGCCATGTGCCATAATTACGTATAAGTAAATTTAAATTATTTTCATCATCCTCATCAAATGTATTTGCTGAAGTATATTCTTGTCGAGGCGTCTCACTTTTTGTAAGAAAGTTGTATAGCAATCTACAAGCCATAAATACGAATCAAGAGCAAATGGTCAACCGAAAATTCGAAATCTTGTTGCCAGAACTCCAAACGTGTTTTCTACTATTACACGCGATCTGCAGAGCCCTTGATTAAATATACGCTTCGGTGTTCCATCATCATAAGTTCCAGGAAAAGGTTTCATAATATGTTTGCTCAAAGTATACGCCCCATTTCCTAAAAAAACGCGGCTTCGGTAGGTTCAAACTGTTTAAGCAAATTCTTTTCCATAGTAAACGATCTCTGAAAATTCCACAGTCACTGTTTCTATCACAATTTCTATGTCAACTAAAGCTAATAGCACAATACTAAACCTTTTTTGTAGTTAATATATTGAGATCCAGAATTGTTAGGATAATTTATAACTATATGTTTCCCATCTATAGCACTTAAACATCGAGGAAAACTTTTTAAAGCCTTCTTCAATTTGTAACCATTCTTCGGTGGACGCCGGTATCTGTAATAAAAACATAAATTTTAGACATTTATCAAAAACATATGTCATAAAGAAAGCAACAACATGTTGGAGAAAAATGTTTTTCGCGCTGGCTGCAGCGGGGTGCTTTTGAAGCTACCTATACGGGCGTGAGTTGGAAGAGACGGAACGCGCTCGAGATATCCCGACGTCGGAGTCGTGTTATCGCGTGTGTGTTCGGGTGCTCTTGTCTAAGCAAGCACATTAGGCGTCGAGGCGCACTGTCTCACCTAGTCTCTTGAGAACAACAAGTATTGTAGTTCCTATTACACGAATAAATGTCACCTACGTTTTTGCATTTATTAACATACCGGTATCATTCCCTGCGCCCAACCCTCAATCCACAATCGACTCCTACAAAAGCTCTAACACAACACAAAATGTTCATTATTATACAATTGAATATTTATTTTTTGGCAAAGCATCGATAAAGAAAATCAAGCTGTAGACGAAGCACAAGCAGAAGAAGGCGAATCGCAAGAAATGAGACAAAAGGAGACCGCTTTACCAAAACCCACATTACGGCGGAAACGAAATCTACTAGAGGTGAAAGTAGCCGAAAAAATGATGAATGACGCTTCCGCCGTTTTACAAAATGCTCAGAATAAGAATCTCGAATTGGACTGCGATGTGTACGGTGAAATGGTGGCGACGAAATTAAAAAAGGTTCCGGAGGAAGTAAGAATAAATTTCATGCTCGACGTTGATACAATGTATATTCGCGACGTTCAATCTTTAAAGAGGACGACGGCTGTATCGAGTGTAATGACACCGAATTCGAATTCGCCTTGCGAATTTGCACAACAGCATTTGCTACAACAGCACCATTTAAATCATTCGTTCCTCGATTTCAGTTTGATTTCACTTCCATCTGCCTCACACGTTGGAAGTGTCATTCGCCCATCTTCCTCCACTTCCTGCTAGTCTCATTCAATTACCATCCCAGTCTAATATCAACAATTGCTAAATCCAATTCACCCAAATAACGTGGAATTTTCATTCACCTTCATTCTACCTTCTACACACTCTTCAAACCAAACCTCAGAACAATCCCCATCGTCGAACATAAATATATCGGACCAAATGATTTCACCCGCACCTTATACGAGTAACATTATTATTCGTGCTTATGATAAAGCATAATTTGTGTTAAAAATATGAGATATATTATTTTGTATCGCTTTCTACGATTATCAAAATAATTATTAAACCTACAAATTAAAACTGTATTTGTCATTGCCGCTTACCTTTATCTCTTCCCTTAATACTTCGTTTAAAGCTGCACTTCAGGTACGATTTTAGATACGAGCTGCGGAGCAATTTTGAACAAGAAGTACCTATAGGCTTTAACTGTCGCCTGATGCCAGGAATCTTAACGCGATGACCAACCGTATCCTAGCTAGAATCGGTGCCCGCCCGAAAGTATCTTTTTTCAAGATAGCTGGAGGAACTTTGTTCAGCAAGTATTCAAAATCTTCAGAATTTACATGTTTGTTCTACAGACACAAGAATAAGCGCATACAATTTAAATATTGCTGCAAAAGTTAAAAAATTGTTCGTCTCTATTTTTACAACGAATATCATTGCTTCTATTTGATTACGATTAAACGTAATTTACTTGGTCCTGCTACGATGTATCGCTGTCATCCACCACCTTCTCCTTTTCCATGGTTTTTTACTTTTATTTTTGTTGCAGGTTTGAATGGTTGCAGCAGCAACGGCTTCTATGTCCATCGTGATCGTATACGAGGCATCAACTGAGCGATACGAGAGTATAGCCAGGCATATTTGTCATGTCTCGTGAGAGGCAATTCTCCCCCGACACATTCGACGAGACGTCTCGGCTATTGTGTAGGACCGGCTTTAGGGTTACAAGATATCTAAAGGTAATGCATGCCGTCTATAATGTATTTATTTCGACGACTCGTGGATACCGTCTGTACGAAAAACTCATCCATATCATCGAGTCCCTGCAGCTTCGGACGGCAGCGCTGCCAACAGCCAAGGAAACGAAAACATCGACGGACGGAAACCCACGTGCTCTGCTTAGCGATTCTAGATAGCTACATTTCGACCTTCTTCTCCGAACCGAGCCGAGCATTCGGGCAACGGCAGGCCCTCACGAGACCCCGCGGTTGAGCAGCATCGAGACGCGTTCGTAACGAGGTGTGCGTCGATCGACACACATACTCTTATGTACAAAGCTCTATAAAATACATTCTATTTTCTCTGTTAATAAAGTCTCGTGAAACTCATTACTACCCACCATACCGACGAAATACCTGGACATTAAGCTAACAAAATATACACGGCTACAGAGTATTTATCGATAACGTCGTGTATAGGAAAACGGCGGGAGCTAAGTAGTATACCTAATATAAGCATTGGATATCACCCACGGCCACTCTCGTTTTATTCGTGAATGTCTACAATAATAATAAAATTTGTGGATTTTGAATACGTGATCCGATTTATTCGATTTGTAATGCGATGTGTATTATGTACAAGGTAGTGAAATAGGAGCGGAAGTAAGTAATGACATATCAACACTATATTTCATACGCCCGCAAACACACATTTAGGCGCGCATCCAGTCGCGAAGATACGTATCATGCGATTTTTATTTCAGAAAAATATTTACAAAATATATATATCTCATTTATAACAGAAAAGAAAACCCTACCGTTGAGCGCGATAAATCATTAACACCATACATCACCCAGCAATATCCCCCAGCCCCAATATTTTTTTCCTCAAAGTACAAGACTTTGTTGATATTTGGTGTAAAACTACATAAAATTCTGAGGTGTGGCAGTGTGTTAAATAATTTTTTGACGAAATTCACAGGTTTTCCAAACATACTCTCCTTCATATACATATATAAATATGATTTACGATAAATAAATAAATAGCCATATACACTAGATAAACAATTTATTAACTATAACTAAAAAAATATATTATTCAATAGGAAATTTAATAACTAACAAGCGTCAGAAGGGAAAGCGGGCTACTTTTCTCTTTTTAAATGCTTAATTTGCTTTGGAGCGTTTTAAAAACTAAATTGAACAAATAAAAGTTACAAAATGCAAAAATGTGGGAACAAACGGTTTTACACCGAATGACTTCAAAATGTAAAATGGGTTAAAATAATAGTTAATGAAGGTAAAAAGATGCTAAACTTTTTATACGATCTAATTGTAACTATTGATGGTTACACTTCGATCGAGACAACACCCCGCAATTCATTGGGCATTCAAACCTTTCAGAAAATCGTGTTTTCTGAAAAGTTACATTTTTTTTCACCTAAAATGCACCTTTTCTCGGAAGCTATTCATCGTATCGGCATATTTTTTTTCGTTACATAACAAGTTCGTCAAAATGAAGGGCATGCTGAACCGTTTTTTTTTTCGAAAAACCGATTCAGATCCGAGATAAATATATTGCAAGATTTAAAAAAGTGGTAACAATGTAAAAAAAAATTCAAAATGACGTCAACAAATTCTGAAAGAACATATTGAAAAAACAGGCCGATACAATTTTTATACCTAACACACACACACGCGCTCGCACGCACGCACCCACAAAAAAATGGTTAAAATCAAGTATAATATATGGTTGCTAAGAAAAGGCATCTTTCGAACCAATTTTTTTCGAGGTTACATTGATCCCCAAACTTTTCTAATTTCAATATAGTTTGTCTAAAGCCATACATAAAATTATCTATAAAGCCTTTCTGAACAAAATAAAAGAAAAAATCTCCGAAAATAGTTAAATAGTTTTGGAGAAATCTTCATTTGAAGCAAGGAAGGTAAGGTAGCCCCTTAACAGCGTTGATTCTGGACTAAAATAATATCGGTAAACATCGTCGCCGGGGACGTGGACATTTTTAAACTCGAACTTTCACTGTAACTATAACTTAATTTTTTTGTAACCATTATATTCATACCAAGAACGTAGTTTTTAAAGACAATAAATAGAGAAAAGTTACTACCTAAATTATCAGATAATGCTGATTATTATCTGAAGGACTTGCACGGCTGAGTTATAACATACCGTGTTGATTCCTTTCCAACATCGAATTTGTTGGAAATCCCTGTTGTATTTCGAATACGGGGAAGCCGTTTCTAAAGCCCGTTTGTTGGAAAGTCGGTTTTAGAAATATTAATTCTGCATATAGTCTCTTTTTAGAGAATTTTCTAATTCTGAAATCTCAATCTGGAAAACTTGATATATTTTACCATCTTGATAAAGGGACCTTGCCTGAAAACAAAACTTCTGAAGCTATTATTGGAGTTTCGACAAAATCACGTTGGTGAATAATTGTTTACGCTGTTTTCAATTGCCGTAGCAATGATAGCAGCACTCGACCACATTTTACAGAGATAAAATCACACCACAATGATTGTTACTACAGGCATGTTAAAAGAACAGCTGAACTTGTATTATGGAATACTTGATGCATACAGAAAAGATTCAAATCAATATAATCCAACTGGATATCATATAGGCCCGCTTATCCAACGGGTAACTCATTCATCGCGTCCATGAAAAAGGGTCGTTAGATCATCGCGGCCAGTGCCGAATGGGTCTAGTGTTCATGTGATGCAATGCCTACCGCCATAGATGCAAGTTGGCACCATTAGTCCAAGCAATAGAGCTCTAAAATCACCAGTTTTTGACAAAAATAGCACCCGATAACGGCGAGTGCCATCAGACGCGGAGCAGCGTCCCGATCATAACTGACCACTTTTCGACTCCTGATTCCCATTTTATTTTTTGTTATAAACAAATTAATGAAAAAAAACACCTTTTTTCGTTTTTTGCTTATAAAACAAAAAATAATGAAGGAATCTGTTTGGTCCCAATGGACGAATTGTAGATGATTGAAATACGCATAAAATGAGCGCTGAAAGAAGCCGATCGGTCAATAATTAAGGGAGATACACTGACAGAACCGAGAAAAAAACGTTTTTTCAAAAATGTATAACTCCGCCATTTTTAAAGTTGTAGGCCAGGCTCTTCGCGAGATATTAGGTATTGATACGTACTTTTTGTGTGCGAAATCTGGGTACTGCCGGATAATTAGTTTTTGCGCTATTGCAATGAACATTTAATTGTGCCATATTTTGCGGAGAGGCTTGATGCTCTGGAGGTCGTCCGATTTAAGTTTAACAAGCGGATTTTAAAACTAGAACTCTTGACCTATAAATCGTCAATTTTCGATTTTCGTTTAATTGCGTTTAAGTAGGTGAAAATTGCGCCTAAACATGATCAAAAACGCCGCGAAAGTGGTCGAATAGTGGGGCTAGACCGGCTGACGCGGGGAAGCCGCATATATAGTAATAGAAGCGCGCTCGGCCCAATTTTCGTATCTATTTATTTGATTATTTCAAGAACCTGTGGGACTATTTTAACATTTTTTTTTTAATTTTGGGTAACTCGATCACCGGAATCTGATTATTTACTCAGATTTCATGTAAAATGAACGAACAACTTTTTTCAGATGTTTTAACCTACACGTCCTCGCATTAATATAATATATTTTCGTTGGAAGAGAGTCGGCTTCGATCGGCCCAAGGATGTCACAAGGTCACGGGTACGAGTGAGAAGTCATGTATGTATAACGTTTCGATCCTTGGTTTGGATCCTCTTCAGAATGTGTTTTATTATCTGATTGTATTTGGTGTATAAGCTTGTCAATTGTGTTAACTATTCGTATATAGATGATTTAGTTGTTGGTAGAACGATCTTACGATGTGACTGTTTAGATTCTTAGATTGAATGTGATTGGGTATCAGACCTTCTTGTCGGCATTTTAATAAAAAGCGAAGTTGTTGTTGCAGGCGAGTCTTCATGATAGCGTTGTGCTTCCAATTTTTGAAGGCTGCTGCGATGAAATGTCCGAAGCGTTGTCTTATTTCGCTGAAGAAAGTCATCGTTTCGAGTTTGTAGCCAGTCGTTTCAATTTTGGTCAACTTGTGAGCGGCCGTGTTATTCGATTTTCGTTGGAAGAGAGTCGGCTTCGATCGGCCCAAGAATGTCACAAGGTCATGGGTACGAGTGAGAAGTCATGTATAACGTTTCGATCCTTGGTTTGGATCCTCTTCAGAATGTGTTTTATTATC